>CAJOBZ010000062.1:5650000-6250000 GCA_905332375.1 Pieris macdunnoughi
CCCCACACACCCCCCCCCCCACCCCCCCCCCTCCTCCCCCCCCCCCCCCCCCTCCCCCCCCCTCCCCCCCCCTCCCCCCCCCCCCCCCCCCCCTTCCCCCCCCCTCCCCTCCCCCCCCCCCCCCCCCCCCCCCCCCCCACACCCCCCCCCCCCCACCCCCCCCCCCCCCCCCCCCCCCTCCCCCCCCCCCCCCCCCAACCCCCCCCCAACCCCCCCCCCCCCCCCCCCCCCCCAAAGTATGTCAGGTAGACGTATTTATTTCGTAGTGGAATATTGTACTGTTAATGAGATTTCTCAGTAGACTAATCTTCCTCATGTAGCCGGAATCATCATACATATGTTTAAGCGTAGACCATAAATCATATGCCGTAGCTGCCTGCTTGATATGAACATATAAAGATGTATCGATTGTTAATATCAATTTTGCCTTGGCCTTAGCATCACTTTCAATATCACTGCAGACGCCGATGCTGATAGCTGTGTCTTGATTTTATCCGCCATGTTTTCTAGCACCAAAACATTTTGCACCGCAAAACACCAGTCGTCATAGTTTTCACGACCCTTCAACTTTGGGACGTTGGCTATATAATTCACCGACATTATTATAGCAGTATGGATAAAGATAATACTTTAAACTTCCATAATACACTTAAAAAAACGGGTCTGGGCCCATAACCTAATAAAAAACGAATGAGTTGCAGGTTGAGAACAAAAAGACTTTATTAGTTATACAATGTACAGACTACATACTAGCACAGACTACAAGTAGCACAGACTGATATCAAGTAGACTATTTTGATACAAGTAAACATATCTTAACAACGGCGCTATATTTCTTATCAACTGTGGTATAAAATAAAAATACATAAACAAGATTTAATTTCTTTAAGCGTTTTAATTTACGTAAAAGCTTTGATGAAAGCTAACGTGTGAATACCCTTGTCGTGCTATTAAACACTCTTCGACGCACCCAACTGAAACTAAAGCGGTAAAAAGTATAAAACTTACGGTTTTATAATTACTTAAAGAAAAGTTACGAATAAAGTTAAATCGAAATTTTAAAAACCGGAATTTCGATTGATAAACAAAAATTTAGCAAATAAATATATTTGTTGCTTTATATCGCGATTTGCGTTTTATTAAGGAGGAAACAATGTATGTACTTACACCGTCACGTTTTAAAGTGCTACAATAACGACTATTTCAAAACTGCTACGGCGTAGCATACCGTAGACATTCTTAGACGTTTATTTAGCCGTCAAAACAACAGCTAGTTGTTTGTATTCTTAATCAAAACAACAGCTAGTTGTTTGTATTCTTAAATCAAGCATTTATTTGAAAATCGAACGATATAAACGCAATAAAATAGAGCAGCGGAAATAACGGGACGACGCAATTCGGCGATGTCGGGGAAATCAATACGGTACAGTGAGCAAATATAGTTGTGCCAATTAGTGATACAGGAATTTGAAGTTTTCTTTGAACTATTTAATCGATAAGTTTATATATGTTATGTATGTTCTAAGGACGCATTGGTTACAGTAAAATGAGACCTTGAAAGGAAAATTAATACCATTTTCACTGGGAGTTTGAAGTATATTTGTAACACATTCACACTTGTAATAAATTGTTAGAATTAGTACAGCGGTTAAATCGACGTTTTTAATGTTTGACAGCAGTTATAACCGAAAAACGGTGTTTTATGTTTAAATAAAAATATAAAACATTCTTTGGGCGTTACACACTTAATAAATAAAAATGTGTGCGTGTACTAGGTGTACACACGTAAGAAGTGAAACTTCTTACTTTATAAAACCTTTGTTGTACGCAGAGCCATAATTGGTTTGTTTTAAGTTTAGAGGTCCGAAACTATTTCTTTAAACACAGTAAATTTTGATACACTGCCTAGCATACAATTTACAAATTAATTGCTGCAAATTGCGATTAGCAAATTTCAAGTCGAAAATGTAATCCGTTGTCAAACTTCAAAGTCAAAAACATACTATATGTTATATTTTAACGCCGATAAAGAAGTTTGACTTCAAAAAGCAACATGGCGCGTAACGGAAAAATATGACGCGTAACGCAAAAATGTTACACTAAAATTTTTCCAACCCCGATAAAGAAGTTTCACTTCAAAAATAAATGTTGTCTTGACATATTTTCCTAATATGTATTAGTATAGTATATAATAGTTATCCAAGTACATTACAGTAATCATTGTATTAAATATTAACTTTTGTAATACAAATATCTTATTTAAACAAATATGGCGACGTAAGCCATTTCTCCCAAAGGGCATAATGCATTAAAATGTGATCCATAACATATTGTATTAAATATATTATACTTATATACACATACAAACTGAATGTCTGTACAATAAATTAAATGATTGGGGGTAGGTTTTTTGGAGGTTCACCTGAAGTGCCACCGCCGCCCATAGACGCATTGCCGGAAGGCCCACAGACACATCGCAAGTGCGTTGCGGGCCTTTTTTTTAGTTGTTAAAAATTTTAATAAAATGTATTGTTTTGTCTGTTTGCAAACGCCCCTAAATCTACGGAATGGTGTTTTTGCTATTTAAGCATTGACGCATTTTGTTTCATTGCATCTAACGTAAGAATTAAGAGTTAGTGCGTCGTCGTGGAAATTGAAGTCGCCGCAGTGCTGAATTCCTTTTTTGTTATATCTTAGAACTACGCCATTATAGTTCGCCAATAATCTTTAGAAATCCTTTAAAACAGTCTTCAATATCTACCATATTATAATCGACGGTTTTAAAAACAAATATTTAATGCGCAGTGTTGGCCTAGTGGCTTCAGGGTGCGACTCTCATACCTGAGGTCGTAGGTTCGATCCCCATCTGTGCACCAATGGACTTTCTTTCTATGTGCGCATTTAGCATTTGCTCGAACGGTGAAGGAAAACATCGTGAGGAAACCGACATGTCTTAGACCCAAAAAGTGGACGGCGTGTGTCAGGCACTGGAGGCTGATCACCTACTTGCCTATTAGATTTAAAAATGATCATGAAACAGATTCAGAAATCTGAGGCCTAAAGAGGTTGTAGCGTCAGTGATTTTTAATGTTTAAAGAACTTTATTTCTTATTACAAAAAAAATATTTTTATTAATACTTGAGAAACTTAATATATACGAACGAGATACACGTCGCCATCAGCCGTCCCAATTTATCTACTAGGCTCATTCTGATATGTTTCATTAATGCCCTTTTGAATTGGTTAAACGCGCTAATATTACGAATTTTAGACGGTAATTGATTAAATAATTGCACACCCTCATGCTTAATTATACGCGGCTTCGGCAAGATAAGCATAATTAAAACAAGATAATAAAAACTAGCACGCAAATGTCAAATTATGATTAATTTAATTTAATTATTTATTGAAGTGAAACTTCTTTATCGGGGTTGGAAAAAAATTTAGTGTAACATTTTTGCGTTACGCGTCACATTTTTCCGTTACGCGCCATGTTGCTTTTTGAAGTCAAACTTTTTATCGGCGTTAAAATATGACATATAGTATGTTTTTGACTTTGAAGTTTGACAACGGATTACATTTTCGAAGTCAAACTTCTTTACCGGCGTTAAAATATGACATATAGTATGTTTTTGACTTGAAGTTTGACAACGGATTACATTTTCGACTTGAAATTTGCTAATCGCAATTTGCAGCAATTAATTTGTAAATTGTATGCTAGGCAGTGTATCAAAATTTACTGTGTTTAAAGAAATAGTTTCTAATAAGGTCATAAAGAAGTTTCACTTCTTACGTGTGTACACCTAGTACACGCACACATTTTTTTTTATATCATATTCTATGTAAGTATAGCAAAATTTATAATCTAAGAACATACAAATTATACTCGTAGAAGCGTGCCTTCAAAAATCTAATCACCCCTCGAAAAAACTTGACTTATATGAAAAAAACTAAAAGTAGGTACTTAACAACCACACCTCACCGGTACTCTGTCCACAAATACTCTATATGCACTTAAATATAGTTCATAGACATCGCCTGGCCTATTCTTAAGATTTTATTTATCGACTGTTTCGTTGGTTAAAATCAAATGAAATCAAAATCATTTAATTCATATAGGTAACACAATGTACACTTATGAACGTCAAAAAGAAATATATACATGAAATGCTTCTTATTTTACATTTACTGCCAGTTCTCAAATCAAGGGCGTAGAACGGAAAAGAATAACTGGCAAGAAACTCTCCGCCACTATTTTTAGTTAAATAAAATAAAAGACATTATAATATATAAAAACAGCATAAGAATCACGGTTCAATTTACTTAAATATTTAATGAAACCGAATTTTGCGCAAAGTCGCGTGATATAAGCAGAAGGCTGATGTTTACGCCGAGCTTCACGACATAACTAAATCGCTCTTAATCCACAATCCACATGTCAAACGCTCTGAAGCAACATAACTCAACACACATTAGTAATATAATTTACAAGATAATGTTGCTTTGTGCCTGCCTTTCGTGAAGATTTAGAGAGCTCAGTGTAACTTCCGACTGAAACGTTTTGGATTTGATGTTACTTAGTGCTAAGTTATATTTTTTAAATATGGACAAGGAAAGTTCAGAACAGAGCAGAGTGGAAAGAAATAGAGGAGGCCTTTGCCAAAGTTGGGCAAATAGATGGGTTGTCGGTGTCACGGACTCACTAGAGTCACTAGTTTAACATTAAAATTATGTAAAATTTTCTGTCTGAATAAAGGCTTATATTATTATTATTATAGTGCTAAGTATGGACTCAGAATCTTATTATTAATGGTTTTGGACTAAATGGAGTTTAATAATGCCGTGTCCACGTAGAACTAACGTTATTATTACAGACTGGTGCCTTTATTGAAGATTAAGAGAAACTTAGTGCACAGTATGAGTTCTGACTGACTCGTATTGGATTTGACGTGCAGGAGTCTGATTTAGTGCTCAAGTGCTAAGTCTAAACCAGTGGCGTAACTATACCATCTGGGGCCCGTGGCAAATCTTCTTTTGATGGGGCACTATCAGTAATAATCGTCACGTTGTACTCAGTTAGTTTTAATAAACTTCGAGATTTTCAGCGTACTCAATTACGTATTCACGTTGTATATGTCCTAGTAATGGCCAAAGGCCTCCTCTCTTAGGCGAGAGGGAATGGTCTGTAGTCCCCACGCTAGCCCAATGCGTATTGGAGACTTCACATTCATCCATAGAACATAATATCTCTTGGGCAGGGGCCCTTTTGGGTCGAGGGCCCGTGGCGTTTTGCCAGCCCTGCCACCCTATTGTTACGCCACTAGTCTAGACTCTGAATCTTATTAATGTCTTCAAACTTTAAGGTGTCAAATATAATTTATAGATCTAGCAATATTGCCATAGCAAATAACTAATATTATTTCTTAACTAATTATATTGACATATAATGACAGCTGACAGTAACGCTAATGCTCTGACATATATATTATAAACAGAAAAGATTTGTATTTTCGTTCATAATAAATAAACTATTAGTGGACAAAAGCCATATTTTTTTGTAAAAAATATCTAGACGTGCGATAGGCCGTTTACTAAAGGCCCCTGAACTCTATATCAGGGGGAACATCTACGTTACGTATACATTTCTTATTTTTGAACTGACAACTTCTTTAGCAGCGTTGTACAATTTTTTTGGAATGAGTAAAAAATGTTAAACTCGCGTCAGGACACGTGACCTGATCGAAAATTCGTAAGACGGATGGAAAGTAGACAGCTGGCGCGGCGTATTTAATGTAATATTAATTGTCATGTTTTTATTCTACCACATAAATGATAGTACTTTTATACTGATAATAATTAAAGCAATTTTTTTTTTTTTTTAATATTTCTTTCTTTTTATTTACACAAATACAGTATTTACAATGTTCTTAACCTATAAAGTAATAATACAAATAATTAAAGAAGAAAGAAGAAAATCAAAACAAATTTAAAAAGTCTGGTCCCTGTGGCAGTGTACCTTTAACGCTGGCAGCATTCCCTCGCTGTATTGCGAGACTTATTCTTTGAGCCAGGAAAGTGCCAGCTCTGTGACAAAAAAAAAAAAAATTAAATTCATGAAATTCCTAAAAAAAACAAAATTATTAAAGCAATTCGTGCAAAATTATTCCCTAACCATTCCAAAATATCAAAAATGCACAACGTCAATATTCAAGTTTTCACTTCTGCCGGCACTCCTGGAGTGCAACCCGTCGTTTTTTTTGCATGTGTCAAATGCCTGACAAACTACTTGCTTATAAAGAAAAAAATATCAAGAGTGATAAAGAAATATCAGAACCAACGGCTGATTGTTCACAGGTTTTTGTAAGAGTAATTTTCTATGTACATAAAATTGTAGCAAAAATTCGGATAACCGCCTTAATGAAACCCTTTTTTCTTTGTATCGCCTATTTTCCATGAAAACCATTTTCCTAAGAGTAATCTTCAAATTAAGGTTAATGCGTTACAGCCTTCTTTGGCATTTTCTTCACAACAAAACATTATATGTATCCTCTTTACTTTTTTAAGTGAAACTTCTTTAGGCGCATGAGGGTAAAATATTTACGGAACGTCACGAAGAAGTGCAGCGTTTTTATCGATTTTTTTTTCTATGTGGTGCAATTATTCATACTTGAACACCGATGGTGTTTTGTGACTTATAAATATAATTATTATGTTATAAAGTAACAAAATTACCATTTTTTTTGTTGGTTTTTTATTTTTATAAGGGCACAGACCTTTTTTGCTGAGACCCAGTTGGCTATTTTAGAAAATGTGGACATAAGTTAGCAATTATGATAATAATGAATTTGTTATATTATTTGGTAATTGTTACCATATTTATGGTGGTATTTCTATATACATAACAACAACTAATTTTAGTTCTGGTTAATTAGCCTTAGTATCATTTTCAGTTATTAATTAATATAGAAAGACTGGCAAAATTAAATTATGGGATTTGGGCAGCTTAATAACTCAATAATTAATTTACAAAGAAGTTTGACTTCTGACATGTGTAGTGTGTTCTTTGTTCGCACGCACTTTTTTAAGTCTTAATATGGCAAGTTAATTGACTGTATAGACTATAGATTAAAAAAATATATTGATATTTACCGATAAGTACCGAGAGTTTTTTACGCCGGCGTTCTCTCTCGGCCTACACCCTCTGTCTTCTTTGCCGATGAGTAGGGATGCCTACAAATTCAAATTTAATGACGTGGAATAAGTGATACATGTATCTTATGTTCCATAATAAACATATTTTATTTTTGTTTATTTTATTTATGTAAATCTAAGACTCGTCTTGTAAATTCAGACTTTATTAACACATTCACGCCTTTTCCCCGAAGGGGTAGGCAGAGTACGCGGATCTCCACTTGCTACGGTCCTGACATTCCTCTCTCGTTTCATCCACTTTTATGACTATCACCATGTACGCATGTTGTGTATACTTTAAAATAACATTATATTATTGAGTTGCTTCCTCCAGATGTCAACGACTTTATTCTCAGGAACCACAGTATCAGGTAATCATATAATTTTTGAGTTTATCTCGTGCTCGAACCTCCTTTAATAATAAGGAATCATTATATTGTTACAAGCTTTGATCGAAAAGCTTCAAGGGTTAATTAATTAATAAGAAAATTTAATTACGGGAAAAATACATTAATTACACCCACAAAACACTTTAATTATGTTGTAGAGAAATCGAGAAAAGATTCGCAAGTACAGGTAAATAAAACTTTTAATTAATAAGTAATTTATACCTACTCTTTCATTATTGAAATTTTGTATCTTCAATTAGAATTTAGTAACCAGTTTTTATGAGTTTTCTCATGTAAAATGTACACTTCAGTTGTATATTTTAATAGGGACAGTATATGCATTCATTAAGTGTTGCCCTAGTGGATTCAGCGTGCAAATAGATGCCGGGCTGTGCACTAATGGATTTTCTGTTTAACACTTGTTCGTAGAGTGAAGATAAACACCGAGAGGAAACCGCATCCTTTAGACCCAAAAAGTCGTTAGATTACGAAACGGATTGTACTGACTATTGAATATTATATTATACTAACTGACCAACGTTGACAAACGTTGTTTTGCCATGTATATAATTTCTAAGAAACATTGTTTTAGTTCAATATAAATAACTATCTACAATAATAAAAAATAGGAGTTAATCATAGAGGGGTGAAAATCAGCAGTTGTATGTATTTTTTTATCATAAAAAAAAAATTGGGGTGGACACCCCTTATCACTTCGGTGTTTGAAATATAGATAGCAGCAGGAGTATTCCATCTCTGGCTATATTGTCAGTGTAACTGTTTGTTATTATATATAATTTATGTTAGCTGTAGGATTACGAAATAAATAAATAGTAGCCGATTTCCATACTTACTGAAAATGCATAAATTTCATAAGAATCGGTCGAGCGGTTTCAGAGAAGTATGGGAACGAACATTGTGACACGAGAATTTTAAATATATAGAGATTATTTTTTTACACTTCGTTACATTTATAGAAAAAACAAATAACATAGGTACACATACAACTTATAAGGGATGCAACAGGCGGCTTTATCGCTAGCAAGCGATCTCTTCCAGTCAACCCAAATCTAAAATACAAAAAAAAGTAAATACCAAAAAGCTTATCTCACGGAATTGAATTGCAGTGCAAAAGAATAAGAATTACAAAAGTCACGAATATATATATTATTTCTTCGCTGAACCATTCAAGCGTCGTAATTAAAAATCTAATAGAGAAAAAAGATGAGATTAATGAATGAAAAGATCATAAGAAAAATGTTTTAGACTGGTTTTGACTGCGAGACATTGAAAGTGCAAATTCAGTGGATCAGACATTTTTTGGTTTATTTTCGTACGAATCGTGACGAACAAAGAACGGGCACAAAGGAATTTATTAAACTTCAATTTGATTTTACAGCTCGCTTTTTCAAGTATCAAAAGCCCATTTTTGGCTACACAGGTCAATTTAAAATATAATAATTTTACGGTTTCAAAGTGAAAAATTAAATGTAGGAATAATTCCGCATCCGATGATTAAATAATGATTTACTGTATTTTTTAATGTTAAGATTATTTACGTTCGGGTTATTTGGAAGAAACTGTTCTAAGCACCTTCGTATATTATAATCTAATATATAAAATTCTCGTGTCACAATGTTCGTTCCCATACTCCTCCGAAACGGCTCGAGCGATTCTTATGAATTTTTTTATGCATATTCAGTAAGTCTGAGAATCGGCTCCTATCAATCTTTCAAACCCCTAAGTGATAAGGGGTGTCCATCCCAAAAAAAATATAATACAGCATAAAAAATACATACAACCCTTAATTGTCACCTCTACTATCAACCCCTATTTTTTATTATAGTAGATAGTTATTTTTATTAAACTAAACAAATGTTTCCTAGAAATAATATACATGGCAAAACAACGTTTGCCGGTTCAGCTACTAATATATTCACTAACTCCGCTTCTAAGTTCGATTTCGGGCCACTCGACGAATGACAACATTGCCGATCTGTCAAATTTAGTTCCAAAAATCACCGCGGGACTTCATTCATGAAAAGCAAAGTAAAGTACTTCGTAGTCATAAAAGTTTATTCTACAGCCCACATCTACGCAAATATGAACTATGATAATTTTATTCATAGCATTCTATAAATAGCATAAACCCACTGAACGTTAAACGAGATTTATTGAAGAATTTTATTAGATTATTATAAAATAGGTTTTTATGTCGATTAACTGTAGTTTTTTTTATATTCACCAGGGGGAAAACTGTGAACATATTTTTAAAATCCATAAATTTTTCAGTTTATTCGTTACAAACAACCTGTATTATATACGTCGGAGCAATGGCGCCGGTATCAGCTGCTATTTTGATTATTTAATAACTTCTAAGTCAAATCAGTTGAAATCGGTTAAGATCTACAATTTAACAGACTATTTGATAGTCTGTAGTAATGTTATAGGCTTTATTACTTATGTTGAAGCAATGGTGTTAGTGTCAGCTGCCATTGTCATTATCATTTAATAACGTCAATGTCAAATTAGTGCAAAACCGTAAATACGAATGGTTTATTTCGAAACGACTATTCAATGGTCGATAGTATTAATGACTCCATAGCCATCACACTGCCAGAACACTCAAGTACAATGCCGACCTTTCAAGAATTGGTACCCTCTTTTCTTGAAGAACCCTAAGACGAATTGGTTGGGAAAAACATCAATGACCAGCTAGTTTTAAATATGTAGTGGCAACTGGCAAAACCTGCCTTATAAACGCTCAGTTGTGGAACGACGGACGTCGAGGTGTGGAATTTTGTATTCTGCCTCGACCGATGATGAAAGTCAGCTGCAGGTATTAATCCGAACGACACCTCTGAACAGTCTTCACGGTAAATGTGGTAGGAGATGTAGTTAAAAATGTACACAACATAACTGTGCAATTATTTATAACCTTCAAAAATTCGTAACATTACTGTATTTATAAATTTAAAAGGGCATTAAAATTAAGTCCAGAAGACTAAAATTGCAAAATTAAAACTGCTGTCCGATAGCGAGGTGAAATTTGCATAATTATTAAGCTCTCAT
This sequence comes from Pieris macdunnoughi, assembly GCA_905332375.1. Lineage (NCBI taxonomy): Eukaryota > Metazoa > Arthropoda > Insecta > Lepidoptera > Pieridae > Pieris > Pieris macdunnoughi. The sequence continues at coordinate 5,660,653 of CAJOBZ010000062.1, forward strand.
GAGAATAAAATTGTCATTTTGTTAATGAGAATAAAGTTCTAATATTAGAAAATCGAACGCGCTGTCGAGAGATCTCGTGTAGTTCACGGATTCGTATTGAAAAATTCTGTATCGCATTTAATATCAATGCTAGCATATTTATTCTATGTGTGTTCGAGTACTAATTAAAGCATTCAAAAATTTTCCTTTTTTCGTAATATTTGAAGTTCAAATGTCTAAATCCTATTAATTATGATAGAATTGTACTACGTGATCAAAATTCTAAATTTAAAAAATACAATCATAACTAACATTTGTCAAAACCATGACGTTTGACCAAGAAGCTACAGCTATTTTTTTTCTATAGGCACGCAATTGGTATAGTCTGTGGCATATTAGAATTGTTCTTATCTATGGCCGCGATATTTTGCGCTTTTGGCGCAATCCTTACGTTTGATCACAATTTATAAGACTAGACAAGGTAATAAATCACTCATGTAAATCTATAGAAAAATCTGACGTATTTTTATAAACTACTATTCAAATCAAATCAATAACATGTTTCAACAAATGTCTTTGTTGAAAAGTTGGATATAAACAACTGAAAACATTTGCTAACATAATGATAACAAATAAAAATAGCTTCGCAAAAGCAGTTTAAGTGTTGAATTTTACGATTGCTTATGAGCGATCATAAATATTTATGTTTCAAAGTATTTTTTGATACTAATTGTGTATATTGTCTATGCTTGTTTCACTAAAGTACGCGACACGCTTTTAACATTAAAATCAAATCAAATAGTAGTAACTTAACAATTAGTTTATATATGTGTCTAGAAATGTTATTATCGAGTCAATTGACCGTTAATTTTTATTGTTGCTTTTGATAATAATCAATGTGATTTCTTCTATGACTTTAAATAATCGTAATTTAATTTGTTTTTTTATTATTTAATTGTTTCATAGTTAGGGTATACTACTACTTACTTACTACTTGACGAATAAAAGGACTAATTTTGTTACGATGAATCAGAAGAGAGCAAATGCCTCGACTGAGGTCGCCTTTCTTGACTTTGGACAGTGCGTTTAGACTTCAGGACAGCACTGACTGAGGAGTTAGTGAAGCATTGTGGCGATGGGAGGTGGGACCGAGTTGGTTGTAGTAGATTGACAGTTTTAATTTAAGCTAAAGTGTTATTTCTAGTATTAGAAGGAATCAATTTAAATTTAATGTTGTTTGATAATTATTGGTGTCTTTTGTGCTTGCATTTAACCCACATAACGCCCACTAAACCCGATAATGACTAGTCAATATCGATGAAGTGATGAAATTTATCCGACATATATTGATTTATTAACACTTTGTTGCATTAGTACATACCATCAGATAACATAAATTATTAAGGAGACAACGGGCGGCCTTATGGCTAACAAGCGATCTCTTCCAGGCAACACCAGTAATAAATATTAAGTATAAAGTGCAAAAAGTGCATAACTAATTTAACAAAAATAAATAAACGCAAACTTCACATTAAGTTATTCAACGAAATGATTTAGTTAGATTGTTTTCTTTTTCTATATTTTTCTTTATAATATAACCACAAAATAATAGCCTCTTCCACGTCCATTTTCTACGTTCTACCGAACTAGACTGACGAGTACTCTCGCAACGCGCATTAGCGCTCATCATCTGAACTCTCTTCAAATTTGATCGCGCTTTGACGCGCGTTACATGTGAACATAGCCTGTGTAGGTGTTTTGATTTTGGTGTTCCATTTTTAAATATATTTTGTAAGTTATTGATTATATAGACCTCTAGTAATACCACAGTTGTGTTAATTGTCAGAATCAAACACTTAACTCTATTACACTATTTCTTCCTCGACCGGAACCTGCATTTATACAACTGACATTTGAAAATCGAAACCACAAGCGGTTTCCCGGAAGTGTACGTCCTGGATATTTTTCCGTTTAAAGCGAATCTTTTGAATATTATTAATATATTTTATTTTTTGCTAGAATTTTCTAATTATAAAAATCAGATCAATTCTACAAACAAACAACGGCGTAATTATTCAAGTAAAAATAAATAAAATTATTATTCAAGTATAAATAAATAATTATCAATTATGTGTTGCATATGACAAAAATGAAAACCCACTTGACGAACCCGAAGTAAAATACTATAATTTAGTCTTGAGCCCGTGGCAACAAATAATGTATGTTTAGGAGGGAAAAATAATTCAACCTACCCCAATTCCACTCTATTACTTTAGGGACAAGGATAATCCTATCAAAAAGACTGAAAAGCTTCATTGTTTCTATTCACGTACGCCCTCAATATTTTAGCGAAGAACTGAAAATGACAAAGAACAGCTATACTTACTGAATACTAACAAGTGTACTATTTTTCTTTTAACTTTGTGGTTGGCAAGTCTAAGTTTTGTCTCCCAATTGAACTGAAGTTTATGGCCTAATTATTTTTATATATAGCAGACCTCCGCAGGGACAGGCTTCGCAAAATTGATTCGATCGTAACGAGACCTATTAGATATTAAGTAAGACAATGTCAGCACCGTCTACGACGGGTCTAGGGATTTGAATTTTATGTAAATCATTAACATTTCTTCTGCCTCGTAATAAGCTACTTTATATATATTAATTGTGACTCAATTAACCCTTGGATTAGCTTTTACATTTTTGTTTATACTGTATATTATTGTTTGTTTTTTTTTTGATTTGACTTTATTTTATTGAAGTGAAAACTTCTTTAGCGGCGTTGTACACTTTTTTTGGAATGGGTAAAAAATGTTAAACTCGCGTCAGGACACGTGACCAGATCGAAAATTCGCAAGACGGATGTAGAGTAAACAGCTGGCATTCCAAAATATCAAAAACGCACAACGTTAATATTCAAGTTTTCACTTCTGCCGGCACTCCCGGAGTGCAACCCGTTGTTTTTTTTTTTTAGGTAGTGTGTAATAAATAACATTTATATTTTGAATAGTGAGCAGTTTTAGGCTCGTTTAGCGACCCTCATCAAGCGAACCAGCTGCCCACTGAAGTATTTCCGAACCAATTCGACTAAGGGTCCTTCAAGAAAGGAGCGTACCAATTCGCAAATGGCCGGCAACGCTCTTGCGAGTCTTCTGGCCGTGTGAGTGTCCATGAGCGGCGGATTCGCATAGCACCTCAGCCTCCTATTACATAAAATATCTCTGAGGTCATAGGTTCGGTCCTCATCTGGGCAGCAATAGAATTTTCTATCTATGTACATTAGAATTTCCTTCGTTGAAGGCAAACATCGCGAAAAAAACTGATGTCTCAAATCCAAAAATCGGTAACATGTGTAAGACACAGAAGGTAGATCACCTACTTGTCTATAATATAAATGATAGAAGAAACGGATGCAATCTGAAGCCAAGACCCATTTAAGGTAGCACTAATGGGTTTTTATTAGGTGTATAAAAAAACCGTAGTCTATTCTCTATGAAATAGGCGAGAAACGCGCCTGTGTATAAAAAGTAACTTAATACGATCCAAATTGAAAAGTTCAGCAATTGCGTTGTACCTACTGCGAACTGTGGAAGATTTTCATCAATCAACTAACTAAATAGGAGACAAAAATGACGTTATAATTGCCTATTATCATAATGAAAAATATCTAAAATCAGCGCTGCGTGTGTATATGGAGAAATTCAAAGACAATAACCGTAAAATTGAATGTTTTTAATCCGGTAAATTGTCATACTAATGTCCTGAATCAAATTTCGTATAAACACAATAATCCGAGGTCATGGTATAATTTTGTCATGCCTGAATATTCTTTACAAACACCCTAATAATACCCTGTGGCTTATGCCTTAATAACAAATTTTGTTCAAGCCTAGTTGTATGTTTCACTATGACTTTCTGCTAATAATATTTTATTTATTCAACTAAACATAATAATCAAATATACAGTATTAGAATTTTTTTTAACTTAGGTACATAGTAATAATTAAAATTAATAAAAAGAAAATTGAAACAAATGAATAAAGTTTAGTTCCTGTGGTAGTGTACCTTTAACGCTGTATTGCGATACTTAATCGTTGAGCGAGGAAAGCACCAGCTCTGTGGTCACCGCTACTCTCTACAAGGCGCCAACTTAAATCTTTAATTAAGGCCTGTGCACTTGAACCCCACAACCCAAGTATCTACTCCAAAGTACTACTAAATATGTCGTATATGATATTTAAACCATCTAAACTGACTTTGTTTAGCTACAGCTTGTACTTCTTTCAGATCGAATCGAAGAAAATGGCAATTATTCGTTTCGTTTTCCAATTCGTCGATACCACTATCACGATTCTGTTCCATTTTTGCTTCTCTCTCATCATTCGTCCCAACCATCTCCACTTTAGTTTATGTTGTGTATGCGTTTACAAATTTGATTTTTATGGCACTTAATTTTATTTTATCTATCATTTCTATTTAGTTACCCACAACACAAGGGCTTCCTAGTGTTGGGACTAGCGTTAGATAAATTTTGTCAAAACCATATTTCTGTCACTAATAAATTTTTATTATTATTTCTGTCGTGCGAACCATGATTTAGCCAGTGACTACTTATTTTCCTCCAGTTATCGTATATGAAGATATAATTATAATAAATAATACCCAACACCCACAACTTACAAGAAACAATAGCTCATAAAATCACAAAATATGCAGATCTTAAAAAAGAAATTAAAAAGATTCCACATCCTTTTAATCCTTAACAAAGTATCAATAGTTCCTTTCATTATGTCTACCGCCAAAATAATCCCAAAACAGTTACACGAATCTATCAATTGTAAGACCTTCCGTAATCCATTTATGTCCATCAAAAAGCAGTTATATTAAATTCAGCAAGAATAACCACACACCTCAAAAAACTTTGTGTATGACAGAAATATGATTGTCTTCCTCTAACAGGACTTGCGTAAATTATGACAGCAATCTATGTATAAAACAATTCGGATTTAAAATTCTCTTTCAACGTGAAAAACGATTTCGCCGTAATCGCATAAGTCTGATTGCTACGTTTCAGGATGAACAAAGGTCTCGCAATTACAGTGTTCTGCGGGGCATGCATTGTTTCCACAGATATTAAGCTATGCCATGACAACGCACTCTCACACACTTACACACCCTCCCACACACTCACCTCAACCAATAAATATAGTAAATTGTCTTGGTACAGAATGTTGTTTGTAGACCTGGTGTAATCCGAAAATAAGCTGTGGATTATCAATTAACTGTTAAATAAATAAAATGACTAAACACCGGTCAACAAAAGCAGTTTAATTATCTACTAAACAAAATTCAAATTCAAAAATCATATAGGTAACAAAATGTACACTTATGAACGGCAAAAAATAAATATATATAAACCATGAACTAATTAAGTAAAAAAGTTAAATTAATGAATACGCCACTGACGGGTCAGCGACTATTTGAATTGCGTTTTGTGTATTAAAATCTTAATTGAAAACAGACCAGATAATTTTAAATATGAGTTTACCTGCTGCTGCTAATTTGTAGAACTGCCCACGGTCGCGATCGGATACATTTGACTTGGAAATTTTATAAGTATTTCGATTTTTTTTACGAGTTGGGGACGGAAACGTACAAGTCTTTATGGCAATCAAAACAGTTGAACAAATTATGAATAACCAATTTCGCGGGGTTTAATGCATACATTTAAAAACCGAAACCGGAAGGATCAAAGTCACATTGTGAAGCAAGTTGGAATCCTCAAAACAAAAGAAAAAGGCTGCCCAAAACAGACCTGCCGAAGCATCATTGCAAAGGCGAAGAAAGATGAATGGAGCCACCACTATTTGGAACCAATTAGACTTAGGGCCCTTCAAGAAAGAGCATACCTATTCTTAAACGGTTGGCAATGCATTTGAGCCTTCTGGCAATGTCTATGGGCGATGGTATCACTTAATATCACGTGAGCCTCCTGCCCGTTTGCCTCCTATTATATAAAAAGTGGAGTTAAAAGAGCTGCCCTAAACCGATCAAGCTAGTTTTCTATTGCTCTGCTCCACTTGAGGTACATCGGAACTTAAGTGACGTAATAGCTTGAAACATTAGTGTTTTATTTTACAAATCAAATGAATTCTGTTCCCCATGCGTATTAATCAAGAGAAATATATTTTTAAACTGGCTGTATACTAGATGTACTTAAATAAAAAAGTTGGTAAAGTCAGGCGGAAAGTCTGATATAACTATGAAGTCGGTCAGGTGTAGAAAGCCCTCCAACGCGCTCATATATGTATAATAATATACCTTGATCCTATTTCATATGTGCATATATTATGTAATGAAATCAAAGTGAATTTATGCATGCACTGCTCTATAGAGATCATAAAATCGGCGTTATCCGACGTAAAAATTCGAAATTCTTTACAATTCCAAATTTGGAATAACTGAAATGGCCAAACCACGAGTAGTTTTAGGCTGTATTGTTTATATCTTGGAAATAAATATAGCTTGTTTCCGGGGATATTTGCGAACGCATTTTTTCAATCATCCAGTACTTCTTTAGTTTATTCATTACAAACAAACTAATACATATTAATTTCAGCAAACATAGGTTATTATTATTTATTTTTTTAAATATTTTTTATATAGAACAGACAGGCAAGAGGCTTCCCTGATGTTAGTGGCAAGCCCTAAGACACCTTCAACGGCAAAGGGCTCGCAAGTGCTTTGGCGGCTATTTAAGAATGGGTACGCTCTTTTCTTGAAAGACCCTAAGTCGATATCTATTATTTTTAATTTTTAGTTCAAATAATAAGTCTCAAAATAATTATATTTATCAAATAAAACCCTTAAAGAACTCGTACCCGTAACGGATCGTTAGTAGTAATAAATTACCTATTTTATGATACTAATTATCATATTAAAAAGTGTTTATTTGCAACGCATAATGTTTGCCAGATTAAGAATAGAATTGTTTCTTGCGAATAATTGTTCAGTCTATTCTTATGTATGGTTTTATTCATCTTTTACAAAACCTATCAAAAGAAAATATAATAGCGCTTAAATTATTTCAAAATTTGACAATTGACAATTAGCTGACACGCGGAACGTAAAGCCGCGTAATGTGGAGTAAGACAATCATGTTAATAAAAACAATAAATTAAACTAAGGTAAAAAAGGTCCATTAATAGCTTATTCAGGATTTATGCATCGTACGGCTTATGTACGGTTTCCGTTAAATATGTTACCCTATCCGCAATTTATAACCATCCAAGCCTTAATGCTCTTAGGGTTGCCCCATACATCATAAAGTACACATCACGACTTTTAAAAGCAAATATATAATAAAGCTCACCCAAAATTAGATTCCGCAAACATTTGCTAAGCAGTCTCTTGGTAATTTTGAATAATATTTGTACAAGAATTGCGTAATATCACCACAGATTAGGACCTAAAACCTTGCAGTGAGTTTACTTAATTTTCAAAAATAGAATGTCTCTTTCGAGTATAGATAAAAATATGACTGAAGTCTGTTATTTTGAAGAACTGAAGCATTTAGCGTCAAATTAGATTTTTGAAATTAGAACGTATAAAAATTAGAACGTATAATTGTTTATTGTCTCTTATTTCTGTGTATCAGAGCCGCCAATGAAATTTGTTGATACAAACTTAGAACTCAGAATTTAACATAATTAACAGCTATAATCAATAAACTTTTAACCTTTTATTGAAGTTTTTCTTGTGCAAATTTTCTCATACAAATATTTATATAATATTTTATTATGTTTATTGTAAAAACCCTATAACAATAACTTAACCACCTATATTGGAGATAATTAAAGTGTCCGGTATAGTGTCACCAATATAACGTGTAATTAAGTTTGGTTCGGAGGGCAGGAGTAATCCCTCCAAAGTTATTTTCCATTAACGACCTGACAGTATAATTGATTTAATCGAAAACTTTTTTCAGGGCGTAACCCAACAAACGCCCGCTACACCTATTTTATGAATAATTTTTAGCCCAGGTATAAAGCCAATAATGTCGAAATACTATAGCCTGGGGCGAATTAACAACAGTGTGTCGCTCTGCAGTCTTTGGATCTAAAAATACAGATAAAATAAATATTGTTCATGCAAGATGTGTTTCGATACAAATTGAAATTTATGTTACAATTGTTTTTTATTATCTGTTAACAGTGTAAGACAACATTACATTAACATATTATAATATTATTATCATTAAGATCAATGACCCTCGTTATATTTAGCAGGTATATTGTATTTAAATTACAAAAATTAAGTTCCTTTTTTGAAATATGATAAATTTAACCGAACCATAGATTATTACAAATTATGTGACGTCATCAATCATGAAAAAGAAACAAAATTGGCGGGAACGGTTTCATAATTGCAAGTATGTATATGATTAAATTCAATATTTTCTTTCAATAATAAACAAGAAGCGCAGTTTAAAACACCTAAGCGTAAAGATGGCGGAAAGTGATTGTGTTCAAAATTATTTTTATTTATTTAAACTTTGTGACATTAAAGTATTTTTTTTTATTAGTGATGAAATAGGCGGCCTTATCGAGAAGAAGCGATCTCTTCCAGGCAACTCTAGTAAGGAAAGCAACTGCAAAATGCAAAACGAAATCAACAAAAATATTTATTTCAATAATTACAAGTAATAATGAAACTTAATTATTATGCTTAGATTATTATACCTACCTTGACTTACTTTGTCTATTAATGAAAACCGTATAATAAACTTTCAAAATCTATGGAATAACTAATTAACGATACTTAACAGTAGTAATATTGAAGACTGTATTGACGCTTTGCTTACTATTTAATCATTAATGAAATGGTTTTATGCATAGTGTATGCCTTTAACAATTAGAACAAGTGAGGGCGCCGTACGTGACTCAATTTAGCTTCCATATGTAGGTCTAGGAAATTGGAAATCCTATACACTATATTATTTAAACCCAGCACTAGAGGAGTTGTTTACTTCGGCTTCCTAAACTTTGTTACGTTCCGAGTCCTGAATATAAACTAGAATTTTAACATAAACTCGATTTTACTGGTTGAGATTTACTTTTGTTTCGGTTTCTAAAATCAATGTTTGGCACAGTCTTTTGTTTTCTATAAAAAATTTAAATATGGAACAATACCTGATCGACCAGACACGTCACTTTTTTCACGAGTAATACAGCAAAACATCACACCTTTACTGAGCTACACTCAATGGTAAAATAATGAATAATAAATGTCTGACATTGCCAAGTACCTTCCTTAAAGGTAGGATATGACGTCAGAGTATAGGTATCATCATTTATGCTCCTTATGAATCAATACATTCTACAAGACACAAAATATTGTATTGTGCAGGCAGTCTACGTTGTTCTTGTATTTTTTGAATTTCGAATTTACCTACCGTAAATATTTGAATTAAGAAAATGTTTGTATACAAACAAGGAGGTGTTATAAAAGAGGTTCCTACTATAAAAAGTATAGATATTAATATGTATAATAATTTAAAAAAGCCAAGAGTTATAAAATAAGCAATTAGTCCAGTAAGTGCTTGATAACTTAAAAGTTACGCAGTCAGTTCTCGTAAGCAAAATTCCTTTATATACTACATTTAGCGATAATTAATTGCTGACAAATGTTAGTTCAGCGCTAACATTTAGGAGTTTGAATTTTACATCTAGAAATGTCAATAGAGAGCTTTGTTAGCTCAAAACTTATAACATTAAAATAAGTAAATAGTATCTGACTGAAAATGTTCAGTCTCAATTCACTGAACGTAAATAAAAATGTTTGTAAGCATTTCGGGAAAATTAATTTGATTTTACCTGCAGCAGAGTCAGGAGGTCGATGCCTTTGTCTGCCGTTCCACCAACAACCACAGCAAGGCATTGTACACAATAAACCATTACTCAATCCTGTGAGTACATTCCATACTGTATTCAAATTTTTAAATTTCGAACGTGGAAAGTGAAGTTAAATTTCGAATATCCAAATTTTCCGATTACAAGTTACATAACTACGGATTCGCACTATTCAGTTTGAGTTTAATATATTTTATTTACGTATTTTAAAAAGTGTATAAACCGCCATCGTGAAGCGACTGCCAGCGACCGCTGTCTGCGCTCGACTGCGGGATATTTGCTATAACTGTAGCATTTTCCATTTCCAGCCACTTCGTTATTTATGAGGAAAACTGAACTTGTCCAATTTATTTATCGGACTACCGTATTTAAATCTGCTATTATAACTTCTACGGCGCTAAAAGTAATTTAAATAACGAATAAAAGCCTTTAAATATTGGAAATACATCTTTCGACTCCCTTCTCTAGTAAAATTTAATCAAATGATTTTTATTAAAATTACGAAAATTAAAACAAATTTTATAGCAATATATTAAGAGGTATACAAGAATTAATAAACACAACAGCAAATAGATTTGTTGCTTATAAGCGATCTATGTGTACAAATACGTTTTTTTAATGTTAAGATGACAAGATGACTTAACAGTAGTGTATGTAGAAAGTCAAAAACTTAATTTGTATGAAAATGAGTCCGTGTCAACAATTTTTCATACAAATTTAGTTTTCTACTTTTGACATCTTGACTTAACCCCCTGGTACGATAGCTGCCTGTAGGTTGAGAACAGTTATCAAAGCTAAATGCGGTTTCAATATGTTCATAACCATGATCTGTCAAGAACCACTAACTAAATGATTACTATATAAAACTTTTTGTTATATTGGAAATATATTTCATGTCACAGCCCCTGGGTCATCGGGGTGCTTTAAATAATAGAGGATTTTATTTTTGCTCGCGTACAACAACAGAATATAAGCGAAGTGATGAAATGTTAATTGCTATGTAACGAATGAATGCAATGTGACAGTTGAAGAGAGTGTCTACGTCTGGCCATACTCTCGGGGCGTAACTCCGGATTTAGGAATTTGCCACGCTTTTAAAACTAAGAAAGCCTGAGTGAGCAAAATGTGCAACCTTGGCTCGTACATTTAATTTGTTTTAGTCTTCCATTTCATTATTTGACGGCTCATTGGTCTAGTGGTTAGTACCCCTGACTGCAAATCCATGGGTCCCGGGTTCGATCCCCGGCTGAGACAAACATCAATGTGATGAGCATGTGTGTTGTGCTTAGGTTTTGGGTGTTTAAATATTATGTATTTATATGTCTATCTATCTATAATATGTATGTATATCCGTTGCCTAGTACCCATAACACAAGCTTCACCAGCTTAGCATGGGACTAGGTCAATTGGTGTGAATTGTCCAATAATAATAATAATATTATTATTATTACTATGTGAGAGGTCGTGGGCTAGTGGTTTCAGCGTGCTATTCTCACCACCGAGGTCGTAGGTTCGATCCCCGGCCGTGCACCAATGGTCCTTAGATCTATGTGCGCATTCAACATTCGCTCGAATGGTGAAGGAAATCATCGTGAGGTTTCCTCATGAGGCATAATTTACACCCAAAAAAGTCAACGGCGTGTGTAAGGCACAGGGCTCATCACCAATTAGGTCTTATTAAGGAAAATTAATGATCATGAAACGGATACAGAAATCTGAGACCTAGAAGGTTGTAGCGCCACTGGTGTGTGTGTGTTACTATGTAGGTCAAACATATTGTAAATTCATAAGACTTGATTATATTGAATATTGCAGTGTTGGCCTAGTGGCTTCGATCCCCGGCTGTGCACCAATGGACTTGCTTTCTATCTGCGCATTTAACATTTACTCAAACGGTGAAGGAAAACATCGAGAGGAAACCGACATGTCTTAGACCCAAAAAGTGGACGGCGTGTGTCAGGCACTGGAGGCTACTTGCCTTTTAGATTTAAAAATGATCATAAAACAGATTCAGAAATCTGAGGCCAAGACCTAAAGAGGTTGTAGCGCCACTGATTTTGTTTTCATTATATTGAATAATTTCTTATATTGGTTGTAATTTTGTGCTTAAACTTTATAAGGGATTAAATATTTAACTATCTGAAATAATGTTTCTTTTTAAACCTATATTATATGTAATCAACTCATAACACGAAGGACCTGGGTTCAATTCCGGGGCAATAGCCTTAGTGAAATAAAGAAATATGCTTGCCTTATAAATATCGTATTTGAATTAAAAATACCTATTCCTAAAAAATCAAATAAGCCATAAAATTTTTGAAGTTTTACTTCTTTAGGCGCGTTATGAAAAATTGATGAGAGTGAAATTTTACGATGCGCGCGCACCGTGACACAAAATTAACAGAATGAAGTTGCCCACGGAAGATGCTACGGCATTGGACATAATTTAAAAACAACATTCGAATAATAATAGAATTTATGTTACACTTAATGTAAGAGAATAATAATAAATATTTATTTATTTAATTTTTCAAATGTAAACTGAACTTTATTGACTATAATGACTCCTTTTCCATGTCTTTGATTATGTAATTGTAATTAATTATTTGCATGCAATCAAAAACTATTTTTAATAATGCCAAAGAAGTATAACTTCTTACGCGCGTACATAAGTACACGCATCCTTTTTTTTTCACCAAGACATCAAACTTAGTACTAGTTAAACACATACCAGTAGCCGATGCTGTATCTGTTTTGTTCATGTCAACCTGCTTCAGTGTCAGCTCAGGGCTCTGAAAGGATTTATTGGATCGTGTCTGATGGATCTTCGTAAACGGAGTCGGTGAGTTTGGCAAAGACAATGGGCTGTTAACTAAAAGGGGAGAAGTGGGTGTCCCTAGGGCCGAAGGTAAGGACAGTTTGGATTCCGATATTATATTCGTTTGAGTTACTTCAGTTTCTGAATCGGTACAAAGAACTGTAGGAAGTGATATTTTCGCATTCTCCTTTAAATTGTCCTCGTCGTCCTTTGAAGTGTCTGACATGTTTACCTGTAATCAAAGAAACATATTTAAGTATGTGAATAGTATGAAAGTTTATTTGGAATACTAGATTTTAATAGTCTATAATCAAATTAGGCTAAAAAGTCAGGCTTTCACCGGGGCGTAGGCGGGTGGAATTTCGGATTCTGCCCGACTTTAGGTGATGAAATAGTAAAAATTGCTAATTAACATAGTTCTTAACTACTGTTACTAACTCGTATTAAAGAATTGCATGTCAGGAATACTGTGCTTTGTTTCATGTTCCTCACATCAACACTAACTATGCAAAAAAAGTTTTGCCTTGACTTGTTTCAGCTATCGCGGAATATGGTTTATTTATCAATGTAATCTGTTTTGGCTTTGAATATTGTCTAATTGTTTGCTTTTATAATATGGATATGTGTAGCTATAAGTTTAAATATAAATAAATAACAAATTATACGACCTTTGAGGTTTTTAAATTAAATCACTATCAATTAAGGTAATGACTTAAACGATTTAGTGATGTCCTGACGGATAAACGTTATATAATCTGTTTTAAATATATTTTCTATTATCTGTATTATTTAACACAACACTATACAACTAAGAATTCACAAAAATGATACTATTATCTGTTCGATATCCAGTATCAGATAAGCAGTCGTGGACGTGTTTAGTGTGATTTAATTTAAATTACAATGGATGTTGACATACCAACTCCATTTTCAGCGAAATTATTAAATGTCATAAGAAAATGTTTACTTGGTACGTTTACGCTCTTCGCCAGTTTGTTCGCCGTTTGCCGTAGAAAAAGGATTCCTGTTATAAGTGAGGATATTTTGAAGTTACCAGCGATTGAAGTTGCAAGGAAAATTCGTTATAGGGAGGTAAGTTGGGGAATCGCTGATAGCAATCAAATGGTCCATCGTAGCGTACATAATCTATACGTTTCTGGGATTTAGGATTTTGCTGTTAAATTTTCCGTTTTACAACAAACGAATGCACAATGAATAATATAGATTGACAAATTACGTTTTAACATTTCAAATAAAGTTCCATTTTTAAACATTTCCCGCCTTTCACAGATTAGAAACAATTACTAATGTCATTTAATTGTATATAATCTATATTTTTTTAAAGTTTTATTTATCAAAAGTAAATACACTTCAATTAAGATGTCGCTTATATTAAATAACAGTGAATTCCGTGGATCTAAATTCTATTCCGGCAAAACAATTATTTTTAATTGGTAGACATTTAATAAATGACCAATGAAACTGCTATACAATATACATAAATGTGTGTATACCTATGGTGAACCATAACTTCATTCAAGACCGATTTTAATTCAATAAATGCCAAATGGCTCGCTAGTGCGTTGCCGGGCTTTTAAGAGTTGGTATGCTCTTGTCAATCTAATAGTCAAGTAGGTGATCAGCCTCCTGTGCCTGACACATGCCGTCGTCTTTTTGGGTCTAAGGTATGCCGGTTTCCTCACGATGTTTTCCTTCACCGTTCGAGCGAATGTTAAATGCGAACATAGATAGAAAGTCCAGCTGCACAGCCGGGGATCGAACTTACGACCTCACGAATACGCTGAAGCCACTAACATTGCTCATTAATATTTATACTACATATAATATTGATTGGTATTTTAGATTACAAGTGCGGAAGTGGTTCGCACGTGTATTAAAAGAATCAAAGAGGTGAATCTAACCCTCAACTGCTTTGTCTGTGACCGTTTCGAGTTAGCCCTTCAAGAGGCATCAGACATCGATGCCCTCATACAGAGTGGGATTAAATCTACTGATCAGTTACATGCGGAGAAGCCGTTCCTCGGAGTCCCATTCACAACAAAAGACAGCATATGTGTTAAAGGTATTAGAGTATATAAAACGTGAAAAACATTAAAGTAAACATTACACACTAGTATAAGTTTTGTTTCAATATTTTGTGAGTCTATAACATTTTTCCGTACTTAGAGTCCTAACGTTTTATTTCCAGGACTACCCGCAACATGTGGAATATATTCTAAAAGAAATAACATAGCCACTGAAGATGCGGAGGTAATCAGATTACTACGTGAAAAGGGCGCGGTTATCATCGGCCTCACTAATGTACCGGAATTATGTTTGTGGTATGATTTGGTCATTTATGTATTTTCCTTAGTACCACACCCCTCTGGGGACGGACTGCTTGGGAAGTGAGGAAATTACCTTTTTTACTGATGACTACACTGTTCCGCAATATCAGAGAGCAATCATTTTGATACTTAATAAGATTACTTGATAAAATTAAATCATTTTGACGAATAAATGATATGACGTAAAAGAATTATATTAGTTCTTATAGTAAGAAAATGTTTAGATAATAAACATATTCTTAAGTAGGTTTTTATCTACATCAATAAAGCATTTTAGCAAAGCATTCAAGCATAGTAAAAATTACAATCTAAAAATGGCGGTTTGTGTCGTTTTTCCATTTCGTTGCCAATTTGTGTCCACAAGATTAGTGCTATAATCGATTTTCAAGATGTTTAAGTAACAAAAAAAGAAGATTTCGATAAAAAGGGCACACATTTTAAAGTCAGTTAAAGAAAGAATATATAAGACAGTCGAAAGATTCAAGTTTTCAGTCAAAATGTCTTTGGATTACCCGAGGAGGTAACATTTAAATAAAATTTCTTACTACGAAGTAAGTCTCTCACAAAAGGCAGGATTTTTAATACCATTTAAGATAATTTTTTAGTGCATTTGTTAGTATTTAGCGTTAAGAATAAAATTAAACATCCATAATTGTAAGAACCGGCCAAAACGTTTACTAAGTTCTTTTGCGTGTTAATTATCATTTTTAAAGTACAGGAATACAAATATAATATTATATTTCGATCTACAGTGCAGTCTCAAAATTACGATTAGACAGATGAAGATATAAATTTTACAAGCGTTTTGTGTCACGTGATTGTCGTATAAAAATAAAAATTTATTAAAAAAATATTCTTGATATGTTAATAATTAAGTTATTTTACTTCGTAACGCTTTTAAAATCTATATTTTAAAAGGATTACTCTCAATAACACTTATTTCATACTTTCAAATAGTCTATGGGTATATTGAAAGGGTAATAATAAAAAAATCGTGTTTAGCTTTTTAAACAATGTTAATTGAATCATGAAATTATCTTACAATTATTATCTCTTTGGTATTTAAATACAAACTATGTCAATGACGAAACCGTTATTATACTAATAAAAGTCATTTAGAAATTAATAAAACATAGCACATCCCAAAGCAGGTACAGTAAAGCTGAAATATTTTTTCTTAATCAATGTCGTATTACATATTAAAACATGATAAAACATTCTTTAACTATTTGAGGTATAGGTGAACTTTTTCTCCTTATACACAGACACAGTTAGTAGTCCTATTGATCAATTGATGGTCCATAATGAAAACCGCTGTAATCCAGATATAACTGGATACACCTATGAACGTTTAATGATATTACAATGAACGTCTGGTCAATAGGTACGAGTGTGTGCGCGCTATTTCGTTTTTATAAAATGACTCAATCAGATGAACTCTAGTGGTCGTATCAGTGAATATGCGTTAATGTTTATGTCGCTAAACGCAAATGTTTCATTCATAGTAGGTATATTTGTCTGTAAAATTTTAATTTTTTTTAAATACATGAGAATAATTTTCTAATCAAGCCACGGCTCACGTAGACAGCACGCTCTACTGTCTTTAATACTCTAATAAGTATACGGGCTGTATATTATACAGGGTGTGGCGAAATGGATAGATTAGGTGGTACCTGTGGGTAGAGAACATCGTGGTGGTTCAGAAAATATATATTATGTTTTAAATCAATCGGTTTTCGAGAAATTCCACATTTTTGAAAGGTCTAAAAAAATCCACCCTTTGCCAATATTTTTAGTGCCAAAATTCCGAATGAAGGATTTTTTTTTCAACTCTCTTTTGAATAGTATACTTGGAAAGCGTAGCCAGATTTATTTTTAGTCAATTCGGGATTTTGGCACTTTTAAAGTGAAAAAAGCGGGATTAATTTGTCGAAAGAGGGACATGGTAAAAATTTTTAAATAATCAGAAGTTTTTAAATATTTATATTTTTAATTGAGTTCAAATCACGTTTGCGTGACAATAGACAACGAAAATAGTCACAGAAAATTTATTTAAATCAGATTAGACCTATCGTTAAATAGTTCTTATTCATCTTCTGATTAAAAAACAAAAAATAAAAAATAAAAAAAGATTTATTTATTAGGAAAATATAGCGTTTCAAACAATACTCTGAAGAGCGAGTGTTTCAAATTGCAACTTACAATAAGACAGTACATTTTTATAAGAATTACTTATTCATAATATTTCTATGAAGATATAACTTCTTTAAAAGTTTCATTTTTATCTTTAAAAAGACGAAGAACTCTTCACAGGATAGCTATCCTGATTAAACTTGATGAGTAACTCTGATTTCATTAAGTTTACGAAGCATTTAAAAAAGAAGGCGTTTTGGAAAGCACTTTGATGGTAGGATACTTAATATAAAGTTTGAAGATAATCCTGGTATTTTTTTTAGATACTGTTGAAAGAGTTGGTACCATTATTGTGCGGTGGTGGTAGTACACACTTCTTATTGTCATCGAGTTATTCCCGAAAAGCGGGACTAAGCCTGTCCCGCGCGGGACATTTCATTTTGATTTAAAAATCGGGACGTCCCGCCAAAATCGGGACGTCTGGCAACGATGACTTGGATAGACTGAATTTCGCATTATCGAAAGACGAACTTTGATTTCGGAGCGCACGAATATATATAAATCCTCTATTAATATTAAATACATTTTTACATTCACATTCCAGGTGGGAGACGTATAATACGATATATGGTAGAACTAACAACCCATACGATACTGCAAGGATGGTGGGAGGCTCGTCAGGCGGTGAAGGGGCTTTGCAGGCCGCCGGTGGGAGTATTTTTGGCATTGGTATGTTCGAGTTTTGGTTCGAGATACTAAACATTATTGAGTAAATTATTAATGTTTTTGATAGACAAAGAAATGCTTAGCGATTTTTTCGTGAATGATTATATAGTATGAAGTTGCATGAGAACCCCGAGGCTCGCATAATCACGTAAAGCTGTTGGTCGGAGCCATGGCAAACACTTTAATGACCAGACTCGAAAAGATTAGCTATGTTCGACACTGACAGCTTGATATTCTAGATTGTTACACGAATACTGTTGAAGCGATGCGTTTTTTTAATAATAATTTATTACAAGAATATGGTACAAAAATGTGTAAGGTGCAATCGTAACTTCGCATATTTTGCCACACACAATGGCGCGCATATTTGTCTTTAAAGGAATTTTAAATTTACATTAGCAGTCATATGAATTAGTGAATTCTTATATTATTAGTATCGTACATATGATATCATACGTTATTAAATTTATATCAACTACAGTGTCTCACGCAAATAATCATTTATGAATAATACATTTTTTCGATAAGTAATACACCAAGTCGTTTTTTAAAAACTCTAGTCGGAAGATCTTTTAATTGTTTTGGTAAATTATTTTTCCGTATCTTCAAATACGGTCACAAATTAAAATTCCATTTTACATATTTGCTTACGGCAGGTCCCTTGACGTATCATAGACATTGCTTTAAGGGCCTCTTGACAGTAGTGCAGACGAGAGCAACTAGAATGTACTTTTACAATGTTTAATTTCTAAATGGTCGTTGATTTTGACAACAATTATTTTAAAAGTTGAATACGATAATTCCAGGCTCTGATATAGGAGGTTCAATCCGTATGCCAGGATATTTTAATGGCGTTTTTGGACATAAGGCTACTAGGAAGACAGTCTCTAACCAAGGAAACTTCCCTCCCGTGACTCACGAGGCAGAAGACGCATGTTTAGGTATGTATACTTAGCGGTTTTAATTTTTAACTGACTTCTGAAATCCAAATCGAAAATTAAAGTTTTAATTTGGGGGCAATGTATTCGTAAAGTTCATCTTTCTGTTTTTTTTAAGCCAGTTAAAGAATGGACCAAAGAAATTGTTATTACGTAACTTAACCTTACCAACGTTATCATACAAAATTATGAGTGATATATATATGAATATTAAAGCTGATATTTCTGAATTAATAAAACTTACAACTGGGAAAAGAATTCAGAAAAGAATCCAATAGGAAGGTCCTATAAAGGATCATTTTTCATCAACAAAATCAATAAAATTATCAAAATGTCTAATTTACCTTTCAGCAATGGGTCCACTAACAAGATTCGCTGTTGACCTAAAACCAATCCTGAAAATCTTATGTAAAAACCCTAAAGATTTGAAATTAGATACTCCAGTTGAGGTTGGCAAGCTAAATGTCTACTACCAGGTCAATATCAACGCACCACTCACAGACGCAGTCGATTTTGAAATCGAAGCGGCATTGTTGAAAGTCGTCGACTATTTTAAATTGAAATTCAATACAAATGCACAAGAGAGGGATATAAAACTCTTGAAGCAATCAACAAACATTTGGTTTGCTAGTATTGCGACTGACACTTCGCCGGTATCACTAATTTTGGAAAATCCAAATAGGTGTAAAGTTTTTGGGGAAATTTTTAAGAATACTTTTGGATGTTCGAAGAACACTATAGTACCGCTTCTCTTAGGTCTTTTCAAAGACATCGATCTAAACGGCGAAGAATACAGAACATTTAAGGAACTTGGTGAAAGATTGGAGAGTCTATTTAAGAATTTGCTCGGAGATGATGGAATATTCTTGTTTCCTACACATCCAACGGCAGCTTTGTATCATAACGAGTCTTTATTTAGGGCGTTTAATTTCACTTACACGTCTGTTATAAATAGTCTTGGTTTTCCTTCTACTACTGTGCCGTTGGGTTTGAACCGGAAAGGACTGCCAATTGGCATACAAGTTGTAGCCAATCATTATAACGATAGATTATGTCTTGCTGTTGCTGAAGAGTTAGAGAAGGCATTCGGTGGTTGGATTGAACCACAGAGAAAAATGCCATAGATGTTTGTGAGTTTATAAATTTTTGTATTATTTTATAAATAATAATTAATTGAATTGAACGTGTGTTTGCATCATTGCTGTATTATATTAATAAGAAAAGTTGTTTGAATCCTTATTTTAAAAAAGACAATGGCGCTAAAACATTTTAACTTCTGGGCCTCAGATATCTGTATCTGTTACGAGATCTTGTTTTTTCCTAATAGGCAAGATATTAATTATTTTAGGATTTAAGGCATCTTTATTTAGGTTGTACAAATGATACAAAAGATTAAGGAATGAAATAATTAGGAGGGCAACGATCGCTAGAGAGCAACACTTAAAAAAATATAGTGCAAGAATAACAATTAAAAACACATAAAAACTGTGTTAAATATACCGGTATAATATAACAAACGCAGTCATTCTACACCACAGCTTGAATCTAATTTGACAAAAAGAAATCAATATATACTTAAAATATTGCACTTATGTACATAAGTGCGGCGGGCGGATCCATAGGGGTAATTTCCCCTCCTGGGGAAAACTTAATTCAATTGGTACAATATAGCTATTACATTTACAGATTCTGTATAAACCTGTGAGTCACTAATACCTACATTATAGAAACAAATTACGGTCTTCATAAAATCTTAAACTTTGACCCCCTGTGTCTGTTCTATGCTTTTCTTCAATTCTGGATCCCCTTGAGTGTACCAGATAAGATTAAATATTGTTTTGAGAAAAAGGAAAGATATCTAACTAATTCATCATCAAAACGAGACTTGGCTTAATTTGCATTGACATAAAAAGCCATTGTTCTGCTTAATTTTCTTCTAAAAAGTTAATGAAAAAATATTCTTGGACTTCGAACTTTTATGAAGCAATTTTATTATTGTATACATATAGATAAAAACATCCATTCTATCTGATAAGAGAATTAATCGTCATCCCGACGGTCTTTATCGGTTCGATATAATATAAATTAGCTTTTAAGGTCAATTGAAAATTATGCTTTTTCTATGATAAATAAAACCTTGTTGCTAATATAATGACAGCAATTAAAGCGTAAAAACATTAAAACTGGGATACATTGAAATAAATGAATCGTGTTATAATTATAGATAGTAAAAATCGAGTAGGCGTTCCAAGAGACTTGGAGGAAAACAAGCATTAGACCTTATTTTTATTACCTACCTCCTTGTCTATGAAATAAAAACAAATAAACAAGAAAATTAAAAAAAGAAACGATGCCATAAAGGTTTTCGGCGCCACTATAATATATTATAGTTCTTGTAAGGCAATTAAAACAGTTGCAAAAAAATTGAAGACTTACCGAATTCGGTCGTCATAATTCAAGTTCGCAATAACATTTTCAATAGGATAATCAGACATATCTTATAGCTATACAAAAGTATTGAATGAAACAGTTGTTATGAACGCCCGGCGTGCGAAAGAGACGGTTGCAGATGACTAACAAAACACGTTAGGGCCAGTGCTTCTCACTGATAGTGAATACAGTAGATTTACTGTAATTTTAGCGTTGGACCAAAACATTTTATATATGTCAATAAGATGAGGATGAATAAAGGCTTATTATTATTAAACGTTCCGTGATTATTTCTAATAGGCAAGTAGGTCAACCTTCTGTGTCACACACCGACGACTTTTTGCGTCTAAGGCATGCCGATTTCCTCACCAGGGAGGAGAGTGGCACTTTGAAACAACTAGGGCGTTGTCTGATATTTAACTAATACAATTTAAATAAAAAAAGTAACTTCAATTACCTCTATCAATTGCCACTTGATAAGTGCGGCTTGCAAGAAAAATAATTGAATATCGATATTGCATAACGGTTGTTTTTTTTTTTAACTTAACAAAAGTACGTGAATCAATGTTTAAAAAGTTATTTTTTAGTCTATATGTATAATATAGCGATTGTGACAATATGGCATAACACCGTTTCTATTATTATTTGTATCGCATTATATTTATTCAAGCAGTTAACATAATAGAAACATCTGAAACACATATAAAAAGAAATGCACATTATAATTAGTATCCATACTTGCTTCAAAGATAAGAAAATAAGTCATTAAAGAGTAGATAATAAAACTAATATAAACAGAAATAAATAATGGGCTATTTGACAGTTTGAAAAATAAAGTATTATTGAGAGTAATCTATATAAAACATGACATAAAAAGCGTTATAGAGTAAAAAACTTGTAAATAATCATTCATTTATCAAAAATCATTATAAATATTGATTTTTAAACGTCAGTCACGGGACATAAAACGGTCATAGATTAGTCGAATCGACAATGACATAGCATATTGGTGGTAAATAATGACAGTTAGCGCATTAAAAACTTGACGTTTGTTCATTTGTTTTTACAATCTTGTCAAAGTATATTGTATAATTTGGTCTTTTAATGTCACATCGTTGATCAAATAGAATAATATAAATCTAAAAAATGTTATTATGAATACGTCAGAATTCCATAAAATATATTGTGACAAATGAAAAATACATATATCAATAAAATCACCTTATTGACTGCAAAAGCAGTATAACTTTAAATGTACTGTTATTTCAGCATCTTCGGTAACTTTTCGTTCTGGAAGCGTAGATGACTAACAAAACACGCTCATGTTGAAACTATCCACCGTAAATTGTCGTATTCGAGGTCAGAAGCTAAACGCGACGTGGTGTGGTCGCGCGTAATTTTTATTACTTTATTTTACAGCGATCTCTCGAAAATAACAGTCAAATATTTACCCGTGATTTTAAACAGTGGAAAGTTACTAGTCCAACAATGGAGTTAGATAAACGGACTCCTTTGAAGTTAAAAGTGATTCATTTTTTAAGATTGATTATTGCTAAAGTAGCAAGAGTCTTCTTTAGTTTATACTATTACAATGATAGTAAGACATTACCGCCTATAACAAGTGATATCTTGAAAGAGCCAGCTATCGAGGTGGCGAGGAAAATCAGACATAAAGAGGTAAATTTAGAATTGTTTTCATCTTATTCAAACTGCACGCAGCAGATACGCAAAAACAATGATGTCAGCCAGAGAAAAAGGGCATAGCCTGCGTTACCGACTTTTTAAATTACCTACAATTTAATTGTATCTTAGTCATAATTGTTTTTACACTTGTATCATCAAGACTAAATATTGGTTGGACGAAACAAATAATTTTTATTTAATTTACCTAACTAAGGGTACTTTTAGAACAATAAATATTCCAAAATTTCCAAGGATCAATCATAGAATCGTATAAGTGACAAAAAGTCATGGTTAATCAAGTCACGGCTCCTCAGCTCCAAATTTTTTTTCCATCCTTATTTACGACTTCTATTTAGTACCCCATGTAATTTTAAGGAGGCGCATGGCTTTGCACTTAAACAAATATTTAAAAAAAAACTGATAATATATTGACTCAGTTGCCAGTGAATTATATTAGATTAGGTTATTCATTTCACAAATCATGATGTTTTAATTCATTTCTATGGGGGTTAAAGAGCATGCGCCACCACATTATGGCATGGTACACCATTGCCGACTAATGAAAATATGTAGAAAAAATTTTGGAGCTGTTAGGTGGATCCGTGATTCCACAAATTTACCAAAGTCATAATTGCAAGAATTTAATAGATAACCGTTATACGTTTTGCTTATAATGCTACGTTTAATAATAATGAGATAAAAATTTATCGCGAGATATTCGAGTTACCAAGCATGTGTGATAATAATGTAACAATAATAATAAACATCTGCAGCGATCATTGGTTGGGTTTCTAATAAATTTTAATATGCCCACCCGAAAACAGGTCAAAACCACAAAATCATGACACTACTAACATTTATGAGTTGACATGATTAAAAATCATGGCAGTGTGTATAGTTATCTGATAATTTTTATAACAGGCTTGCTTTTTTAATCTCTCTCTGGCGATAATTATCCACAAAGTAATGATTTCATTCATTGTTTTTTGTATATGAGATTTTTGGTTCAAAATTCGAACCATTCGAACAATGATACTTATGGAATAATAAAATCAATTTGTTACGATTTCCTGTGCAGCTAGTATTAATTTTAGGATTCGAGGCTTAGCGCGAACTATAGCTTTCGTGTGTCAAAATCCAATCACAAGATCCAGACAAAGAGCCTTTTTTCTTTTCATGAACAACTGCAAACACAATTTTTTTATACACACGTACACGCTTTCATTAGAAATACAATAACTTAGTACATTTACAGGCTTGTAGGAACACTGGCTTATATATATATAACGCATAAATTACCATGACGCCTAATCCATTAAAGCACATTTATTTTAAGGTGTAGGTTTTAACCAGAATTTCGGATATCAAAACTAGACATGACGTAATTACAATTTACATAACTTTTTCCTTGTTATAAAATCACAAACGAATGTATTTTTAAATTATACAGTACATTAAAATTATATTACAAAACTAACTTCGTTTGATGAATAAGAAAAAAATAAATAGCTAAGAGAGAATTAGGCTTTTGGAGGAATAATATTTATTGATTTCACTATACATATTTCTATGCAAACACATCGTTATATGTATCAGAATTTTAATATAACTAATTAAATTTTTCAGATTACAAGCATGCAAGTTTTGGAAGCGTGTATCAAGCGAATAAATGACGTCAATTCACAGCTCAACTGCTTTGTAGAAAATAGATTTGATAAAGCTTTAAAAGAAGCCAGGGAGGCCGACGAACTCGTGCGCAACGGAACTAAAACCCCGGATCAATTACTCCAAGAGAAGCCATTCCTGGGCGTCCCCTTTACAACAAAAGACTGCATAGGGGTAAAAGGTAATCTAAATCTATACTTAACTGAAGTAAAGTTACTTATAGTTTTGGTATTGGTTAAAATAGAATATTTTTAGCCAGTAATAAACAGGAACAATTTGAATTTCTTTGGAGAGTAATGTAGTAGCAAGGATCCAATCGTCGCTAATAATCTGGCAATTCATTACTTCATGCTACGTAGAATTGGAGCAACCACACTGGGAACTTTCAATGTGTACTTCAGAGTTTAAGATGAGGCAATAGATAAAACAAAATTAACAAACATCATTGTTATTTAAAATAATGTTACAAGCAATTTCTTGCAATTACATAGCCGAAGCTTAAGCAATTGCTTAACTCGAGACTATTCGGTCGACAATTTTTATTTTTAGTACTTATATATCAAAGGTCAATTTAAGAGCACGTATATTAAACGTGTTTATTCGAATTTTCAATGCCATTTCCATGAGGTAGCCGGTTTCTGTTAACTCATTTTTACAAGATTTTTTAATAATGTTATTCTTAATTACTCCGTATGTCATTATGTTTTAGGAAATATATTTCATAAATTTTCGTACTGTATTCTTGAGAGTATAATGTACAATTGCTAATTGTAAAAAAATCTCGTTAACCTAAAATCTAGGTTTAATGAGTTCAACATCGAAAGAGGACTGAATGTAGTTTCTATATATTTTATTCTTTCAGGTCTTCACCAAACTGCTGGCATAGTATCGAGACAGAATTACATAGCCGAAGAAGACGCTGACGTCATCAGATTATTACGTAGCAAAGGTGCAATTATCATTGGTCTTACAAACGTACCTGAGGTTTGCATGTGGTAAGGAAATTAAATACAGCGTTAAAATTATACATAAGATGGTTATCAATTGTTCGAATTCCATCGAATGAAACTGCTTTGTTCTTTCTTCTCTCTCTCGTCTTTATGGATTATTATTTATATGTAGATAAGTAAACATATCGTCTTTTTGGGTCAGGACATTTTCCTTCACTACTGCTGGTTTAATACGTGTTAAATTGCAATGGCTTGCACAGCGGGGTTTAAACACCACCTTATGATTCTTTCAATAGCATGAAAATACACGCTTTGTATAGGATAATAATTTTTTTTTAAACTGGATAAATCTGTATGTTTTGTGAGAACAATACTGCGATAATGCATATAGATAAAACCAGTATAAATGAATATGCCTCTTTCTCGTTGTCTACGTGTGTGGAGAGATCAGGGTCTTGAGAGAATAACTTTTCGACAGACGTGATAATGCCAAACGAATTTGTATGAAAATGGTCACGAGATAAAGTGTGAACTGAAGCCTGTCAAAAAGTAATGTCCAAAGCCCAAGAACATTTAAAACTTAACAGGCTAGTGTAACGGAAACATCCCCCCGCAAAAGAAAATTTTAAAGAATCGATTATTGATTTACAACAGATCGAACGCCTTTGAAACAAACTTCTTATGTTAAAAAAAAAACATTTATAGTCCAATTGCTCTCGACGGCAAGGCTGGCTGCCTTTTTCGAAAGTAGTAATTATATTAGATTATTAATCATCGAGAACTTGAAGAGGTATCGAGATATCTTTAGGAGTATGTTGGCGTATACTTTTTTATCATTAGCAAATAAAAATATATAGAAGTTCTGTAATTTTTTTGTCATACAAATAAATTGGTTGTTTTCTTATAAAATACGATAATTACAGGTGGGAGACCCACAACCATATTTTTGGTAGAACAAGCAACCCCTATGACACTACCCGGATTGTAGGTGGCTCATCTGGCGGTGAGGGCGCATTGCAAGCAGCTGCTGGTAGCATCTTTGGAATCGGTAAGCGATCAGTAGTATATCGGTACGTGGTTTGGTCAGATTTGGCTCTCGCAAATACTTTTGTAGAAAAAAGTTCGACTATTGCGCAATTGTTTCTGGTTACTTATTTGCCGGAAATTTCGAAAATTTATATGTACGTATACAAGCGCGCGATTTTTACTGGGCTATTTTCATTCTGGATGGGCTGTTAGAAATGTAACACTAGTTGTCTTAAAACATTTTCGATCAACAGTATAATGTTTTTGTCAAATTTTAGCGAGTGGTGATACAATTAAGTAAACTTTACAACAGAAATAATAGGTTAAAGATCTGTTAATGAATTCCGACATTAGGGGATACATAATTAAAGAACTGCTATGCTATCTACATAATAAGATTCACGAATAAAATTAATGAAGGTTAATGTAATTTTCCTTGTTTTGCAGGTTCTGATATCGGCGGTTCAATTCGTATGCCATCGTTTTTCAATGGCATATTTGGTCACAAGCCATCCCGTAACATCGTATCTAACAGTGGCCAGTATCCAAAACCAGATTCAGATTTCATTAATTCCTTTTTAGGTATACTAAAATTTCTTTTACTTATAATAATTGATAAATTAATGATTTATAATTTATATATTATGCTTTATCTTGATTCAATATATAATTCGAGTTTATTATATATAAAATAATAAATTTTCATATTCCAGGTGTTGGCCCTATGACAAGGCATGCAGTAGATTTGAAACCAATTCTGGAAATAATGGCAGCAGATAACGCCAATAAACTTAAATTAAACGAGCCCGTTAGTGTGGGAAAACTCAAAGTTTACTATCAGATAAATAATAACGCACCACTTACTGATCCAGTGGATCCAGATATTGAAACGGCAATGCTTAAAGTTGTAGAATATCTAAATGTGAAACACAAAATTGTTGCAGAAGAGAAAAAAATATCACTCCTGAGAAAATCAATGGCTATCTGGTTCTCTAATCTGAAAACTACAAAACATTTCGGCTCTTACCTTATGAAAGATTGTGGATATTTGTCAATAATTAAGGAAATTTTTAAAAATATCATAGGATGTTCTGAAAACACATTAATTGCCTTATTTACAGCACTTATTGATTTGGGAGGGGTCAAAGTTGACAGTGATAAGTATAAATCATATCTAAAGCTAAGAGATGAATTGGAGAAAGTGTTAAAGGATATGTTAGGAAATGACGGAGTGTTTTTGTTTCCAACGCATCCTACTCCGGCCTTGTATCACAATGAACCAATATTAAGGTCCATGAATTTCTCATATACAGCTATTATTAACTGCCTGGGTTTTCCAGCAACTAATATCCCCTTAGGTTTAAGTCGAGAAGGCTTACCAATTGGTATTCAGGTGATTGCCAATCATAATAACGATAGACTATGCCTTGCTTTTGCTGAAGAACTAGATAAAGCGTTTGGAGGATGGATTGAACCTCAGAATTCAACCTGATTACAGAAATTAAATTGGTTACAAAAATTTGAAGCTTCAATGTTTATCTTCATACTGCAATTTTTATGGCATGGTTTCATTTTTTCAAATGGACTTAATAAGTTTTAGTATAAGAGTAATATCACATAAAATGTTAATATTTGTGCAAGATATATTTCAAAATATATGACTTGTATTTACTGAGATAATGTGGCCATTTAAATTGTATTTTACTATTTTATATTCTGAATTAAAGATATTTCTAATAAAGTGTCTTTCAATTAGGTATTTAAGCATATGCTTTTGTCTTAACAAAAATGTTTATCTATTCCATTAGAGATAATTTCAAATGATACATATATATCAAACAACACAATATTATATTTACTAAAATTAAAATCATACTATTTACATGAATTATCATCCACTAGCAAGATTCTGTATAATTGAGATAATATCTTTCCTCTTAGCAGTTGTGTTAATGCTGAATGTCATATCGCAAGATGAAATCTGTCTATGTGATCTAGCATACTCGGCCAGGCGTTCTGTGTTACAAATAACATGCACACCACAGTCATAGCCATTACTTTGTTGTACACATTCTTTATCCACAAAGTTAATTAGATCTGAAAAACATCTAATACTTTAAAATAGTTAAATCTATGTATGAAATTAAATATGTGGTTTTATGTTATATAACATTTTAGAGTTTCATAAGATAACAGGTTTTTTTTATTAAATAAAAAAATTGGTTACTATTTGTTGATTGATTAAATAACTTACCTCCTCTACAAAAGTATGTCATTAGATGACTTGCAAAATCCCAAGCAACATCATGATTTATACCAGACGATGAATCAAGGTGGAAGAAACAATTTTCAATTTTTGAGTATACTAATAAGCTCCAGTGCATTCCCCCAGCAGTATCAGGTGAACTATTATCATTCAAAGCAAAGAACACAAACTTCTTTGAATCAATGTTTAAAGGTTCCAAAAAAATCTTGATTTCATCAGTTGTAACCATTTTTATACATTGAGTAACTTCAGGTGAAACAAAAAGAATGTCATTCACATCGCTAAATAGCACCTTCTCCAAGTATTCAAAATAGAATGATATTATGGTATCATTTAGCCAGTAAGGCCCATTCAAAAGATCAACATCAGATTGGTGTAACAATGTTTCATGAAAGCTGAGCACCACATAAGCCTTAGCCATGACTTACTAGATTGTGAGTTTCTTTTAGTACAAATATATCTTGGTTTTATCTGGCAAAAATAATACTGAACTAAAGAAATTATTATTAAAACAGTAAATTAAACAAGTCCTTTACCTAGTTACTTACCAATATATTTAGTGTTGCGTTACATGTGGTAAGTTCTCAAACACTTTCGTTCAATTTCACCGAAAATTAAACCGATAATTAATTAATAACAAATATTAGTTTCTTTCGAGAAAATATTTTTATTACTTTTCATGCCTTACACAACCTATCAGTCCACATTCAATATTACTGTCTATATAAATCATTTTAAGACAAATCTTGCACAAAATTTTGCTACATACGGTTTAATGAAACACTTAATTTACAAATTGTTATACTTTTCACTTCCGATCTTCTTATATAATTTATTGCATTTATTCGTAATCGATTAAAATAATGAAAATAAAAAGTTAGTCAATAGAATATTACATCCGCCGTAATCGAGATTCTACTTTTATTTTTAAAGCCTGAAGGTTGAAGTTGAACGTGAGCTTGATTGTCATCATCGTCTTCGAGATTATTGTTTTATTTTCTGACATATGACAATCGAAAATTATTCAGACCTATTGACAGCCCTGTGTGTCAATAGTGCGTTTCTTTTGTATTTTGTTAACAGAGTCTGGCTAATGAAAGAAGATAATTGAATTGTTTTAAAACTTTCGGATGGCGGCACAGAATGTCATTAAATTTCTTAGATTAGTATGATTTATTGTCTTGATACTTCATGCAATTACTCATTTTTATTTCTATTATATATTTTTTTCCTAATAGTTAACAGGTATGATAGCCTAAACTTTGTTTTATTGATTTTTGGATTCGGATTTTGATTATTCCGAATAAAGTTGTGTTTTTGAAGTTATACTTCTTTAGGCGCGTTATGAAAAATTGATGAGGGTGAAATTTTACGATGCGCGCGCACACACAAAATTATCAGAATGACCATTGACCATAATTACCTTTGTAGTACCTTTAAAACAAATAAAGGAGTTATTTATTTTTTCAAAGAAATTTAGCAATGCTTATTCACAAAGACCTATTGTTACTTAGTTAACAGTTTATGAAACATACCTAGTTATTAAATTGAATGAATAATATAATAAAATAATAAATAATAATAATTATTATTATTAATATTAATTAATAATTGAATAATATATTAAATATTATTAAATTATTAACGTTAAATATTTGTTATTAATTATTTAATATTTTAAAAAAATAAAGAAAGCCAAAGAAGTATAACTTCTTACGCGCGTACATAAGTACACGCACCCTTTTTTTTAATAAATATAATTTTAGTTTTCCATGCAATGCTAGTCATTTTAAGTTATAAAGAAATACAGTTACTATCAATGTAAAAAATTATAAAATAAAATTAAGTATCAAGTAAGTTTAATCCACAAAATATATCAAACTTTAAGGGATACCATACTATTATTTTTTTATTTTCCGCGCTTTTTCGTTATCTTCTTTCATTAGCCAGAATAATGAAGATGTGTGTGTGTGTTTTGATAAAAAAATCCTCTTTTACTTTTTATTTTTATGTTAGTATAATTCAGAATGTGTTTTGGTATTATTTAGTACTGGCACCTTGTAGTTTTAGTAGATCACACCATTTTTTACAACGGTCACACTGGGTACTAGGTACTTAGGTAATAGGTAGCACTCGGTAGCGCCTAGCGGTATCGGTAATCGAACTTTTCGTCAATCTTCGTGATCAGTCGTGTAATTTTAGCGTTGGTAAAGCACGTATTTTTGGCGTTGGCATTTCATAATTGAACAGGAAAATTGTTTTTAGTATTTTACTTCACTAAGCACACAAAAAGTGAGTATATTTTATTAATTATCCACGTAGTTTCCTCTTTCATTTAAATTATTTTGTCTTATATATTGAAGACCTATTGATGAAATAACCTTAAATATTGTGTAATGACATTTTATGCTTCTTTATTGGCTAAATATTGAGGGAAATATATGTTAATATGGTTTAAACTATTGTTTTAAGCACATTATTCGTAATGTGCCATAGAATATAAAAAAATTACCCTTACGTAATAACGTCATACCGCCCTAGACTACTCATCTGACATTGATCTCCATGTGATCCTGACCCAGTTTGGATGCAAACTAGAGCCAAGTCCAACTTAGAATACGGTATCTCTGATTTAAACTGATAACAAAGGTATCTGTATGTACCATTGAGCATTTCGTCATTGACCTTTGTATTATGTAATGTATTTCTAGGAAAATGTGATGATTAAATATAAAACCGCGAGTGTAAGCCTATATGTCCCTGGTATTATAAATGTTTTAACTATTTATTTCAGAAACATAATGGGTGTACCAGCTGGTAACTCTGAAAATGGAAAGAAAATCTTTGTCCAAAGATGTGCCCAATGCCACACTGTGAGTATTAAGCCTCATTTTTTACAATTTTAAATAGTTTAATGATTATTAGCTTACATTAGTTTTTTCAACCTTTAACATTTTTCTAGTCTTCATTTCTTAAGCATTAAATTCACAATTGTACCATAGACATATATGTGTTATTTGTTAAAGAAAAGATTAGCCCATAATAAACTTATTAGAATTCTTATTTTGTAACAGGTTGAGGCTGGTGGTAAACACAAAGTAGGACCCAACCTTCATGGATTCTACGGACGCAAAACTGGCCAAGCTCCAGGATTCTCATACTCAGATGCCAACAAGGCTAAAGGTATACATTCATACACACAACTATCTGTATTCATTACAAATCTTTACTATTAAGATCATATTAGAATTTATTGATTAAAATTGCAGATAAGATTATCTTTGTATAAAGTAAAATTTTAAATTTTGAATAGATACATACTAATTATAATCTATTCTAGGATTAGATAAGAATAAAATCAGACCTTGACTGCGTAACTAAGTCAGATTGATAAGAATGCCTATTATAATTGTAGAGAATTAGCTAGCCTGGGCATAAAAAATATTTTTGCATTATGTCTTTTTAATAAAATAATCTAAAAAATACTAGTAGGTAGTGGGTGAGTAAACTGTATAGTCTTTATTCTTTAAAGAATAAGAACAAAGGATTTGATTTTAACTAGTATCTTTAACACTCATATGTTAGCATACTTTAGCCTCTTTTAAATATCCTCAGAAGTCATTCTAAGAATTCTATATAATACAATTCTGTCAGATCAAATTTAAAATTACATATAATTCTTTATCACAGGCATTACCTGGAGCGACGACACTCTCTTTGAATACTTGGAAAACCCCAAGAAATACATCCCTGGAACTAAGATGGTCTTCGCTGGTTTAAAGAAAGCCAATGAGCGCGCAGATCTAATTGCTTATCTCAAGGATGCAACAAAGTAACTCTAACCAAATTAGGATAAATCATGGAAATGGAAGAATAACACTTCTTGTTTCTTAGCCCAATCAGTATCATTATTTATGTATTTATTGTACATTCATTCATCTAACAATAGGTTTCAATCCGTCATTGTAATTGGGACATGTGTGCGTACAAGTTATAATGTATGACAACAATGTAGTATAACAGTTGTGAATGTTTTTGATGTTATTAAATTATTAATAGATGTCATAATTAGTATTTTATTTGTGAAAATATGTCCTCGCATTATGGATTTCTGTCTAATAGTTCCATTACTTGTTACCAATTATTAGTTTATATTTAAATTGTGATTAATAAACAATTTTAAGTTCTATTATGTTTTTTTAGTATGTATGGTATGTTTGTATGGTGTAGGTATTGTTTGGTATTTATATAGCAAAAAATTCATTGAGTATGCATATATTATATGCACGATATTCCAAGACTTTATATTGATGGATTACAAAATACCGTATGTGCCCGCGGTTTTCCAAGCGTTAAATTGGCGAAAGCGTCATTTTATACGGTTTTCCTCCATATAGGCCGGGAGATAGTGACACAAAATAGTGGGTCATTTGTACCAGTATGGCGGTTCTTCTGGGGTCTTATTACGCAATGAAAAAATTAAGAATTTTGGTCAGAGTGCTTATCCTCTCCAAAATTCGGTTTAGACTCTAGAGCAGTGTTTCCCAACCTATTTTATGCCAAGCACCACCTTAGCCTTCCTAAAATTCTTATGAAATGAAACACATAATTTTTAATTATTTTAAATTTGAAAAACTGTAATTACCAACAATTATTTAAAAAGCCCCCTTTTAACAGTCAAATTGCCCCCTTGTGGGGCGTGGGCCCCTCGTTGGGAAACAGTATTAGAGTTAACACTACACTTTTACATCTGTCTTGGTTTTTCAATCGAATTGCGCAACTTACAATTTATTGTAAAATAGCGACATCTAGTATCTTTATACCATACTAACTTTATTTATAATCTGCTTCTTGTTTTCTTTACTCGCAATAGATGGTGTTTAAATAAAAAATACATTTGTAGTGATTGTTTGATCGTCTAAAAAGGTCAGTGTCGGTAACATTTTGTCCTATATTATGTATTATACTTCAAATGAAGTAAGTTGTGTTATAAGATTTTGAATAGTCATTAATCATTATCTATACTAATAATATATAGAAGAAAGATTTGTATGTAAGTATGATTCAACTCAAACTCAAAATATCTTTTGAAGTTATACTTCTTTAGGCGCGTTATGAAAAATTTATGACAGTGAAATTTTACGATGCGCGCGCACACACAAAATTATCAGAATGACCATTGACCATAATGACCTTTGTAGTACCTTTAAAACAAATAAAGGAGTTTTAATTATTTTTTCAAAGAAATTTAGCAATGCTTTTTCACAAAGACCTATTATTACTTAGTTAAAAGATTATGAAACATACCTAGTTATTAAATTGAATGAATAATATAATAAAATAATAAATGATAATTATTATTAATATTAATTAATAATTGAATAATATACTGAATATTAAATATTATTAAATTATTAACGTTAAATATTTATTATTAATTATTTAATATTTTAAAAAATAAAGAAAGCCAAAGAAGTATAACTTCTTACGCGCGTTCATAAGTACACGCACTCTTTTTTTTTCATATAGGTAAACAAGTACACTTATGAATCGTCAAAAAGAAGTTAAATTAATTGTAAATCTACATTTACTACCAGTTCGCAAGTCAAGGGCGTAGAGGGGGTAAGAAGAACTTGCAAGAAACTTTCCGCCATTCTTTTTAATCGCCAAGTATTGAGTCATACAAATTGTTTGAACTGGAGCAAATCAATCCCAAGGATTAGGATCATTTAAGTATTCGTCAAATTTACAAAAAGCTTTATTTATTAATTTTCGTTTAACGAGGGCTTTGAATTTATTTAGTGATAATTCTCTAATTTCGCTTGGGAGTTTGTTGTAAAAACGAATACAATTTCTATATTAGGAGTGATTTATTATCTTTTGGAGCCTGGTTGGTTGTGGACTCAAACTCTGCTCTCCCGCTTCTGCAGCACACATATGGATTGAACCTCTGCAGCAGCACCCCACAGTAGAATACCGTACGACATAACGCTGTGAAAGTAGCTATGATACACAATTTTAGCCGTGTCCTTATCAGAAGGTACTGTCGGATTTTCTTTACTGCATATGCTGCAGATTGTAGCGAATTGGCTCAATAAGTACTGGACCGATTTTTAAAATTCTTTCACCATTTGAATGCTACACTATCACTAATAATATAGGCTATTTTAATTGCAAGAAAATTTAAGGATCCTACTAAAACTACAATTATGTTACCCAAAAATACCTATAAAATATCTTTCATCGAACAAAAAAAATCCACAATATTAAAGAACATATCTACAAAAATGTTCAAAAAATAAATGTCCACCCGCGCGAAGCCGAGACTGACTACTAGTACACTATAAGAAGTAAACAATCTCTTTAAATAGAGAGACACAATATTTAGACTGGAGACTTTAACTACTGATGCAATTTATTATAATGTAATATACACAATTATCACTCTAGATGAAAATTTAAAACGCCTTGCATTAAGTTTAGGCATTGAGGTGAGATTAAAATGTTTTGATGTTCAATTTATAAATATAAATATAAGATATAAAGATATATAAGGTGGAAAAGGGTTTCACGCATCCCGTGCACCACTTAGAGTGCTATGTGGGACTTGATTCAGTCCAGGCGAATCCACTGCTGATTTTATTGGTAAAATATAAATATATGTGATTGAAGGCGAAATTTTTTTTTATAAGAAATAATTATTATAATTGATACCTGATTTTATACTTTAATATACTTACATAAAAAAGCAGCTTGATATATAATATATTTAGTTGCTATTAGCAGCTGATATTTTACGTCGTGATATACCTAGTAACGTTTTAGTAAAAAAATACAATAAGGTATATTGCAATAGCTAAGTAGTTTTATTTAAATACAAAATTCAAAATTGTTTATTTATACCATATAGAATCTAAGCTCATCGTGACTGGCAAAGTAGAGGAAGTTGTGCGACACCACTAACACGGCACTCAGAAATGAAGAGTACGTCTGAAGAAGAAGAATAGAAACTAATATTGTATACAATGTCTAATAAGAAATTTAAATTCAGTGAATATAAATTTCTTATTAGACATTGTTAATAGAATTCTTGTGCACAATTAATAGGTGAAATATTTGTTTAATACCGTAGTATGTTTTTAAATTAAACCTCCACGCATAGAATAATATTATCCGTTTGTGAGGTCATATTTCAGATTGTGAAACGCAATTATAATTGGTGGAAATGTTATTTTAGATTTAATTTAAATATTCAATTTAGTTTAATGTATTTATTGAAAAATAAAAAAAAATTGCTTAATTTGAAATAAAACATCACAGTGCCATTTTAAAAAAGAACCTAGTTCACTTGTTAGTTACTGTTAACATACGAACACGATGACATATAGATGACAATAGAACATATTATCAAAATATAAAAATAAACCTAACAGTAAAACAAATAAATACAGCAAACGAATCTAAAACAGACTCATCTTTCATTATTATTTTTGTTTATTTAAGTTTATAAACGGCAGGCACCACAGCCAATTGTTGCCGGCCTTTGAGGAAGGAGTAAGCACTCTTAATATTTGGAGGTCGTATCTCCAAGCGAAGACCTTCTGGGAGGCAATTCAACAGTTCGCTAGTTCGTAAAAGAAAGTGCCTATTTATGATAATTGGAAAAAATAAAATTTTCGATTTTAATATTACATGGATGTTTTTGGGTATAATTGATTACAGATTGCACATTTCGCAGCCCTTGTACTACATTCAAACTATTTGTACTTAAACCAGATTGAAATTAGAAGTAAGATAATTGTTTTCAAAGAAAATGAAGTGAAATTAGCGCCGTTACATAGATCGGAGTGGCAAATTGTGCATGTCTTGTAAAGTAAGCCGATTTCTGACAAATCCCTGTTTACACAAGAGGCGGCGCAATCACGGACGACGAAGGCGTAACCTGGAACAATGTGATAGCATACTTTATCCCTTCTAATTGAGGCACGAGGTCGAGCATAGTATTTCGTTTTTTTCCTTACCTGCCTGGAAGAAGTTACTTAGGAACTACTTACATGTATAGTAACATAATATGTATCACATTTATTACTAACTAATTTGAAGTGTGTAATGTGTGCGTGTTGTGGTTTTAACTGGCCCAAAGTTAGTTTGCGTCTCAGACGCAAAAAAAGACTAATAATGTAATAAAAATAATAGTGGAAATCATAATAAGAATAAAAATCAACAGTGTAAGTAAAGATGTCTTGGAAGATTTGTGTGTAAAAGTATATAGTAAATAAAAAAATAAAAAATAAGAATTATTATTACAAATACTACTATAAGAAACAGATAAATAAATGATTTTGGGCTTTGTTTGGAAATAGTATTCCATAAGTAAGTATAATAGATGTTATTACTTTAAAAGTATGTAAAAATCACACAAAAACTTTACCTACGTCGTATAAAAAATACATTACCTCTGTGTTGGTAAGTTTTCGTCACACAAGCGTCTTGGTCTCCGCGACAGTATTTCGCTGGTGTGCTCATATCTGGTAACCAGCATGATGGATTATTAGTGCTGCTACAAGCAAAACATACCCGGGGATGTTCAATCAACATAAAATTCGATTTATATATTTCTGAAACACCAAAACCTTTAGTTGGATGACTTGCTAGTCTGTTTAAATCTTCAACGGTAATATGTGGGTCGTTGAATGGAAAGTCTATATCAGACTCATTAATTTCTGCTATTCTGTTAGAAGCTTTGTTTTCACTCGAGTTAAAAGTTTTACCATCTACGGCTAATGAGTCCTCAATTGGATTATTGGATATAGGATTAGATTGGCTTAAATTATTTGAATTATTACCCTGTACATTTAATACATTTGGATTTATCGGTGCCGCGTATCTCATCGGCGGTTGATCCGCAAAAGGGTTGTTATAGTTTATTGGAAATTGTTCATCATTCAAGTTTGAAGGCATTGTTATACCATCATTTTCTTCATTGGAATCGGCATCCTTGTTTTGATCCAAGAACTGGTGAGGTCTATTTGATATTTTTCTCTCAGCTTCATTTTTTATTATAAGTGTTTCAAATTCAAAATTCTTATGTGTGCTGTCAAGTATGGTGTCATGGTTATCTTGTGCAGCAGAATGGCTGCTTGTTTCATTATTGATGTTATTAATAGGCTCTTCTTCAAGTGCACGTCGTAAATGTAACAGAGTTTCTGGCAAATATTCCATATTTAGTTCTGGCGTCCTAATGTCATTTAGACTGGTATCATTTATTACTCCTAGTTTTTCAGAAGCTGGTAAGAAAAGTGTTACAAAATATTCAGGTGTTATCGTTGTTTCTTTTGTTTCATTACTTGATTTTTGCCCGGTCTTTGATTCTTCAGTTTCTACTGCGTTTGCAGTTGTTGTTGGGTCTTGCCTTAGGTTTTCTGTTGTTGTAAGGATTTCATTGGTGCTTGAATTTTCGATTTGAGTCGTTGCCACGTTGACTTCTGTTTGTGGAGTTTTGTCGGTTACGTGAATGTGTTTTTCCTTTTTATCGACGCTACCACATTTCATCAGCCTATGTGCTTCTTCTTTGTAATGGCCTTTCAATGAATGAATAGTTTTCCCTTGTCCTTTACTATAATTGTGGTGATCCTCAGGATCTTCGTATGCCGCTGAATATGAATCTCCTTTAGTTTTGGGTATTTGCCCTGTAATATAATATTTATAATGAGTAACAGAATATATAATTAAGTTATGATATAATTAGAATAAGCA
This sequence comes from Pieris macdunnoughi, assembly GCA_905332375.1. Classification (NCBI taxonomy): domain Eukaryota; kingdom Metazoa; phylum Arthropoda; class Insecta; order Lepidoptera; family Pieridae; genus Pieris; species Pieris macdunnoughi. Next base: position 5,699,279 of record CAJOBZ010000062.1, read on the forward strand.
CCTAGAAATAATACTGTCGTAAATAAAAATAAAATAAATATGCTTGACATTTTAGTAACTTTCACTCAGTCGTGTGAGTAAATTGGAGTTTTACAGTCAAATGTCAAAAGACGTAATACAAATCCAAAGTGGAAGGCATTACTTTTATCTTTAAAAGCTGTGAAGCGATATCGATGTATTGTGGATTGGCATTGTGGAAAGGTATTAAAAGAAAACAATAGCCGTTTCGGTTAAGTGAATTTCAATCGGCATCGGTACCGGAGGCAATAGTGCCTAACTTATTTCTGACATTCTTACATAGTCTTATTGGGGTACACATTTATTATTAGAGTTCGAATCCCGAGGTAAGTATTTTTTGTTCTGTAAAATGTTATATATGTAAAAATAAAGACTATGTTCTATATACATTTATTTCTCTTCTTCAAATACTCCTTAGTACAATGATACACTTACTAACATGCTTACTTTCCAACTGCTAGAAATAAATGGTGGTGATATGATGTACGTCCTTAGCTTGATTAAAAATCTTTGACATTTTTTATTCAAGCGCTTGCATATTAGAATGTAATATTGTTACAACATACGTGAAATATTCACACTTATTGCGATAGCAAAATTCGAAGACTTTAATGTTTTATATTATATGTTGTAAGCATAATATTACATTATAATTACAGCCACATTTAAGTCCGTTCTCGATAAACGGACATGATCGTATTTTGTTCAATACGAACCAGTTGTTCCTGTGTTACCTCACCCAATACAATTCTTTTTCTATTCGCTTCGATATCAAATTGTATTCCTGGAAATGTGTTGTAAGAACGCAAAATAACGTCAATTAAATAGGAATCTCTTTCATAATTATTTTACCTTGTATATAAATACGCCAGTAAATGAAGAACAGCCACATTCAACGTTCAACTAATTGAAATCGCGTTCACGTTTCACCTCGAACAAATTGTCAACCTAACGAAGTTCTGTTTTTGTCAATTTCGCATTTGTATTACAGTAATTTTTGTAATTAATGCGCGGTCCATCAGAAAATTTAAGATCGTCTTACTTTAAATGAATTGTATGTGCGTTGTAAAATGGAGTACGGGGAAAGGTTTTGTGGCATTTAGATGTAATGTGTCGAAAATCAGGAAAATGCATTGCACGTCAATATGAAATTTTGATATCAAATTGAAAAAAGGGTAACTTCCGAATTTTTATTTTATTTGTATTTTATTGGCTTATCAGCCTATAGGCTTCAGATTGATTACGTTTCTTTAATATCATTTTATTTCTTCGTGTCATAGTTCAGAGTTGTTCTGATTAATACCTTACAACATCAGACGTCGAGGCAGAATACGAATTTCCACCCGTATCACCTCGTCATCCGTCGTCCTAGAACTGAGCTTTTTGCACACCTCCACTATCTGGAACCAGCTACCCACTGAAGCATTTCCGAACCATTTCGACTTAGGGTCCTACAAGAAAAGAGCGTACCAGTTCTAAAAAGGGCGGCACTTGCGAGCCTTCTGGCTTTTACTGTCCATGGGCAGCGGTATCACTGAACATAAGGTGTGCCTCCTGCCCGTTTGCGCGTATTATGTAAAAAATGTATATTCCCGATTTTTATTTAAGAAATCCTGGTTTACTCACGGTGTTTTCCTTTATCGTTGTATCAAGTGTTAAATATTCATGAATTAAATATCTTTGAATTTGCGACCTTTGCCGCATGTTGTGAGCCAAATTGCTGTTTAAAATATAGTTTTATTATGAGGATCTATTACTATTTTAAATGACAATTAATTATATAAATCTTCGTTTATAACGTAATTTAACTCAGGGTTAATTAAAGACTAGTTTTTATCGTTAGTTAAAAACACACGCACAAAGCCTACAGATAAATTAGTTAAAATTTTTAACGTGTTATGTGCAATTTAAATCGTCCCAAATGAATGAAATTTATAAGTAAGTAATTATTTATTTATTTATTTATTCAGAAGATTCACAACACAATACAAAAATAGATGTATATATATATATATATACCATTATGGGTCAATTACAAATCTTCACATATAGTTACGTATATAGTATTTTTTTTTTTACAACAAGAAGGTAAACATGCCAAATATTTTTAGTTTGTAATACAAAAAAGAAAAAAACAGAATCTAAATCTCAATGCATTTCATTCATCATGGTTGAAATAATTTTGTGTTAAAGCTTTCCTTGCTGTCACCACACTCTCCGCGAACATATCAATGTCAATCTTTAAGTTATTAAATTTGTTCGCCGCTCTAACCATAAAGTTGCTCCCTCTATAATTTGTGTTTACTTTTGGTACATGTAATAGGTTCATGATTCTAAGTGTTTTATTATGTGTTCGAAAGTTTATTTTGCTTACTAGCTCGGTACAATCGACCGCACCAGTAGCAATTTTCATAAGGTATATAGTGTCCGCAATATCACGTCGTATAGATAATGGTAACATGTGAAAATGTTTACACCGGGCTCTGTAGTCAGACAGCGAAATTTTGGCCTTAAATTGCAAGTGTTTAAAAAATTTATTTTGAATATTTTCGATTCGATTATTGTAAATAGCACTGAGGCTTGTTGCTTCTAACATACGAACAATATAGAATTTTCAATGTCTTGACTAGGGTAAAACTAGATGATGTTCTAAAAATAAAGCCAAGCATTTTGGTTTTATTTCCGTACAATACTATTTATATGTAAATCAAATATTAGCTTATTATCATGCAAAACACCAAGATCCCTAATAAAATCGACAGCCTTATCTAGCTAAATACAATTTTTGAAATCCCTCAATATTTTCATTATCTGAACTTAATGAAAATTTTGTCTCCGTTTCCATTTTATATCCACTCACTCGAAGGTGAGGTTTTTTAATTTATTACTCAAAACAACATTAATTACGTAAAACGAAACGAAGAATACGAAAACGCGTGTTTCGTTTGATTGTCATCCAAACTGTCCGCTAAAATTGTAAATCAGTGTCCACAATTGAGTTAAATAAATCTATCTTTCAGTTAAGGATCTGAATATCCTATTGTAAACAAACCTACAGCTTTTTGAGTACGATTACAATTGCCGATTTTTACAGCGTCATTAATCACTAAGACTACGAAGAATAATTTGCTCCATCATTTTCTTTATCTGAAAAGATTTATATTTATATTTATAAAGCTTATCATTTGCTTCGAACATCATATTTATCTTAATTTAACAACGCCTTATTATATTAATGGATTATGTAATTTAAAATCTATTCTTATATTTTATAAGACGTAGTATATGTGCCAAATTCTATACTGATTGCGATATTATTGAAATTGTAAATGAGAGAAAAATTACAATCACAAATATTAAACTTAATTATGAACAGAAGAAAAAAAAACTAACCTTAAAATATAATAACTCAAATATATTATTAAAAGGAGTCACTTTACGCAAGGTTCCGAAGATACTGGCAGCGTTCCCCTTTTAAATAGCTAGACTTATTCTTTGTCTGAGGTTGCCAGCTCTTCGGTCTCCTGTGATGCTCACTAACCTTTTTGATATTTCCTTAAATAGGACCCAAAATAGCCTAGACCCCATGTAGAGTTGTTGCATGTAGAGTTCCATGTAGATGGGAAGGGGCCAACGTGTCTGAACAGGTTGTATCCCATATGCACCCGGCCCATCTTCCACGGAATCAAACTCATACCGTCCGGTCTATGATATCGTTAAGTGCGGCATGTCTCGAGAAGCGGCCTGCAATTTTTGGCATGACAGTCCGTGATGTCCTAGCTTGTCGACATCACTGCCAAGGGACATTTATGAGGAGTGCAAACCGGAAACCCAAGCCGTAGACAGGTTGCGATTCGGAGCTTGTCATGCTCAAGAAATGTTCCTGTATTTGAAGAAGGGTACGCGTGAAGCCAGTAGCCGACCTCATGCGTAGCCACGGCGAAAAGCCTCAAAAGAAGTCAATTTGTAGCTTATGTCGTTCCAGCTCCTCTGTGAATTAGGAGAAAATGGTAAATTTTGACCTGGGCATGCAATTAAAATCGTTTCATTTGTCGTTTTTTACTAATTATATTAATTTTAAGCCTTATTTAAATAAATATAGCCTATTCCACTCAGGGATAATGTAGTATTATAAAGGTGAGAAAGTTTTTGAAATTAGTTGAATAGTTTTCAATTAATTCGTTATGTAGATTACGAAAGGTAATCCTCTTCCTACGACCTAAAGGGGGGTTCCTTGACCCGTCTACCCTCTGATGGCCCAAAGGTCCTAATGGCTAAGGTTGAGAGGTTGTATATCCTAAACGGTAGGAATAACTTTGTTGGAGAGTTTCAGGGTATGACGTGATTGCAGTGATTTGTTGCCGAACATTGTGTCGCCACATTACAAACAAATATTTTTGACTTCTTTTGGCGCGTTAAGCATGTGCTACACGGTATGAAACGGCGGTTTGAAACGAAATAAAAGCGAGTTGCGCTTTTCGGCTACACGGTTTAAAACCAACAGTGTCCAAAATAACGTTGCGCTGATAAGACGTCTCCGTAGGGATGTGACATTCTGCATAAAAAAATCGATTTTTTATTAATCGATTATTTTTTTAGCATGAAAAATCGATTAATAAATAATCGATTTCTTCAGTAGCACATTGCAGTATTTTTGTTGTATTTTTAATTGTATGTAGTCTTGTGCTGCTGAATAAATTTATTTTACTTTTAAGTTATAGTTTTATCATCCTTTCGATGTTTTACAAAAAAACAATACATCTTCAAAGAATCGGATTCAATGTATCGCATTGTAAACATCGTTGTATATCGAATATCCCTAATAGTTCAAGGTCCGGGTTATAAAATACCAGACATAATGTCGGTAGGTGGCAGATAAAAAATCGACTATGATTGATTTTCAATTATAAAAATAATCGATTATTTTAAATATAAAAATCGCGTAAAAAAATCAATTTTAATCGATTTTTTTTTCACATCCATATCCCAGAGACATGGCAATTCTCTGTATAATTCGAGCAATTCGGTAATAACTTCACGTTCGTGCGTCTACGCTCGCCGCCGCAGCACGACTGCCGAACGCGTGGTTTTAAACAAGCGGCTAGACTGTTTCAAACCAACGGTTTTGGTCGCGGTTTGCAACGCAAAGCGTGCTGCCAAGGTCATATCAAGGTTAAACGAAATTTGGCATAAAACAACTATCCACACGGTTTGAAACCAAAGTTTCAAACCGCCGTTTCATACCGTGTAGCACATGCTTTAGGGAAAAAGGATAAAGGTCTTTGGGATAGGGATGTGAAAAAAAATCGATTTTTTACGCGATTTTTATATTTAAAATAATCGATTACATGTATTTTTATAATTGAAAATCAATCATAGTCGATTTTTTTATCTGCCACCTCCCGACAATATGTCTGGTATTTTATAACCCGGACCTCGAACTATTAGGGATATTCGATATACAACGATGTTTACATTGTATTGTTTTTTGTAAAACATCGAAAGGATGATAAAACTATAACTTAAAAGTAAAATAAATTTATTCAGCAGCACAAGACTACATACAATTAAAAATACAACAAAAATACTGCAATGTGCTACTGAAGAAATCGATTATTTATTAATCGATTTTTCATGCTAAAAAAATAATCGATTAATAAAAAATCGATTTTTTTATGCAGAATGTCACATCCCTACGGAGACGTCTTATCAGCGCAACGTTATTTTGGACACTGTTGGTTTTCAACCGTGTAGCCGAAAAGCGCAACTCGCTTTTATTTCGTTTCAAACCGCCGTTTCATACCGTGTAGCACATGCTTAAGAGTAAATTTTTACGATGTGTGCGCACACCGTCAAAAAAAACCGACACCCTGAAGTTAGCTATAGTCAACATTTTAGTTTTTCTATTGTTAGTGTTTTTTTTCTACAAACGTAGAATAAATTTTTGAAAAGATTTTTCTATCTTATTAAGATCTTGTATAACTTCTAACGCGTGTACATAAATACACACACGTTTTTTTCTTTATTATATTAGTATAGATGATAACACTACCTAGAATTTTATGTGATTTAAAGCACAGCTGGCACTACATATATTTAATTTGTATTTTATATCGATTTTTGCAATTTGTTTTAATAATGCAATAACAATACTATAGTTTTTTTTATTGATGGCCTGATAATATTATTTCGTATTGGTATACCAGAGACATTGTATTATATCAATTATTGTCTTTGGTTATACATATTTATCTATCAAGTAACAATTGACATAATTAGCGTGGCCGTTCAATGTAGGTATATGTTATATAAAATATGCGAATGATCTAAATTTGTGAACAAGAATTGATAATCAGCTTTTGGCAAACCGCTGAGAAGGGTTCACTAAATTACAGATATAAATTAAGTCGTACCTTTAATTAAATATTAATTGAGACTGAGAATTGGGTTTGTAGTTAATAATTCAACATAGATTATTTAATTAGTAGTTTTGTTAAATAATTAAATCGATATTAAAATAATTTTAGTAAATTTTTAATTATATAAATACGTTTTCTGTTACAAAACGTTTTGAGTAATGCAGCAGTCGTGGTCATCGAAAGTCTTCTGTTATATCTTAATATATATAAATTACGCGTTTTGTTGTTTGTCCGCTATGGACTCCTAAACTATTTAACCGATTTCAATCAAATTTGCACGCCGTGTGCAGTTTGCTCCAACTTAAAAGATAGGATAGCTTTATGGTATGGTAATATAGGTGTGTATGTCACTGAACTCCTCTTAAACGGCTGGACCGATTTGAATGATTTTTTTTGTATAAGTTTGGCTAGAGCCCTGGATGGTTTAGATTCATAAATCAACACAAAGGTGGCGCTGCAGGCGGTACTTTCATACTTTGTTTAATATCCTAATCGTTTGAAATATCATACAGGACGACGTCTGTGAGGACCACTAGAATATATATATATATATAAGGCTGAAGGCCCATAAAGCCTTAATGGCGCATGGGGCTTGTCTGTTTTATCATTTCCATTTTAACCCTTCCGTGCCAAACCGTATCAATAGTTTCATTGGTAATCGATCGACTTATACATGTGCTTTAACTAGTAAGTTACCGAGGAGTAAGACTTTTGGGTGTGGTAGTCACATAAGCTGCCACTACACGAATTTTCAAACCGATACAATTTAGGAGAAGAAAAGAAAGATCGTACGTCCATGGACGGCGGATATCACTTTATTTAAAGTGACCTGCCGGCTCGTTTACCTCCTGTCTCATAAAAAGAAAATTAAAAAGCTACGAATCTATATTTTGTAATGTTAATCACTGTTGTGGAGTATTGTGATGTGTTGAATATTTTTTTTTATCGTCAATTCGAAATTTCTGATAGCTTTTTTGACTCATAATCCTAAGAACTAAGTCTAAGTCTAATTTCTAGTTTTTAAAGTACTTTTTCTTTCTCTGTCAAATTAGGTTTACGCTGTGATGTAAAGGGATTTTTTATGAAGAAGATGGTTTCTTTCTACTTCTTGGAAAACGTAGACAAAGTCACATCTCCGGAGTTTCCTTATTCTAGGTACACATTCTTTTTTATAAAATAAGAATGTAATTTATTCATGTATATTTCAATACTGCTTTTATATTACTTATCTACCTAGACGGTCCTCTATTAAAAATATGTTAAGTGAATTAGCAATCAACGGTGAACTAAGTAAGCGATATGTGAGCACTCCAGTTTGAGGGTACGAAATCGTTCTATGTGATTTGCACTCGAGCCGGTCCATTTGTCCTCTCCATGTCCCCTCAATTCGGTACCTGATTGCAGGTTTCGGGTGAAATCTACTACAACTATGCTAATTCGGATTCCATTAATAATCTAGACATATGTCCCGCACTGTGGAAGTGAGGCTTTTTATGAGACAGGAGGCAAAGAGACAGGTGAGTTACGAACAAGCACTTGCTTACAGTGGCACATACTTTTCTTGGCCGGTAAGAGCGTCGCTGGCATGTATTGGCGATAAATGAAAATTAACCATAAGGTAAATAATTTAAAGTCATGCAGGCTTACATAATAATTTATCGAAATGTCTTAATAAAACAATGTATACAAGAAAATACAGTTCTAGGCTTAAAGAAATGTTACACAAACTTAGGAACAACTGATATGATAGGTTTTGTTACATGTACTATTATTATAATATCTTTTAAGATACCTAGCAATCAGAACCGTGCGATAATTAAAACATTGCCAGTAATTAATAATGCAAGGAATAAAAATATTTGTTGGATTTTTATTAGATGTTGGTAGATAGTAAAATTATTTATTGTACGCACCAAAATGGCGACGGTAGTACTAATTTCAGCTGGCCACGAATAGTATGTGGCACTGTACCTTAGATATATACATAATTATATGTATATATCTAAGGTATGGATATATAATAATGGATCTAAATGAACATTAACTTCCAGTTCTCTAATTAAGGACTTAAAATGAATGAGAAGAACTCACTGCCACTTAGTATATATCAGAGGAATATCGTCACTTATCGATATTGACGTCATTAGCGGGTTTTGTGGGTGTCACGTGGTTTACGTGCGAACACAAAAGACACGAATTATCATCTTACAATATTTAGTTTCCATTGAATTCCTTAAACTCAGCGAATAAAACTTTAACTTAAATGATAACGCCGCGAGTTCAGGCCACCGATGCCACTTTTAATCACAATCTATTAGACCCAACTCGGTCCAACCTTTCATCACCACAATGCTCCTCAATCAGAATTGCCTTGCGAAATGATTCCAAACGTGCGTGCGTGCGTACAAAGTACGGAATTGAAACTTCTTTGGCAAACTGATTGTTGTTACTATTTATAAAAATCTAAAACTTCAGATTTCCGAGACTTAGAGGGAGGGAAAAGGGAAGATATGTTATTAAAATATTAAAAGTGTCGGAAATCAATACAAATTATAAATTTAATTTTTTAAATTTCATTCTTCAGTAATAAAAACATTTTAATTTACAATTCGTCATTTGAGATTTCACAATACATACATAGAATATATCTAAAATCTTTTCAATATAACTAGTATGTACGTATATATGTAGGTAATATGTAGGTATGAATTTAAATAATATTACATTACTTCATTAAAAAATGAATTTTTACTTGTAACAGAACTTATGGCTGGACTAGGTATAACTTTTCCTTATTCTTAAACATTATTGTTACGACCTAGTATGCAATAAGCTACAAAATCCTTTGAGAATTAGTAAGCCAAAAAGCTATTCAACCAATGGTTCATAGAAGTGCCTCGTGTAATAATGGACTAACGAACTTTGAATTTCACTCTCGACATCTACGTCGAGTGGGCAGCGTACGACTTATTGTATTGCATTTTTTGTGGCTTCCAGAGCTTTCAAAGCTCAAGCAATATTGAGTTATTGGCCATTTTGTGTTTTATACTAGCTGAGTTTTGAAAGATTTTATGCGTAGGTTTAAGGTTTAATACAATTATAAAAACTATTACCGATTACAAAACTTTTTTGTGGAACCAATGCGCTGCGAAACTGCGACTATAGGCGAGCAACGGGCGAATCTCATCCCTGAGGTCGTAGGTTCGTACCCCGGCTGTGCACCATTGGACTTTCTTTCTATGTGCGCATTTAACATTCGCTCGAACGGTGAAGGAAAACATCATGAGGAAACTGACATGTCTTAGACCCAAAAAGTCGGCGGCGTGTGTCAGACACTGAAGGCTGATCACCTACTTGCCTATTAGATTTAAAATGATCATGAAACAGATTCAAAAATCTGAGGCCCAGGCCTAAAGAGGTTGTAGCGCCACTGATTTTTTTTATAATATTCGATACCTATCAATTTCTGGTTGTCATAATGAGGTTATTATCGATGACTTAGGAGGGAATTTAGCTGACTGAAGCGATGGGTCTTCAATAAAGTAGGTCAACGGTCTTCTTTATACCCAAGTATTTAATTCGAATAAAAAATTTATCATTACGAAAAATATATTTTAGATAATTTTAGATAATTATTAATCCAAATTATTAAACTATTAATAGTAATTCAAACATTGAAATTATTCTCTAATACGTACTATAAGCGTCGATTAGTTCAAGAATATTCCATGTTACTTTCTCAAGTCAGAGTAATAAAGACATCATTCAATAGCTATTCGAAGCTTATTATTGTCGAATAAGGAGAGCACTTAACATTCATAAACATTTAAAATAGTCGAACATTTTTGTAAGCTTCTGTATAAATAAAATATATATTTTAATATTTAAGTATAAAAATTCGAATAATCTCATTCTATATAGTAATATTAATAATAATTAAAAGGGATAAATAGAAAACTAAAACCAAAACCAGTTTGGTCTCTGTGGCAGTGTTTCTTTAATGCTGGCATCATTTCCTCGCGGTATATACATATTCGTTGAATACTTATTGAGTGAAGATAAAACCTCTTTCAACGAAAATGTTCGAATTCTGCAAGTAATATAAACAGAGAAATTGGTTTGGTTGGGTTTAATACGAGAAGAAAACTAGCCCTACGTTTCATTACGACACCGGATCCTTTGTCAGTGAGGACCACAATGAAGCCTTTTAACTGTGATTTAGTGCGATCCGTGCTTACTGCTTAGCCGTTGGAACACCTATTACACCATGTAATTATGTGGCACTCTCAAGAAATAAACATAGTGGAAATACGGGTATGTGCGAACGACAGGAATGTATTTGAAATAGGTATTTTGTCTAGATTGACTTAGTAGTTTTTTTTCCAACTATAGTGATGTAATTCATGTTTCCTAATAAATAAATACATCATAAAGGAATATGTGATGAAAATGCAGATATCTGCTTTGTTGGTAGGTATTTATATATAAATTTAAAAATGGTTTGCCAACGGACATTGCAGTGAAGCTTACATCTAGGAACACACAAAAATAACAATAAAAACTGATTGTACAACTTTTAACAGCAAACATAACTTTGCTATTGATAACATTCTTAGAAACTATAAAAACCTATGTGATCTAAGGGAAGAGATATAAATGATAAATTATTGTAAAATTTTGGAGAGGATAGTTCTGTGAAACTGTAAGAGGTGGAATGGATCAATTTTGGGGGGAAATTTATTAGCTACCTTATACATCCTAGAAATGGCAGCGTTATAAACTAGGGTTCTGTTGAACGGAATGGTTTAATAGGAAAACGAGAAAGAAATCAAGGTATCTTAATATAAATTTTTAATAATACTTTTAGATAAAAGGAATATTTGTGTTATCATTAAACGCATCAGTTTGCGATGTGTTATTAAACACTTAACAACGTTGCTTAAAATATCATTGATAAAATAGAACTTTGGCTTTTCCGCGCTAAGAATGACGCTTGTATAGAATACAGTATTAGGTGGGCTGCAAAATTCGTAGGCTAACATAGGAAAAAACATTCCTATAAAGGAAATTCTAAAAAGAATTTGACTGAAAATTCTTGAAAGAATTCTATAAAGAATTTGACTTGATTATTCAATAGTTAGTTGGCTTTGAGCGATACAACAATTTTATAGTACGATTTGTCTGTAGCCTTAAAATAGGCTTCAGTTTCGGCGATTACTTCTTCTTCAGCGCAAAATTTATATTATGTTTGTGTGTCACCGTGACCACGCACGCTGTAAAGCACGCGAAACGTCGGATAAATTTAAAATTATGTTAAATAGTTGTAAATTTATAATAATACATAACTTCAATCCGGTCAAAATAGTGTTTTATTAAACTTTTTGGTATAAATAATAATAAGCCAGCTTCTTTGATAATTTTTAAAATACAAGTAGGTGATTCTGTACCTGATAGACACTGTCGATTGTTGGGTCTGAGACAGTTTCCCCACGATGTTCTCCTTCACCCAATAAGCCAGTGTTAGATACGTAATTTTCTTTTGTATTACTTTAGATTAAGGTTCTATAGTTTTTTTTATATAATATTAAAGCACTTCTTGCACTTTACTCATCATATTTCTTTTTTGGCTTTTCCCTTACTAGGGTTGCTTGGAAGAGATCGCTTGTAAGCGATAAGGCCGCCCGTAGCATCCCTTATAATTTTTATGTATTGTGTTTTTTTTAATGCAACGAAGTGTGAATAAATAAATAATAAGAAATAAGAAACTATTGCTGCACAATGGTGGTTATCACGGACCTCAGAGTCGTGAGACGCAAGACTAGGTGAACATTGCTTTCACTTTTCTGCATACAAAAACATAATGTGAATTTAAATTGGAAATATGTAGTTGTGACCGTTAGCCGACATATTGACAGGCGGCAAAAAGAAATTCGGACCGCTGTTCCACAAAATCCTATTTAAATTGGGTCCTAGTATGAAAGGCACTATACATTTGGAAAATCTCTATTGTTCTAAATTCAGTACGAGTGCACTATGAAAATACAATTAACAAAATATTATTTTTAATATAGGAAGCTATAATCTACTCTCGGAACAGATATATTTCTGTACCTGTGCCATGGGTAATGTTCATGCAGGCACAGAATGCACGGTAATGCCCCAGTTACACACATCGTCGTTGTCTAAGACATGCCGGATACCTCACGATGTTTCTCTCTAGCGCATTATCATAATCAATGGCAATTGATTCGAGGTACTTGGCAACTCCATCCCACCAACGCAGCCTCGGCCTACCACCGGGTTGTGAGTTCACTAAGGACCGTGGGGTTCTGTCGTCCGCCATTCGGTGCACATGTCCCAACCACTTGAGCCTGTTGCACTTTATGAAATGGAAGATTTTGGCGACGACAAGGATGTTGTAACGTAGCGAATACGCAAAACACGGTCGTCGCAAACAGGGCCAAAGATTCTTCGAAGAATCTTCCGCTCAGTAAACAGGAAGAAAAATCTATCGATGCCACTGTCCGGATAGCACGTTTCCAGTTAAACTAGCTTACAGCTATCTTAGCTTACAGCTATCCTAGTTTACAGCTATTCTACACTGCCATGAATATAACTAGTTATAGTTAAGTAAAAATGCTTAGGTGATACAGCTATTTACGCTCCACGACTTTATACACGTCGATTAACAGCTAAACAACTAATAAAATGAATAATTAACTTTATTTTTCTATGTCCCTTTGAACTCTGTCTCTATTAGCTAGAACAACACGAACGTTGTAAATAGGATAAAAAACTATTTTGAAAATTAATTTAATTGAATTTTTTTTCATGTTATGTACAGGGTTTAATTGCAGTTTCTTACAAGTTGAATAAAATATTTGGCGATGAAACCGAGTGTTGGGGACTTTCTTGCCCCTTCGTCTATTCTACGAACTATTCAAGATCTGGCATTAAATGCAGATTTAGAGAAAAGTGCCTACATAAATGATATTCGATAAACTACTGTATTTTTATTTGTAAGAAAATATTATTAAAATCATAAACCGTTTCAAACGAAATTAAAACTCCTTTAATTCACAAAACTATACAATTTCTAAATAACTTTTAAATGTATTTTTTTTAACATAACAAGAAAGACCGTGGTTTATTTAATATTTAAATGTATAACACTTTTCTCTGTGATATTCTGAACTCTGCTATTTCTATATCGAAACTTATTATCCAATAAACATACCAAATTTATATTCAGATAAAAAATTCAGGTCTAAAAAGCGTGCAACAGTAAAAATACGTATTAAATACTAGAACATTTTAAAGTTCTCGTTTATGTGAGTGCACTCCGGAACTACAGCCTCCACCCTCCACTCTGCTGATAGCATTGTAGCCTCATTTTACATTGTAATAATTTCTTCTGAAAATTGTGCTTTTAAAGGTTTGCGTCCATTTATATCATTAAACGCGATATAACTTAAGTTAAAAGCCACTTATAATGAAGTCGCAGTTTTCTTTATGGTACCTAATTATTTATTTAGAATATTATGCCATTACAACACATAAAGATATACAGAAATGTATATTTTATGGCTAATGAAATACTTTAAATTTGATTTAAAAAAAATTATCTCTTTTACGTGATCTCTTCCAGGCAACACGATTAGATTCTGCCTCTTGTAACATTTAAAAAATCATAGGTACGCGTTACTACTGAATTTCGGCTATAGGAATAATTACGTTACACAGGGAAAAATTTATTAACTGAAGGAAATAAAAGCAAATATGAAATTGATACTTTTCATAAATCTTTAATTATTATGACGGCAGAAATAATATCGTGTATAAACTGTTAAGGTGGGAACTGACCAAAGTTACGAGGTGTAATGTATCATTCGCATCGAGCCTGTTACGCTGTGTTCTAAAATCGGCGTAACATACTCGTCAAAACTCTGTGCTCCGCTTTCGCCACCAGTGTTCGCGAGATGGCCGACAGCGAGGACATGTTGATATCTTTCATTCTAATTTCAGAAGAAGAAAAAAATGTTACTGGACATCAAACTTATAAAAAAATACAAGCTTATGAGGTGGTTTGTTATTGATTGCAATATTAAAAAACCAAAAGATTACTGGACAGTATAAAAACTTTGTACGCATGTCTCGATTTTGATGAACTGTTGAATTTAATTGGACCAAAAGTACTTAAAAATACATAATTTATAGAAAATCATAATCATGATCACTCGCGACGTACGACGCGTACTGACTGAACCGCGTAACAGTCAAAGGATTCGCCAAAAAACCGACAGCCGGGTGGAGCACTCAAAGTGAGCAACGAGCGGCTCGTTGCTCGCTGATTTCCCCGTAACATGACGTACTGACTGCTCGAATGCTCGCTGTGTAACGTGTTACATTACACCTCGTAACTTTGGTCAGTTCCCACCTTTATATAGTTGGATGTAACATTTCAAACAAGACCTAATCTTGGCAAAAATATTGAAATATAGCGATTCCAATTTCAAATTTCGTTTCAAATCGATCTAACTATATTGCTCAATAAAAGCACCGAATCATGTCGAATCGCAAGTGGCAATATGCTGTAACGTCAACAAAGATAATAAATTGTTAATTTTGATTTTTATTTAAATGTTATTAACCATAATAAATTTTCGTGTCTTTGGAATCAGTCTCCATATGATTTCAAAAAATAATAACTGAATCTCGCTGACCACTAATGTTACCACGTAGCCCTATTTCCTTGATATTGGGTGATAAGTTACTTTTATTTGTAAGAAAATATTATTTAAAAATCAACCGTTTAAAACAAAAAATAACACCACTTCAATTATAAAAATACTATAAAATTTATAAATTTAAAAGTTATTGTGATTAATTTAAAAAGCTTTACACGAACGTTGCGACGTCAACATTATAAGTACCGTTTATTTTTTACATTCAGAGCCACACCTTGCTCGGAAATGATATGCATATATTACGCTCATTTAAATTTAAATAGTTTCATACATTCTAACCATAATGTGATGTTATCAAGAATACTTGTCCGTAATCTTATTATAACAGCGTGTTGTTTATTTTGGCTTTTCTATATTATTACTAGCTGATCCGGCAAACGTCGTTTTGCCATGTATATCATTTATAATAAAAAATAGGGGTTGATCTTAGAGGGGTGAAAATTAGGGGTTGTATATATTTTTTAATGCTGTATCATAAAAAAAATAAAAATAAATCTAAAAATAAAAAATAATTTTTTTTTGGGGTGGATTACCCTTAACATTTAGGGGGATGAAAAATAGATGTTGTCCGATTCTCAGACCTACCCAATATGCACACAAAATTTCATGAGAATCGGGTAAGCCGTTTTGGAGGAGTTTAACCACAAACACCGCGACACGAGAATTTTATATATTAGATAAAGACCGACAAAGCACCAAATTATTGCAACATAAGTTTTTTGAAAATATTCTATAGTCTATGTTCATCAGGAATAACGTAGGGTGCAATGGTGAAAGAATTTTGCAAATTCCTGTAAGTTTGGAGCCTATTCAATGCAAACAAAAAAATAAATCAAATATTTTTCTTTATAATATCAGTGTAGATAAAATTTAGGTACAAGCAACAAGATTTTGGATAACGATTGATGACCTATAACATTCTACTGAGACAGAGATGCTATCACTGCATAAATTATAAATAGTATATAAATATTGTTAAGTCAACAAATATACAAGTATATTATCTGTGCATGCGGTATGGTGACTGTCTTTTACGGCTCTCCTGTAGGCTCACTTGACTTCCTATTTAAACAAAAAATAATACCTTCTGACCATGCTCCACAGAGGGTATAAAAAACTTTAAATTCTGATAGTATCTTTATAACTTCTTTGAACTTTATTTGTTGGTTATCAATTCTGAATTTCCCAAGATCCGTTCGTAGATAAATATAACACATGCCGAAAAACAGAAGTCGATTTTGAAAAAGGCTAACGAAATATATCATATTTTTAGATGCGCAGAGGCGACGAGAAGTTGGAGAAACTGATCGTGGTTGGTAACACGGAAGCAAAAGATTACGCGGCCGTTCACCAACCAGATGGACCGATCAAGAGAAAGACTCATCGTCCTCAAAACTATACACTGTAGGCGTTGGACAAAAACCGTTGGAAACATATTATCCGCTCCAGATGTTTCTTTGCTGACCACGACGTTTAGAGATAAGCTACCGACTGAAAGAGAGAGAGTGGTAGGGGCTAATGACTTTGTGGCCGTCATTTCATGTTACACTCTTTTCTTGATATCAATATTGTTATAAATCAATTTTTTTATTCTTTTTATTTCTGAAGTTCTTAAAGACAAAGAGTTTGATATCAACATAAACCTTGAAGTTTTTATGCGTATGAGTAAAGTTTTGATGTAAATCTTAGCATTATTTCATACATGTCAGACAGAGGACTTCGCATTCCACCGCAGGAAGCTAAATGCACAAAGTAATTTGCCGCGACGGAAAGCTTTTAGGTACTCTCGTAATGCACTGGGTGCTTCTTTGCATTTATAAACCTAAATACGTACTAATAAATGGTTTACACTGTGAAATTAAATAAGGCTTAGCCGAGAGAGCGCTATCGACGCACGTAAGTCAAAAATGTATTGGATTTTGACATCGCTAAGTCTCAACTCTGAATCATTGCTACTGAGATTGATATGTTTAATCACCTAAAAAATCAGTGATGAACCTTTTTAGTTCTGGGCCTCAGATTTCCGTATCAGTTTCATAATCATTTGTTAATCTAATCTGATCTACTAATCTACTGTGCCTAGGTGATATCGCCTGCGATGCCAACTCCTACAAAACAAATACACAGTGATGCTAACTCTTACAAATCAAATACACAGTGATGCTAACTCTTACAAATCAAATTCATAGTGATGCCAACTCCTAAAAAATAAACACAGTGATGCCAACTCTTACAAACATATACACAGAGATGCCAACTCCTACAAAAGAAATACACAGTGATGCTAACTCTTACAAATGAAATTCATAGTGATGCCAACTCCTACAAATTACATACACAGTGATGCCAACTCCTACAAATACAAATACACAGTGATGCAAACTCTTACAAATACAAATACACAGTGATGCAAACTTCTACAAACATAAACACAGTGATACCAACTCCTATAAATCAAATACACAGTGATGCTAACTCTTACAAACATAAACACAGAGATGCCAACTCCTACAAATACAAATACACAGTGATGCCAACTCCTACAAAAATATACACAGTGATGCCAACTCCTACGAACATATACACAGTGATACCAACTCTTACAAACATACAAAGAGATGCCAACTCCTACAAAACAAATACACAGAGGTGCCAACTCCTATAAATAAAAATACACAGTGATGCCAACTCCTACAAAAATATACACAGTGATACCAACTTTTACAAATATATACACTGAGATGCCAACTCCTACAAAACAAATACACAGTGATGCCAACTCCTATAAATACAAATACACAGTGATGCCAACTCCTACAAAAATATACACAGTGATGCCAACTCCTACGAATCAAAAACACAGTGATGCCAACTGCTACAAAAATATACACAGTGATGGCAACTCTTACAAACATATACACAGAGATGCTATTTCTTACAAATCAAAAACACAGTGATGCCAACTCCTACAAATACATACACACAGTGATGCCAACTCATACAAATCAAATTCATAGTAATGCCAACTCCTACAAAACAAATACACAGTGATGCCAACTCCTACAAGTCAAATACACAGTGATGCTAACTCTTACAAATCAAATTGATAGTAATGCCAACTCCTACAAACATATACACAGTGATGCCAACTCCTACAAACATATACACAGAGATGCGAACTCCTACAAATCAAATACACAGTGACGCCAACTCCTACAAAACAAAATCATAGTAATGCCAACTCCTATAAATACAAATACACAGTGATGCCAACTCTTACAAACATATACACAGAGATGCCAACTCCTTCAAATACAAATACACAGTGATGCCAACTCCTATAAAAATATATACAGTGATGCCTACTCCTACAAACATATACACAGTGATACCAACACCTACGAATTAAAACACAGTGATGCCAACTCCTACGAATCAAAAACACAGTGATGCCAACTGCTACAAAAATATACACAGTGATGGCAACTTTTACAAACATATACACAGAGATGCTATTTCTTACAAATCAAAAACACAGTGATGCCAACTCCTACAAATACATATACACAGTGATGCCAACTCCTACAAATCAAATACACAGTGATGCCAACTCCTTCAAATACAAATACACAGTGATGCCAACTCCTACAAAAATATACACAGTGATGCCAACTCCTACAAACATATACACAGTGATACCAACTCCTACAAAACAAATACACAGTGATGCCAACTCCTATAAATACAAATACACAGTAATGCCAACTCCTACAAAAATATACACAGTGATGCCAACTCCTACAAACATATACACAGTGATGCCAACTCCTACAAATACTAATACACAGTGATGCCAACTCCTACAAAACAAATACACAGTGATGCCAACTCCTATAAATAGAAATACACAGTGATGCCAACTCCTACAAAAATATACACAGTGATGCCAACTCCTACAAATACTAATACACAGTGATGCCAACTCCTACAAATACAAATACACAGTGATGCCAACTCCTACAAAAATATACACAGTGATGCCAACTCTTACAAACATAAACACAGAGATGCTATTTATTACAAAACAAAAACACAGTGATGCCAACTCCTACAAACATATACACAGTGATGCCAACTCCTACAAAAATATACACAGTGATGCCAACTCTTACAAACATATACACAGTGATGCCAACTCCTACGAATCAAAAACACAGTGATGCCAACTGCTACAAATCTAATACACAGTGATGCCAACTCCTACAAATCAAATTCATAGTAATGCCATCTCCTACAAAACAAATACACAGTGATGCCAACTCTTACAATACAAATACAAAGTGATGCCAACTCCTAAAAAATAAACACAGTGATGCCAACTCCTACAAGTCAAATACACAGTGATGCTAACTCTTACAAATCAAATTCATAGTAATGCCATCTCCTTCAAAACAAATACACAGTGATGCCAACTCCTACAATACAAATACACAGTGATGCCAACTCCTACAAAATAAACACAGTGATGCCAACTCCTACAAACATATACACAGTGATGCCAACTCCTACAAATCAAATACACAGTGATGCTAACTCTTACAAATCGAAAACACAGTGATGCCAACTCCTACAAATACATGTACACAGTGATGCCAACTCCTACAAAAATATACACAGTGATGCCAACTCCTACAAATCAAATACACAGTGATGCTAACTCCTACAAATACAAATACACAGTGATGCCAACTCCTACAAAAATATACACAGTGATACCAACTTTTACAAATATATACACAGAGATGCCAACTCCTAAAAGACAAATACACAGTGATGCCAACTCCTATAAATAGAAATACACAGTGATGCCAACTCCTACAAAAATATACACAGTGATGCCATTTCCTACCAATACTAATACACAGTGATGCCAACTCCTACAAATACAAATACACAGTGATGCCAACTTTTACAAACATATACACAGTGATGCCAACTCCTACAAACATATACACAGAGATGCGAACTCCTACAAATCAAATACACAGTGATGCTAACTCTTACGAATCGAAAACACAGTGATGCCAACTCCTACAAATACATATACACAGTGATGCCAACTCCTACAAAATATACACAGTGATGCCAACTCCTACATATACAAATACACAGTGATGCCAACTCCTACAAAAATATACACAGTGATACCAACTTTTACAAATATATACACAGAGATGCCAACTCCTACAAGACAAATACACAGTGATGCCAACTCCTATAAATAGAAATACACAGTGATGCCAACTCCTACAAAAATATACACAGTGATGCCATTTCCTACAAATACTAATACACAGAGATGCCAACTCCTACAAAACAAATACACAGTGATGCCAACTCCTATAAATAGAAATACACAGTGATGCCAACTGCTACAAAAATATACACAGTGATGCCAACTCTTACAAACATATACACAGAGATGCTATTTCTTACAAAACAAAAACACAGTGATGCCAACTCCTACAAATACATATACACAGTGATGCCAACTCCTACAAATCAAATACACAGTGATTCCAACTCCTACAAATCAAATTCATAGTAATGCCAACTCCTATAAATACAAATACACAGTGATGCCAACTCCTACAAACACTAATACACAGTGATGCCAACTCCTACAAATACAAAAACACAGTGATGCCAACTCCTACAAATACAAATACACAGTGATGCTTACTCCTACAAAAATATACACAGTGATGCCAACTCTTACAAACATATACACAGAGATGCTATTTATTACAAAACAAAAACACAGTGATGCCAACTCTTACAAACATATACACAGTGATGCCAACTCCTACGAATCAAAAACACAGTGATGCCAACTGCTACAAAAATATACACAGTGATGGCAACTCTTACAAACTTATACACAGAGATGCTATTTCTTACAAATCAAAAACACAGTGATGCCAACTCCTACAAATACATATACACAGTGATGCCAACTCCTACAAATCAAACACACAGTGATGCCAACTCCTACAAATCAAAGTCATAGTAATGCCAACTCCTACAAAACAAATACACAGTGATGCCAACTCCTACAAGTCAAAAACACAGTGATGCTAACTCTTACAAATCAAATTCATAGTAATGCCATCTCCTACAAAACAAATACACAGTGATGCCAACTCCTACAATACAAATACACAGTGATGCCAACTCCTACAAAAATATACACAGTGATGCCAACTCCTACAAAAATATACACAGTGATGCCAACTCCTACAAACATATACACAGTGATGCCAACTCCTACAAACATATACACAGAGATGCGAACTCCTAGAAATCAAATACACAGTGATGCTAACTCTTACAAATCGAAAACACAGTGATGCCAACTCCTACAAAACAAATACACAGTGATGACAATTCCTACAAATACAAATACACAGTGATGCCAACTCTTTCAAAAATATACACAGTGATGCCAACTCTTACAAACATATACACAGAGATGCTATTTATTACAAAACAAAAACACAGTGATGCCAACTCCTACGAATCAAAAACACAGTGATGCCAACTGCTACAAAAATATACACAGTGATGGCAACTCTTACAAACATATACACAGTGATGCCAACTCCTACGAATCAAAAACACAGTCATGCCAACTGCTACAAAAAGATACACAGTGATGCCAACTCTTACAAACATATACTCAGAGATGCTATTTCTTACAAATCAAAAACACAGTGATGCCAACTCCTACAAATACATGTACACAGTGATGCCATCTCCTACAAATCAAATACACAGTGATGCCAACTCCTACAAAAATATACACAGTGATACCAACTCTTACAAACATATACACAGAGATGCTATTTATTACAAATCAAAAACACAGTGATGCCAACTCCTACGAATCAAAAACACAGTGATGCCAACTCCTACAAATCAAATACACAGTGATGCCAACTCCTACAAATAAAATTCATAGTAATGCCAACTTCTACGAATCAAAAACACAGTGATGCCAACTCCCACAAATAAAATTCATTGTAAAGCCAACTCCTACACATACAAATACACAGTGATGCCAACTCCTACAAAAATATACACAGTGATGCCAACTCCTACAAAAATATACACAGTGATGCCAACTCTTACAAACATATACACAGAGATGCTATTTATTACAAATCAAATTCATAGTGATGCCAACTCCTACGAATCAAAAACACAGTGATGCCAACTCCTACAAATCAAATACACAGTGATGCCAACTCCTACAAATAAAATTCATAGTAATGCCAACTTCTACGAATCAAAAACACAGTGATGCCAACTCCCACAAATAAAATTCATTGTAAAGCCAACTCCTACACATACAAATACACAGTGATGCCAACTCCTACAAAAATATACACAGTGATGCCAACTCTTACAAACATATACACAGTGATGCCAACTCCTACGAATCAAAAACACAGTGATGCCAACTGCTACAAAAATATACACAGTGATGGCAACTCTTACAAACATATACACAGAGATGCTATTACTTACAAATCAAAAACACAGTGATGCCAACTCCTACGAATCAAAAACACAGTGATGCCAACTCCTACAAATCAAATACACAGTGATGCCAACTCCTACAAATCAAATACACAGTGATGCCAACTCCTACAAATCAAATTCATAGTAATGCCATCTCCTACAAAACAAATACACAGTGATGCCAACTCCTACAATACAAATACAAAGTGATGCCAACTCCTAAAAAATAAACACAGTGATGCCAACTCCTACAAACATATACACAGTGATGCCAACTCCTACAAACATATACACAGAGATGCGAACTCCTACAAATCAAATACACAGTGATGCTAACTCTTACAAATCGAAAACACAGTGATGCCAACTCCTACAAACATATACACAGTGATGCCAACTCCTACAAAAATATACACAGTGATGCCAACTCTTACAAACATATACACAGTGATGCCAACTCCTAGAAATCAAATACACAGTGATGCCAACTCCTACAAATACATATACACAGTGATGCCAACTCCTACAAATCAAATACACAGTGATGCCAACTCCTACAAATCAAATTCATAGTAATGCCAACTCCTACAAAACAAATACACAGTGATGCCAACTCCTACAAATCAAATTCATAGTAATGCCAACTCCTACAAAACAAATACACAGTGATGCCAACTCCTACAAGTCAAATACACAGTGATGCTAACTCTTACAAATCAAATTCATAGTAATGCCATCTCCTTCAAAACAAATACACAGTGATGCCAACTCCTACAATACAAATACACAGTGATGCCAACTCCTACAAAATAAACACAGTGATGCCAACTCCTACAAACATATACACAGTGATGCCAACTCCTACAAACATATACACAGAGATGCGAACTCCTAAAAATCAAATACACAGTGATGCCAACTCCTACAAATACAAATACACAGTGATGCCAACTCCTACAAAAATATACACAGTGATACCAACTTTTACAAATATATACACAGAGATGCCAATTCCTTAAAGACAAATACACAGTGATGCCAACTCCTATAAATAGAAATACACAGTGATGCCAACTCCTACAAAAATATACACAGTGATGCCATTTCCTACCAATACTAATACACAGTGATGCCAACTCCTACAATACAAATACAAAGTGATGCCAACTCCTAAAAAATAAACACAGTGATGCCAACTCCTACAAACATATACACAGTGATGCCAACTCCTACAAACATATACACAGAGATGCGAACTCCTACAAATCAAATACACAGTGATGCTAACTCTTACAAATCGAAAACACAGTGATGCCAACTCCTACAAACATATACACAGTGATGCCAACTCCTACAAATCAAATACACAGTGATGTTAACTCTTACGAATCGAAAACACAGTGATGCCAACTCCTACAAATACATA
The DNA here is from genome assembly GCA_905332375.1 of Pieris macdunnoughi. Taxonomy (NCBI): domain Eukaryota; kingdom Metazoa; phylum Arthropoda; class Insecta; order Lepidoptera; family Pieridae; genus Pieris; species Pieris macdunnoughi. The sequence goes on from CAJOBZ010000062.1 coordinate 5,723,473, forward strand.
TACACAGTGATGCCAACTCCTACATATACAAATACACAGTGATGCCAACTCCTACAAAAATATACACAGTGATACCAACTTTTACAAATATATACACAGAGATGCCAACTCCTACAAGACAAATACACAGTGATGCCAACTCCTATAAATAGAAATACACAGTGATGCCAACTCCTACAAAAATATACACAGTGATGCCATTTCCTACAAATACTAATACACAGAGATGCCAACTCCTACAAAACAAATACACAGTGATGCCAACTCCTATAAATAGAAATACACAGTGATGCCAACTGCTACAAAAATATACACAGTGATGCCAACTCTTACAAACATATACACAGAGATGCTATTTCTTACAAATCAAAAACACAGTGATGCCAACTCCTACAAATACATATACACAGTGATGCCAACTCCTACAAATCAAATACACAGTGATGCCAACTCCTACAAATCAAATTCATAGTAATGCCAACTCCTATAAATACAAATACACAGTGATGCCAACTCCTACAAATACTAATACACAGTGATGCCAACTCCTACAAATACAAAAACACAGTGATGCCAACTCCTACAAATACAAATACACAGTGATGCCAACTCCTACAAAAATATACACAGTGATGCCAACTCTTACAAACATATACACAGAGATGCTATTTATTACAAAACAAAAACACAGTGATGCCAACTCTTACAAACATATACACAGTGATGCCAACTCCTACGAATCAAAAACACAGTGATGCCAACTGCTACAAAAATATACACAGTGATGGCAACTCTTACAAACTTATACACAGAGATGCTATTTCTTACAAATCAAAAACACAGTGATGCCAACTCCTACAAATACATATACACAGTGATGCCAACTCCTACATATCAAATACACAGTGATGCCAACTCCTACAAATCAAATTCATAGTAATGCCAACTCCTACAAAACAAATACACAGTGATGCCAACTCCTACAAGTCAAAAACACAGTGATGCTAACTCTTACAAATCAAATTCATAGTAATGCCATCTCCTACAAAACAAATACACAGTGATGCCAACTCCTACAATACAAATACACAGTGATGCCAACTCCTACAAAAATATACACAGTGATGCCAACTCCTACAAACATATACACAGTGATGCCAACTCCTACAAACATATACACAGAGATGCGAACTCCTAGAAATCAAATACACAGTGATGCTAACTCTTACAAATCGAAAACACAGTGATGCCAACTCCTACAAAACAAATACACAGTGATGACAATTCCTACAAATACAAATACACAGTGATGCCAACTCTTTCAAAAATATACACAGTGATGCCAACTCTTACAAACATATACACAGAGATGCTATTTATTACAAAACAAAAACACAGTGATGCCAACTCCTACAAAAATATACACAGTGATGCCAACTCTTACAAACATATACACAGTGATGCCAACTCCTACGAATCAAAAACACAGTGATGCCAACTGCTACAAAAATATACACAGTGATGGCAACTCTTACAAACATATACACAGTGATGCCAACTCCTACGAATCAAAAACACAGTGATGCCAACTGCTACAAAAAGATACACAGTGATGCCAACTCTTACAAACATATACTCAGAGATGCTATTTCTTACAAATCAAAAACACAGTGATGCCAACTCCTACAAATACATGTACACAGTGATGCCATCTCCTACAAATCAAATACACAGTGATGCCAACTCCTACAAAAATATACACAGTGATGCCAACTCTTACAAACATATACACAGAGATGCTATTTATTACAAATCAAAAACACAGTGATGCCAACTCATACAAATCAAATTCATAGTGATGCCAACTCCTACGAATCAAAAACACAGTGATGCCAACTCCTACAAATCAAATACACAGTGATGCCAACTCCTACAAATAAAATTCATAGTAATGCCAACTTCTACGAATCAAAAACACAGTGATGCCAACTCCCACAAATAAAATTCATTGTAAAGCCAACTCCTACACATACAAATACACAGTGATGCCAACTCCTACAAAAATATACACAGAGATGCCAACTCTTACAAACATATACACAGCGATGCCAACTCCTACGAATCAAAAACACAGTGATTCCAACTCCTACAAAAATATACACAGTGATTCCAACCCTTACAAACATATACACAGTGATGCCAACTCCTACGAATCAAAAACACAGTGATGCCAACTGCTACAAAAATATACACAGTGATGCCAACTCTTACAAACATATACACAGAGTTTTTTGTTTGTAATAAATGTTATGTCTATATGTCTATGTCTATAGATGCTATTTCTTACAAGTCAAAAACACAGTGATGCCAACTCCTACAAATACATATACACAGTGATGCCAACTCCTACAAATAAAATTCATAGTAATGCCAACTCCTACGAATCAAAAACACAGTGATGCCAACTCCCACAAATAAAATTCATTGTAATGCCAACTCCTACACATACAAATACACAGTGATGCCAACTCCTACAAAAATATACACAGTGATGCCAACTCTTACAAACATATACACAGCGATGCCAACTCCTACGAATCAAAAACACAGTGATTCCAACTCCTACAAAAATATACACAGTGATTCCAACCCTTACAAACATATACACAGTGATGCCAACTCCTACGAATCAAAAACACAGTGATGCCAACTGCTACAAAAATATACAGTGATGCCAACTCTTACAAACATATACACAGAGTTTTTTGTTTGTAATAAATGTTATGTCTATATGTCTATGTCTATAGATGCTATTTCTTACAAATCAAAAACACAGTGATGCCAACTCCTACAAATACATATACACAGTGATGCCAACTCCTACAAATCAAAAACACAGTGATGCCAACCCCTACAAATCAAATTCATAGTAATGCCAACTCCTACAAAACAAATACACAGTGATGCCAACTCCTACAAGTCAAATACACAGTGATGCTAACTCTTACAAATCAAATTTATAGTAATGCCAACTCCTACAAAACATATACACAGTGATGCCAACTCCTTCGAATCAAAAACACAGTGATGCCAACTGCTACAAAAATATACACAGTGATGCCAACTCTTACAAACATATACACAGAGATGCTATTTCTTACAAATCAAAAACACAGTGATGCCAACTCCTACAAATACAAATACACAGTGATGCCAACTCTTACAAACATATACACAGAGATGCCAACTCCTACAAATACAAATACACAGTGATGCCAACTCCTACAAAAATATACACAGTGATGCCAACTCCTACAAACATATACACAGTGATGCCAACTCCTACAAAAATATACACAGTGATGCCAACTCCTACAAACATATACACAGTGATGCCTACTCCTACAAAAATATACACAGTGATGCCAACTCCTACAAATAAAATTCATAGTAATGCCAACTCCTACGAATCAAAAACACAGTGATGCCAACTCCTACAAACAAATACACAGTGATGCCAACTCTTACAAACATATACACAGCGATGCCAACTCCTACGAATCAAAAACACAGTGATGCCAACTCCTACAAACGTATACACAGTGATGCCAACTCTAGAACAACAACTAGATTAACACAGTTAATCTAATCAGCCTCCTGTGCCTATGTGATATCGCTAAGTCTCAACTCTGAAACATTGCTAAAAGCTTGATTTGTTTCGTCACCTAAAAAAAACTGTAATGAACAATTTTAGTTCTGGTCTTCAAATTTCTGTATCAGTTTCACAATCATTTGTTAATCTTATCAGCCTCCTGTGCCTGGATGATATCGCTGAGTCATTGCTTGCTTGATTGATATGTTTTGTCTCTAGAAAATAAAGAAAAATCAGTGATGAACCTTTTTAGTTCTGGGCCTTAGATTTCGGTAGTTGTTTCATAATCAATTTAATCTGCCTTTTGTGCCTGACACACGCTGTCGACTTTTTGAGTCTAAGGCAAGCCGGTTTTCCCGCGATGTTTTCCTTCACCGTTCGAGCAAATGTTAAATGCGCACATAGAAAGAAAGTCCAATGGTGCACAGCCGGGGATCGAACCTACGACCTCAGGTATGAGAGTCGCACGCTAAAGCCACTAGGCCAACACTGCTGTCCCTTATAATTACGTTACGTTACGTTATACTCGTATTATTCTTATTGATCACGCGTCAACCGTGAATCTTGATTAAAGCTTGAAACCTGAAATAGAACAAAAGTTTCACTAGAAAATCCTTAGGGCATTAAATTTATGTATTTTCTTTTATTGAACGCTTTAATTTCTTTAATGTTGGTTTTTCTTGGGTTCGGATCCCGGCGATCCAATTGTTATATATTGCTTTGCAATTAGTGAAAAAGAGGAAGCAGGAACAAAAAAATGAGAAGCGAAGTGGCCCCTTACCTCGTTTTGTTAATTGACCTTTTAAATTGGATATTGTATGTCTTCTTTTCAAGACACAAAGGTCTGAAATTTCTATAAATCTAGACTCAAATGACGGAATGGAAATTAGTGTGAAAATGGCGTCATTTTAATAATTCTCTCTAGTCCGATTTACGAATGCTAAGCCAGAATAATTTATTCAAGGTGAGGAAATGAAAGTAATTTATTCATAACGTTTTAAACGCGAAATGCATTGTAATCACAAAATGTTGATTTAAAATTATCTTAGGATGTCACCGTCAAATTGTATATTTACAATTTTAATAATATTTTCTTGCAGTATACGTATCGCACATTTTGTTTGTAAACCGTAACGTACTTATCACAATAAAACGCATTATTAAAGCATTTAATAATGTACATAACGGAAGAACAATAATTAAAAAGGAGTCCCTTTAGGCAAGGTTCCGAAGATACTGGCAGCGTTCCCCCTTTGAATTGTTAGACTAATTCTTTGTCTGAGGTAGCTGCCAGCTCTTCGGTCTCCCGTGATGTCGACCAACTTTTGCTACTGCCTTATAGCATTATTTATTGATATGCAATATGGCGACATATATAACATATATTCATTAGTCTGATAGTACTGTTAGTGTCCAACAGGTAAAGCTGATTTGTATATAAGGCAGTTAATATTTGAATAATGTGCATTGTATTGTGATTATAAATAGGTTTTGATAGGGTTGACAATGCCTATTTAATGTTTCGAGTACTTTACGGCAGACATGGAATAATAACAAAGACTACGGGGACTATTTAAATCAGTTATATTTTAAAGAATCAGTGATGTCTTAGTGGCATTGCGACTCTCATCCCTGAGGTCGTAGGTTCAATCCTCGTCTGTGCACTTTCTGTCTATATGCGCATTTCATCCTCCTCGATAGTGTGAGGAAACCGAAAAAGTTGACGGTATGTGTGTGATACACGTAAGGCTTATCACTTACTTGCGTATAGGCGAAAAGAAATGATCACGAAAGAAAAACCAAAATCTAAGGCCTAGACCTAAAAGGTTGTAGCGCTACGGGTTTTATTTATAATGTACTAGTAGACTCGGCCAAGCGTTGCTGTGGCTAAGATTTTTGTTATATTACATAGTAGTAAACTATTCGAGAGAAACGGCAGGAGAACACCAATCCACCATGCTTTTTTGGTGGTTATGCCATTAAATTGTAGCTTATGTGAAACGTTGGTAATTATTTTGATAAGGATCAATACCTAGGTACGAATAAAGAGCCTATTCTAGCGGTGGTATTTTAATAAAAAAAAATTAATAAAAGGACGCTATTTGTGACGTAACTATAAAAGATAGAGACATGCTGTCGGGACATTTTGTATAGATAGTGATGTGTCCTGAATAATTGTAATACATCATTTTGTTCTATCATTAATAGTTTTCGCAGCGCACACGATTGAAGGAAGTTTTTTGTTTATTTTTTTACACCTTGGGTTAGATTATTCAAGTTTTAGTAAGCATCCCTAATTTTTTTGAAAATGAAACATAGCCTATGTCACTCGGGAATAGTGTAGCTTGCCAACGGTGAAAGAATTTTTGAAATGGGTCCAGTAGTTTCGGAGCCAATTCATTTCAAACAAACAAAAAATCAAACCTTTTCTCTTTATTATATTAGTATAGAAATACTCTTATCGCTTTATACTGGTAACAGCTCGAGTTCAAAAACAAAATGTATATTTCTCTACATGACTGAATAAAATATTATACTATGAATCGAAGCACACATCGAAAATAAATACGATAGTAAGAAACTATGAAATTCAGCTTACAAAGTAGAATTTCTCGCGAATAATTTATTCCCGATGTAGTGAAGATGGGTACCAGCTGTGAGAGCCTCTTGAAACGTGGAGTTGACCGAGAGTTAAATCAGATGGAATATAGAATATCTGACGGAATTGACGTCTCTCTAATTATTAAATGGAGGTTACAAGGTCTTACCGAATATTGAAGATTGAATTAAATTAAAGTTTGAAGTGAATTGTGTACAGTTGTGTACCGCCGGTCTCCTCGAAGATTTAATGAATAATTAGTCACCAGTCCAATACAAGAGTAGAAGTGACATTTTTATGTTATATAAGTATATATGAATATTTTTTTTATCATACAAGAGACATATAATATACATTTTTGACGTAAACTTTTTCCCTTAGGGAGCGTTCAAGTATTACGTCACGCAATTTTTGGAGATTCTTGAACCCCCCCATGTAACGTGCCGTAACGTTTTTCTGTACCAAATAGTAAAACGTTTCGTGACCACCCAGTGACTCTTTATACCTAAAAGTTACTATTATGTGGTGTAAAGTACTGGAAAGTAGAAAATTATATTAACAATAACGCGTAATTGAATCCCCGTCCGGGATCGTAACATTTTCCTTATTCATTAACATAGCTATATAAGGGCCTGCTTCTACGATTTGGCCATGCTTCAGTTCACAGGTATATGTCAAGTGCAGCACGGCGTAATGGCTGCTTCCTTAGAATTTCCGATGAAAAAACATTGCCGGAGAGATTCTTGCCCGTACCTCCCGCTCTACCCTCTTAGTTTTATAAGCCAATTTGAAATAAATATTGATTTGATTTGAATGTACCTACACGTGGAATGCCCCTGAATAATTTAAATATGGAACTTTAAAATATGAAAAGGGTTCGAAGGAAACTTTTAAGTTTCAAAAATAAGTTGCTAGGAATATAAAACCTTGCGATCAACCACGAACTACATGAACAAACGAATGACAGACTAGAAGTTTGAGCAAGGGATTTAAACTTAAAAATTGAGGCGATGTTTACAGAGTAGGTACACATAAGCAATCTAGTGGTTAAGCGGGCATTATTGAACTCCTAAGGCCTCCGGGAACCATAGTCGTCCCAGACTAATACTCTTTTATGATTTCATGCTTATATGGTGGAGGAATATGAGGAAACCGGGTGAGTGCCAGTGGCGTAACTATATACCATTTGGGGCCCGTGGCAAATTCTTTTGATGCGGCCCTATCAGTAAAAATCGTCACGTTCTACTCAGTTTAATTTTAATAAACTTCGAGATTTTCAGCGTACTCAATTACACGTTGTATATGTCCCACTAATGGCCAAAGGCCTCCTCTTTTAGGCGATAGGGAATGGTCCCGACGCGTAGCCCAATGCGTATTAGAGACTTCACATTAATCCATAGAACCCTATATATGGCCCTGCCACCCTATTGTTACGCCACTGGTGAGTGCCACAACACGACACGAATCACTGAATACAAATAAAGAAAACAATAATATTTATTGCACAACATTCACAGTCACTCATATGCACCTACACTCTTACTCTTGCACTCACGCGTGTTTTCATCCCTCTAAATGTTAAGGGTGGTCCCACCCCTAATTTATTATTTTAGCATACAAAATTAGCCCTTTATTGTCACTCCTTAACGATATACCCATATATTTTATTACAGTAGATAATTATTTTAATTGAACTAAAGAGAATGTTTTTTAGAAATGATATACATGGCAAAATAACGTTTGCCGGGTCAGCTTACTTAATAAATAAACACACTTTTATTTTAAACCTAACGCCAAGACCAAGGGCCTCCATTTTGTATATCGAATTAAATGCGAATGGTTTTGACAGCTATTTGTTAATTAGAGATATTATATTAAAAAATAAATAAATCAGTGGCGCTACAACCTTTTTAGGTCTTGGTCTCAGATTTCTGAATCTGTCTCATGATTATTTTTTAAATCTAATAGGCAAGTAGGTGATCAGCCTCCAGTGCCTGACACACGCCGTCGACTTTTTGGGTCTAAGACATGTCTGTTTCCTCACGATGTTTTCCTTCGCCGTTCGAGCAAATGTTAAATGCGCATATAGAAAGAAAGTCCATTGGTGCACAGCCGGGGATTGAATCTACGACCTCAGGTATGAGAGTCGTACGCTGAAGCCACTAGGCCAACACTGCTCTTATATTTTATATACTTTATATACTAGAGATATTTTATCACCCAAATTATTATTGACAGGATTTCATTGCAAATTGTAGTTCCATATTTATAGACGTTCACACGACCCAAGAGGATTACGTCTATCTAGATTACGGAATATTTTGTACACCTGAGCAATAACCTAGCTGGCTAATTAATGTTTCTCTATGCAAATTGTTCCCCGGCTTAGTAATTTACTATTGGATATACATTGTATGCGGATAGTACAAAGTTCGTTTGAGTGATAATATCGTCAGCAACGAAGTAAATTCTATACAAATAAAATATCGCTTAGCAATGTCTATTTGCGGAATATAATTAAAATCTTTAATTATAAATACGTTTTGATAAAGTGCATAGTTATTCGAAATTAGAAACGGTTTTGAAGAAATTACGGAGGTCGCGGCTTCTATAACAAGGTTTCACGCTTATTTTAGGCCGCACAGCTACCTACCAAAGTACATATACGATGCAATTCCTACGCGCCATCCTTAATCATAATCCCCATAGATAAGGTACTAAACCCTACCTTTACCCTATACAGCACCTTAGTTACCTAAGTAGCAAGTGTAGCCTCCATCAGCGGCAACCATAGCGTTGTTAAATTATTTAGAAATACTAGCTGATCCGGCAAACGTCGTTTTGCCATGTCAGCTAATATCATTTATAATAAAATAAATGATAGGGGTTGATCGTAGAGGGGTGAAAATTAGGGGTTGTATGTATTTTTTAATGCTGTATCATAAAAATCTAAAAAAAAAAAAAATTAGGGGTGGACTACCCTTAACACTTAGGGGGATGAAAAATAGATGTAGTCCGAGTCTAAGTTATACCCAATATGCACACAAAATTTCATGAGAATCGGTCAAGCCGTTTCGGAGGAGTTAACCACAAACACCGCTACACGAGAATTTTATATATTAGATATTCTATATTATAATTCATTTTTAAAACAGTGAGGGACAGTCCGATTAAATGACACAAATCCTGTAATCAATCTCTTAAGTTCCTTTGATATATTTTGAAATTTTATAATTTTTATCTTATTAAGGCTAGATTGGTTCTTATGTGTGTAACTTGTGTCTTGTCTTTTCATACGTGTGGCCATGTTGGTACGGCTATGAATGATTAAATATAAAAAAACGTGTATGTACTTATGTAGAGGCGTTAGAAATAATACTTCTTTGGCGTAACAAGATAAAAATAAAATAAAAATTATCTTTCGCCTTATTCTACGTTTGTAGAATAAACGACAATACAATAGAGAAAATTTACTAGCATCATTTTTCCCTAACGCGCCAAAAGAAGTATAACTTCGAAAATACTAGAATGTTGACTATAGCTAACTTCAGGGTGTCGGTGTTATGTGACGATGTGCGCGTGAGTAGTAAAAATTTACTCTCATTATTTATCCGTAAAGCGCCAAAAGAAGTATAACTTCAATAGAAACAAATGAACGAAACTCTTCAATTAATCAATTTATATTAGCGAACATATATTTCCATGAAAATAGTGGTGCAACGCAATATCACTCGATCTCAACCCATATCACTGATATACTATCACATATAGACATCGAATAATTTACTACAGTGGCTGTGGTGTTAGGTAACTGATAGAGCTGCAGACATCTCATGTCATCGTGTATTGAATACAATGCATTAGTCAGCAATAATTAAGTAATTCATGATGTTATTTGAAGAGATATTCTATGATATTTTTTTGTTTATAGACTGTATCAAGTGGTAATTGTATCTGGCAAATAATAATATTCAACCAAATAGCAGATATGGTTTTATGGGCATGCCGCAGAGGCGACTACTGAAGATTAGTTTTTAATTAGGGTAATAGAGCGGAAATAAAGGTAATTTGTTTTTTTTTACCACAAAGCAAAAAGCTTTATAAAATCTTATAATATAGCTGAAGTCATGCTAGAAATGGTTAGTACATTATGTAATTGGAGTTAATCTGAAAGAACATAAATTAATTTTGAAATAATGCCTTCGTATGAAAATTTTTAATCAACCAATAACTAGATTGAATTGAATTGAATTATTGTTGAATTTTATACAAAACAGGAAACGTAAGCGTTGAAATTGAACATTCAAATTATATCTGGTTCAAAATAAACACCAAACAAAAACAAAAAGAAGTGACAAAGTATTATGAATTATTACTGAAGGTAAATATTTTTCACGGCGCCTAAATGTTAACGAAAGTCATTCAAAGCGACGAAAAAAATATGTTTTCTTTGAAATCTCTGTTTATACGTGAATTTTTCCCGAAATTCAAGTTTATGTAGATGATCTTATTTGATTTACAAAAGTCGTGACGCCGGAAGGATGTAGCCTTATCGAAGGCTTTAGTCATGTCTGCTTCGATAAAGATAAACATTGAATTAACTCAGAAAATATATACTACAATTCACGTCGATACATACGAAAAGCTACTCTTTCAAAACATTTTCAGCTAAAAGCTCGGTTAGACATAGACATAGACTTGGAATTTATTACAAACGAATCAAAAACACAAACACAAAATAATAAAAAAAAATTGTTTCCAGTAAAATGATTTATTTTCTCAATTTGACATTTTCAAAAAAATAATAATATAAGATATTAAGTCAATAGTCACACACAGAAACCCGCACACTCTTAAACACATACGCACAGACAGAAATAAGTATTATAATTTACAATATTATTATAATACTTATTTAGATAGATAGATTATTTATCATATAAATGATTTTTAAATTTTTATAATATAACGGTGAGCTACCAAGATAAAATAAATAATTACTCTGAAGTATGTTTAGTACATCAAACACTTTGTGCAACCAAAGCAATACAGAAAGTAGGCTTTTTCAGTTTTGTAAGCGTTGTGACAGTTTAAGTTAAAGTTAAACCCAAGAGTTAAACAACGACCAACACTGTCTAGCATTTAGCATAATTTTATCATGTATATTAAAAATAGAAAATATCATTCGGTCTCAGCTAAGTTTATAGCCTGTGGACCTCGCTTCGAACCATGAAGTCAATGGATTCGATTCCCCGTCGGAGCACAAATTTTAAACTTTTAATTTTTTTCTGCTTTCGAGTTGTGAGGACACTAATGGTGATTTCTCTCTCAATGCAGGTACGAAATTATACTGCAGAATCAACGGTATATGTTGGAGCGAAAGATGATTATCATTAGGAATTACCTTGTGACCTGGGGGTCTCAGGTATAGTATAGCCCGTGCCTAATAATTTAAGTCGTCACGGTCTTTTCCTAATGGTGAAATTGCTAGAACTTTATCCACAAGTACCCAACGGTTCAATTCGGTAATTAAATTTTGTGTTGTACTTAGTATTCGACAATTCCCTTATCGTATGCATGGGCCTAGCTTGAAGGTCTATCCTCTCAAGGGCCTTTTAAAGAGAGAGTGTTAAATCATTTTAGTGGTCATGGTTATATGAGCAAGCTGAGGATATAATTATAGTTCTCAAACGTGTTCCACTTTAAAAGAATCCTACAGTACTAAGAATATACTCTATCTATCTTCATTTAAATTTATTGTACAAATATTACCTGTCCACAACGTATCGTAACTTTCGTACTAACTACTAACTGACGTGAGACTGATCTAAAATTATCGTGATTCATGTGCACTTTTTATTTTTCATATATCCTTTTTTTAACTTTAGTTTTGTATTATATGTATTATGTATTTTTGCACTTTTTGCTTACCTTATTAAATTTAATAAATTTTTTCACAATGGTTGCCTGGAAGAGATCGCTCGAAAGCGATAAGGACGCTAGTTCCCCACATTTCTCACAAATCTTTATTATGTTAATGCAACGAAGTGTTAATAAAGAAGTATGTGCGTACAAAGTACAGTTAATTTAAAAATATAATTTCTATAAGGTTATTCGCCCTTCTCACTCTCTCTCAATCTGTCTCAATCACTCTCTCCCTTTACTTCGACAAAAACGCTGCACATCTTCGTGACGCAAATATTATTTTTATTGCGTTTCATCCGTAACAATTTTACCCTCATTCACCTTAAGAAGTTTCACTTCAATAAATAAATAAATAATATATATGTAAATTGCAGTGGCTAAATGGATGGTAGGGTCAACAAACACGTAATTGTGGTGACGTCGGAATTTAGTAAGCCACAAGAGGACCAAATGTGGATTGTGGGCTAAATGACAGCTTAATGAACACACTGCATCCCTGAATACGTTCATTTACCTGACATTAAAAATGTTCATTTAATATTAAGCATAAACTCTTCAGGGCTGTGTTTTTTTTATTTATCATTTCCTATATAGGTGATTAGTTAATACTCACACAATACGTTTTTAATTTCCCTTATTATCAATATAACGTTTGCTAAGTTGCGACTCATAAAATCTCTGGAGATAAATCACGACACTTTAATTCATTTCAAAAATTCTTTATTTCGTTATACAAAAATTGATAGTAGTACGAGTATCCAGTGTACATTATTATCTAGAATGTAACAAACTTTTAAAACTAAACACGTTTTTAAAGCCTTTTTGCCTTTATAAAAACTTATAAAACAGATAAAACTAAAGTTGTAATGTTTCGAAAGGTTTTTAAATTTAACTATGAGGTAAACTACCTGGAAATAATGCAATCTTTAGAATGGGTTAGACTAAACCCAGTCCAATTTTACCCCAAGAAGACACAAGTTTGCGCATTTTCCGCTAAAAAAACACCCGTTGTCGCTACTCCTCGTTTCGAAGACACTCTTCTTAAAGTCACAGCCAGCGCACCACCACTATGTGGAACCAGATGCCCTCTGAAGTATTTCCGAACCAATTCGACTTAGGGTCCTTCAAGAAAAGAACGTAACAATTGTTAAAAGGCCGGCAACGCACTCGCGAGCCTTCTGGCATTGAGTATCCATGGGCGGCGGTATCGCTTAAAATCAGGTGAGTCTCCTGACCGTTTGCCCCCTGTTCTATAAAAAAAAGTACTAGGAATACATAGCTTATGAGGCCATAAACACATGATTTCATTGCGGGTAGGCGCAACGTCAACATCCAGTCTTCATAAATAAATCGTTTAAAAATAGTAATTATTGAAGATACGGAATAAAACGTAAATAGCAAACTTTAGTAGTGAAATATATACCACAGGAAAAGATATCTCCTTCCTCGGAAGTGGGTATTCCAGGAAAATTTGTTAAATTCATTCCTCGAATTTATCAAAAGAACTAAAAGTGCGGGAACTATTCTAGTGCAAGTGACATAAAAGTAATAAATTCTATATAAGACACTTGGAATTTGTATGTGGAATCGTGAAGAAAGGAAAAAAAAAAGTGCGTAGGTGACCTGCAGCAAGTTAACGTTTACTTTGCATAGTCATTCCTTTCAAACGTCATACGTTAAAAGAATAATATTATACAAGTTATTCAAGCATTCCACCATCGGTCGTCGTGGCAGCGCCAGTGTTACGCCCACTGAAAGTGGTCATCATCGGTGATCCGAGTTCAAGACTAGTCGGCAACTATATTTTTTCTTTTTATTTTTATTATACAAGAATTGGGTGGGACCCAATGGATTGCAATAAATGTAATAAGAAGATAATTAATTCTTTATATTTAAAGTGTTGCAGACTGCAATGTCATAAAAGCTTTCATATTGAATGCATCAAAGTTAGTAAAGAAAAATTGGTTTTAATGAATCAGCAAGACAAAGATGTTTGGAAATGTTCAGACTGTTCGTACAGGGTCACAAAAGGGGATCGGTATATAAGTGAGAAGATACAGGATCCTATGTCACCAAAAAAGGCAAGTCCACGAATTATTGAAGCGTTGATCCAAAAGTACCATAGTATTTTGCTAAAAGAGATGCAGGAATTTCGTCAGGAAATGAATAGCCGTTTTGAAGAACAAGGAAAGCAATATAAGGAACTCCAGGGAAGATTTAACAAATCTGAAAGAGAATTAGAAGAATTGCGAAAAAGTATGAGGGTTATAAAGGAGAAGATCTTTGAAGTGGATGCACTACAGGTCCATGAATTGAAACGAAATGAAAATTCCCTTAAGAACTGTTCTTTGGATAAGAGCCCGATAGCCGGAACACGATGTGAGATAGGTACTTCACCGGTGGTCTCTTTGCGAATGCTGCAAAACAGAGCTCGAGCCAAATAAAAAACAACTACTTAAAGCAGAGTGCTGTTACGGGGAAACCAAATAGTGTAACTGAAGATGTAGCACGTAGTAATAAAGAACAAGAAATGGAAACCAATGTTGAAAGGGAAAACTGTGGCGATAAGACAAATGAAAGAGTTGGGAAATATCAACGTGGAAAATACCCCAGCTGTGAGGTAAAAAAAAGAGGTAGAAGCGATGTAGTGGAGATTTGTGGAGCTGAGCGGAAAAAGTTTCTGCATGTGTGGCGGCTAAACAAAGATACAAGTTTAGAATGTCTGGAGAACTATGTTAAGAACGTCATATATGCTAGGGAAGTGTCTATAACAGTCGAAAAAATTAATCATAAAAGAGAAAAGGATTACGCATCATTCATTATCGGGGTACCAGAATGTGAATATGAGTTATTATGTAAACCGGATAATTGGCCTGTTAATGTTGAATATTGTGACTGGGTGTGGTTTCGGAGATCACCAAATAACCCAAAAGGATGGAAGTATACCTATTAAGATATGTTACCAAAATGTGAGGGGTCTTCGGACCAAGTTAAAGGAATTTTATATGAGTGTTTCATCAATCTCTGTAGATTTGTTTGCAGTTACGGAAACAGGATGTAATGATTCTATAGCTGACGCTGAGTTAGTCCCTCCCAGATATACGGTATTACGATGTGACCGCGTGGATGGGCGCAAGCATGGTGGCGTATGTCTCGTGGCTTCCCCACGCCTGGAACTGCGCCGCGTAATTTTGCCCTGTGATTTGCATATTGAATCTCGCCCGTTTGAAATAGTTTGTGCAACTGTCTATTTAAAAAGTAGATTTATGTTTATGTTATGTATTGTTTATACTCCTCCAAATACGAATGATGTTGAAAACTTTTTATTGCTCAAAACAATTGAAGAATTTTGTTCCAAGTATGATGATGTATTAGTGATCGGTGACTCAATTTATATTCTTGTTCAAACAATGTAAATACTTATTTTTGGAATTACTTTAGTAACTATTGTGAATTCAGTCAGTGTAACAATATACAAAATGTTAATGGCCGTCTATTAGACTTGGTTTTGAGCAAAGGTAGGGGAATGCAAAGCGTTGCGGTGTGTGAGGGGGGATGAACCTTTAGTACCTGTAGACGATCAGCATCCAACGCTTCTTGTGTGCGTGCGTCCACGCGTTTGGGCGGTTTCTTCAAGGGATGATGCGGCAAAAACGGGTGAGCGCTTGTTACAGTGGAATTTTAAGAAAGCTGATTTTAATGCATTGTATTCTAAGGTTAGAGAAGTGGATTGGTCTGATGTATACTCGTCTGATTTAAATCTGAGTCTCAATTGCTTCTATTATAAGTTAAACTCTGTGTTTGAGGAATGCGTGCCAAAAAATTCCAGGAACCTAGGATACTCAAGGTCCAAAATGGTACACAAAGGAGGTAATTAAAAAAAAGCCTCGCTGCATAAGAGATACAAGGTCACTAAATCCCCAGGAGATTACAAAGAGTTTAGCTGTTGCAGAGCTGAAGTCAAGAAATTAATCGCATTGGCTCTTGAAAATTATACTAAGGCTGTTGAATCAAATGTGATTGAAGATCCCAAGTCATTCTGGAGATTTATTAATAGTAACAGAGTCAATAGAGAACCATCGGGTGTTATTGAGAACGGAGAGGTACTACCGCCGGATAGGAGTGTTAAAGCATTTGCCGAGTATTTTAGCTCTGTTTATGTTACGCAAAAGCCAAAGCTTGACGTCAGTGCAGCTGTTGCTGGAGCAGGTTGTTCAAACGGGGCTGCAAGAGTTCACGTTGGGAGCTTACAGTTTAGCGATATACAGGAGGCACTTAAGCGACTTAAGCCAAAAAAAGGCAGCAGGCCCGGACGGTATACCGCCTTATATCTTGAGAGATTGTGGCGTTGTACTTGCTGAACCACTGCTACACATATATAACCTTTGTCTGAAAGCAGCAACATTTCCTACATGTTGGAAAAGCAGTCGGGTAATTCCAGTTCCTAAAGTAGGATGCCACGATAAAGTAGAACAGCATAGGCCAATAGCTATATTGTCAAGTCCGGCGAAGGTGTTGGAAACTGCACTTCAAAAGTGCATACTTAATCAAGTGAGCTCCCAACTCTCAGAAGCTCAACACGGGTTTCGGTCTATGAGGAGTACCACTAGCAACCTCTTAAATTATATGGCTAATATTAGCCCAGTAGTGGACAGTGGAAAGCAGGTGGACGCTGCCTATTTCGATATTAAAAAAGCGTTTGATTTGGTCGATAACGACGTGCTTTTGCAGAAGTTTGCACAGGTAGGATTCACTCCACACTTATTGAACTTCATGGCTAGCTTTATGGAAGATCGAACGCAATACGTGGAATACGCTGGGTGTAGGTCAGAGGCTTACTTTACGAGATCAGGCGTGACACAAGGCAGTAATTTGGGACCGATGGAATTTATGATAATGCTGAATGACCTACGAAAAGTTGTCAAGAATGCAAAGTGCTTGCTCTTCGCTGATGATATCAAACTATACATGCCCATCGAAAGTACAGACGACTGTATACGGCTGCAGGAAGACATTGATCGAGTGGTAAATTGGAGCAGGAGAAATAGATTAGAGTTTAAATTATCGAAATGCAAAGTCATATCTTTCTCGAGAGCACGATTTCCCACTCGATACAATTATACTATTAGTGGTCTAACGTTGGCTAGAGTATCAGAGGTCAAAGATCTGGGAGTATATTTTAATGCCAATCTTGGGTTTGCGCAACACGTCGAGAAGACATGCAAAATGGCATACAGAAATTTGGGGTTCATATTACGAACAGCTTGTGGCTTCACAAATATCAGTGCGATTAAAATTTTATACAATGCATTAGTCAGAAGTCACTTGGAGTGCAATGCAATGGTGTGGGCCCCATATGAGGCTAAATACAGTCTCATGTTAGAGCGAATACAAAATAAATTCACCCGTTACCTCTACAAGAGACTGTATGGAGTGTATCCTTTGTATCCGCTTATGTACCCGACCCTGTTTGTTCTGGGTATGGTGGGCTATGACCAGCTACGCCTCAGAAGGAGCACGCTAGCCTTGTCGGTGTATGTATTTAAGATACTTACGGGTCGGGTCGGACATAATGGAGAGACTGAGTCTACGGGTACCAAGTAGAAACCTGAGGCGGAAGTCTCAACTTTTGGATGTACCGCGCGCACATTCCAACTTGGTTAGCGAAGCACCACTCACGCGAGCAATAATTATAATAAATAGGACTTCTGTTGAGGTAGACCTGTTTGTTTGTACACTGGCTGAGTTCACAAGAGTTGCTTCCTATATTATTAGTTATAAGATTTAGGATATATATATTTATATATATATATATATATATTTATAGTATATATATATATATATATATATATATATATATTTCTTAATGTTTTTTATCTAGGTTAATTGGTGTGGGTGTAAATATTGTGTCGTTCTATCGAATTAGTAATTAGGTACTGTAAAGATAGAATAAGGATATGGAATAAATAAATAAATAAATAAAAAAAATTAATAAATGATGACGTCATCATGGCAGGCTTCGCAATTCCTTCCCGTTTTGCTTGTATTATATTATTCATAGACTAAATTTTTTTATATATCAGGGGGCTAATGGGCAGGAGACTCACCTGATAACACCCATGAATACCGTCATCTGGTTTTTTTTGCTCTTTGTGACGTCAATTCATATAATTTTTATATTAAAATTGAAAAGAATATCCTAGCAATGTTTATCATAGCTAACGTATACGTATTACACTAAGCCCTACTTACAAAGTGTTTTATATTAGAAGCCTACAATGAGATTAAAGTCTATATTTAAAAGTAAATAACTTTAGCATCAATATTTAATTAAGGCTCTTTTCAGTCGGTTTAAATTACCAAAACAATGGCATTCGGGTCATACAACAAAGTACAGGCGCCTTTAAAGAAGCTCTAGAGAAAACAAAACTTTTGCATTAGCGAAATTGCAATACTGTGTATAACAATTCTTATCGGATGTCCACGGAAACCATTATTTTAAAGCGTAGAACAAAGTTTAGTTTATGATACTTTGCAAAATTATGTAAAAAAGTGAGTGCGTACAAAGTACACTTGTCAGAAGTGAAACTTCTTTGGCAAACTAATTTAACTCTTGTTCATATTTATACAAATCTAAAACTTTAGATTTCCGAGACTTAGTGGAAGGTAAAAAGGAAGATATGTTAGAAATTTAATGAATTTAAATGTCAATTAAAAATTAAGTGTCGAAAATTAGTTTTTTCGATAATAAAAACACGTGGCGTTTTAATTTACAATACGTCATTTGAGATTTCAATAAATTATTTTGCATAAAATACTAATATTTCATAAATTCTCTTTACGAAATTTTAATTTTAAAAATAGAATTTCTATAAGGTCACCATTCTCACTCTCTCTCTCAATCGGTCTCAATCACTCCCTCCCTTTCGACAAAAACGCTGCACACCTTCGTGACGTTCCGTAAAAATTTTACCCTCATGCGCCTAAAGAAAACTTCAAAAAGCAAACAAAATAAAACGAATTTAGTGCACAAAATCAATTTATTGGGTTAAAGAAAAAATTTTTCCATTTAGAAACTCTTGTGGTCCGTTAAGGACAAGGAAAGGGCTGTTGGGATCAGGAGATAATTAAAAAAGTTTTCTCAAAGCAACTTAGCCTTGATTGGTATATATACGACATACTTAAGAGTATGTTGGCTGGTAGATATTGATAATACAAATAGATTCACCGTTGATATTTAGTGATTAGGCATAGATGGCGAGTCCCACATAACCGGTCAAGCAGTCGTGTCATACAAACAAAAAGCTTCCAATTAAATAGTAATTTACTATAGACAAGGTTATATAAAAATTGGTTTAGATATAAATAATTATGTGTAAATAAAAGAACACGTCTTCGAAACCGTCCTTATTAGAGGGGGAATACAAAAAATGTACAAGCCTTGGGGCCAGGCTAGAGCCTTTCGACCAAAGATCTTGGTACCAACATTACGTCATAGTAAATAGCTAACAGAGAACTTATTATTACATGGAAAACACAAACATGCGTACAAATATTATTCGCGTATGGAAAATAGACGCGATTCAGCCGTCAAAAATTATATATTTTTATGGTATACGAACACATAACAAGTTTGAAATTTTACGTGAACCGGACTGCGAAAAAAGTGAGGTCGTAGAATTTGTTTATATTAGGGTTAATCATAACTCTAGTTATTATGAACGCAAATACGTAAAATATTTTTTTATGATGTCTATTTTTCAAGTTTTTTGGAGGATTTTCTATTAGATTTTTTTTAAATATCACGCTTTACAATTCGTATAGTTGTTTTATTTCCCTTTTTGATTAGAAAAATATAGCATGTACATTAAATGCGCACATAGAAAGTCCATTGGTCCAGCCGGGGATCTAACCTACGACCTCAGGGATGAGAGTCGCATGCTGAAACCAACTCTGCTCTTATCTCTCTCATTATCAATTTAGCCTTTGTAAAAACACAATTATGTGTAAAAAAATTAAAACAATGTCCAGAAACATTTTTCCTCTAACATTATCCCGTGTATCATAAAAATAATAGCTAAATAACGTAAAGTGAACAAGCCGTCATTTTTTATACATGCGAACAATTGAGTTATAATGATTCATATGTTTGAGTTATTGCGTGTAATGTTTAAATACGGCTGTCAAGCTTTGGAAGTTTCCACGTGAGTTATGATATAAATTATTTCGTTTTGATAACAAGTCTCTAAGTTGTTTATCCCATAACAAATACTTTTGTAACTATTTTCAGTCTAGGTACATGTTTATGAAATATTGTTACATAATATAATATTACAAACTGTATTTTGTGTATGTGTGTACCACTTAGATAAGTAATTGTATACGAAAATCGCACATTTGGATATAATTCTAAGCCTTAATAAATGGACTAGAATATTTTGTTCTTTTCACTTTCGGACTTCTAACTGAAAAAATAGTTTATAAATTTAAGGTTCAATTTTCATATTTTGCAAATTAATCTTAAATACTTTTATGGTTTATTATTTTTTTTAATGATTTAAATTTTGTAAACATATCCACAGGCATATCTTAAGACAATTCCATTTCAGAGTTCTTCTGAAGTTTACGCTATTTCAACTATAAGAAACTTTAACAAGTTTTCAATAGCGAAGAAAACTTGCAAACAATATTAAAGAAATGAATATGCATGCTCTGTTTCTTTAGGTCTAGTTGGGGTTAATTTTAAGATGTATTTATCTAGCACTGGCATAACTTACACTTAAAATCTACCTTATATATCAAAGTATTTCCTTTAAAACACTTTATGGGTGACACTCACGTTTCAGTATCTGTTACATTGATAAGTATGTACATGTGTGTGAGTTTAGCCGTGTTGGCCTTGTTGTTGACTGCGAGTGCTCTGAGGTAGGAGTAAGTAGGGGGCTGTGGACCAATGGACTTTCATGAAAAAAAATATCGTGAAGCATGCTTTAGATCCATGAAGTTGACGACGTGTATCGGGCACCTACTTGCCTATTGGAAAAAACAAATGTGATTTTGTGTTTTTGTGGTGTGTATGTGTGTAGCCCAGATCTAGAAGGTTTTAGGTCAGTTTGTTCCTATATATGTAACGTAAATGCAAGTGTAAATAGGGCTCATTTAAAATTGTTAAAGTACTTTAAGTAAACTGAAAGATTTTCTCTTCATCAGAACCTAGCATACATATTTAATTATTTTTTTATTATTTTAGTACAATATATTTAGTTATATATTCTACAAATGTTGTAGGCTTTATTTGTTTATGATTGAATGTTATTAAGTAGTTCCTATTGTATTAAGTTCTATATCATATACTTTAATTTGCTGCAACAAGTTTCCATTAAATAAAAATAAGCTAAGTTTCCAACGCACAGCTTTAGAATTGGTTGACCATCGGCCTAATACCTAATGTGCTTACTAAAACTTAAACGAACTATTAAAAATTAGCTTGTGGTGCTTGCCAATTCTGTAATAAATTTTGATTTCCCGACAATTTCAAAAGCTTTTAGTATTTACACGAAGATACTTTTCTGTTGCCTAGTTTTAAGATAAATATCTTGTAAAAGACGCTGAAAATGGTCAAAATGGGGTTAAAAGACCAAAGAATAGGAGTAGCCCCATTTAGGCACAAGGCCGAAAGCTGCGGGGTGACCGTAAGCCCGGGGCTCACTGCTCAGTCTCGCGTCAACGTTCCAATGAGATGCTAGTACGAGGTCGGCTATCTTACTTCCGCGCGCATTGAATTTTTTCGAACACGTGAACTGTGTACTTTGTGACGTGAAATATAATTATTTATTAATAGATAAATGTAAGTATTTCAAAAATTTTTTTTAAATTTTTATGAGTTATCTTTAATAGATATAACCTTTAATATTAACGATTCGCGAGACGTGTGATGTGAAGTTTAGAGATAGAAAAAGTCCCACAATGGCAGGGCAGTAGAATAGGTATTATTTATTTAAAAAAAACATTAACGATGACCGTTGTTATTTAAAAATTACTTTTTGATGTGAAACATCTATAGCCGCACGTAAAACCGATTTCTGGCGTGGCGACGCATGCCACGCTATATGATGGTATATATGTACATTATATAGTCTATATGCAGTAGTGTGTATGGTGTGTGTATGTCGAAGTCACTGATTAAACGAATTAAGTAGTCACGATTTGAAATAAATTCGTAAATTTTTGTATTTAATGAAAATAAATGTTTATTCAATAAATAGTCATCGTTATCTGGAAAAAGAATCGTAATATTTTATTTTATCATTATGACATATTTAGTTCCTTTCACAATCTGTTCTTTTCTGCATATTACTTTTACAAAATAATGTCGATGTTTCACATCTGCCAGGTGACGGCTCACATTTTTTTTAACTGAACGAATCCTACGAGGTCCTACGTGTCTACGAACTAACACAATACATACATTCGTATCTCTAGGTCCATTTTTAATTACTCAGTTGTTATTTTGGACCTTGGATGCGCACTGATTTTTATTACAACGGGCAGTTTCCATAGTAGCTTTTGTTAATTCTTTCCGTAGAATTTAAATGGCATATGTAAGACTTATGTGTTGACTTATGTAGTTGCACTTGGAAATGCGACCCAAATATTTTATTTTGTAATATTGTTAACCTAATTTCAAACGTATAAGTTGGATGTACTTGTGTTATATTATAATCCGGTTTCAATTAACGTTACGTACGGGTACGTCCGTCCGTTATGTACGAAATACATATACATTAGAATAAAAGTATATTATTTTGTTTATCAATTTCAACTAACACGACCAAACACATAAACTGTCACCAAACCGTTAGGTCTGTGGCTGACACATCTCGGTTATCGATTCACTGACTGTGACTTTGATACCTTCTTTACTTTTACCGGGAATAGTATCCGAGACCCTCATTAAGTATATACGTACGTGTATCAAGCTTTATGAAAATGTATTAAATTTAAAATAAAATAAAAAGTTATATGATCATAAAGAGCGTGTAAGCCCTTGATGTAAACGTCACGTAGAAAGCATTTCTTTGATAAACTTGAAAAAGGAATAGAAATGACATTTTATTCATACTGTACGACCCTATTAAAGGCTTATAACTATTTGTTGAATAGCGTATGACTTTATATAAACCCAGCAAATAACATCGTATACTGTATCCGTTTGCTAATCGGGAAGATACCATACTCTTCTCTATTTCCTCTTTTCACTGACTATAGATTGGCATCATATTTCGCTTTTTGGTTTCCGCTAGTACTGAGCTTTTCATGACGTGAATTTACAATCACTAGCTCTTTAATTTCCATTTGTTATATGCTACACGAGATATTTTCTCAATTACGTCATTAGAATTACTTTCCGTATTTAATAATTATGAACTAATTCATATAACCTTTAAAACTAGAATAGATTTAAGCTTCTTCGAACTTCGAAATAATTCAATTAATAAAATTTGTAAGCGAAACAGATAATTTATATCTGTTAGTATGTCTTATTTATATAAATACAATTACACCCACAAACACCTGTACAAGCTTAAAAAGGTCAGCACAATCATTTTTTTACTGAAATCGCTAGAACGGACTGTATATTAATAGATGTTCTGTCTATATATCACTTCATCATCACCATCGTTCGGTGAAGGAAAAATATATCATAGAACAATTGATTTACGCCATTATGCACATAACTTGTCTTAATATAAAACCTCACCTTTTTACCTAGGAAAAAAAATAATGAAACAGATCCGGTCATTTTAAGTCACACTCATAGTTCATGTGGAATGGAGTTATCGTTTACTCAAATCATAGTGAACATTTACTTTTTTACACAATAGATATAGTTGGTATTTCCAACTTTTTCAACATATTTTATTTTTAAGCTATATCAGTTAACTAAGCGAGATTTAAAGTGACTGCGATGTATGTGTCCTTATATATATTTCTAAAGTGTAATAGAGGATAATTTTATGGAAGATTCTGTGTGTATCTTAAAAATGATTGTAACGTCATTGGGCATTTGATTTATGTACTTGAAGAATATATTATATCTATATTTTAACAATAGATCCTTTTACAAAGACACGAGGCATCAGCAAAATTTCTTTTCAATGGCTGTTGTACGTTTGACCCTTATTTTAGATGTAAATTTTGGGTCAGGGTGAAATGAAGGTCCCGTAATAATATATCAATAGAAATTACCTTAGCCACTGTCCTACAAAAGTATACTTATGTAAAGAAGTACACTTATGTTTGATTGTTTTTTCTTACTCCTCTTTTTTTAAACATTGTCTCTTTATTGAGACTTCATGGAACATTACGATTTAGCCTAACTCAAGAATAATAAGTAATTTAAGTTCAACCTAATTTACTAAAAGGTTGTGGGTCCAGTAATACTACTAACAGTCTCTATTAAGGGTAAGAAACTCTGTTCTTGTGTTCTATTTTTTTCCACTAACCACCCTTTAGCACTTAAGAAAATATGCACTAACAATAATTCAAAACATATATTTTTTCAAAAATTCTGTCACATTGCAAATAATAAAATTGAAAAAGGTTCTAGGAATTTTAAAAACCAATTTAAAACAGTATTTTTATTCAGTTCAAGCTGGACGAAATTCGCGTGAAATAACGTTTTATTACGTACATTTTAAGCATTTTTAAATACATTTTATTGCACATTGCCATTGGTTCACACATGGGCCTCGTCCAGACAATGAATCTTAGTATTTTAACACGTTGAACGCCATGGGGGTCACCGGTGACCTCATCATTCCTCTATCATAGCGCCATGGGGGTCACCGTTGCCATACCCACTGTTGATTTTAAAGTATTATGTGACCGGCACTGCGCCGTAGAACAATACTTCGCATTGGGACAAATGTACCTAGATAGTACATTGAAAAAATCGAAAGATTTTAAAAAAGAAGCAAAAATAAAACTTCGTTCCAAAAATGTTGGATATTTAACTCAATTCAGTCTTTATTTTTTAAACAAAAATTAGCAGAAAGTATGGTGTGTTGTGTTGTGTACCAATATTACTGAAAAATAAAATTTATCTTTAGAAAAACTAGGAAATTGCAAAGTGTAAAAAAGTTCGGAAAATCCACAAGTCCACGCCTTACAACAACCCAACCCTTAGAAATATTAATATTTAGCCTTAATTTTGTCAAATAATACAGTAAAAGTTGATGAGAAAAGATGTCAGAAAGAAAAACAATAACAAAACATGCATACAGGGTTCACAATTATGTCAACCTAAGCCCAAACCGTTTTATGGTAATTTTACGATGATTACGATTTTTTTTAAACCGACCATTTTACGGTTCTCTGCAATGCCGAAGAATAGGCACCTATTTGGTCACTCATATCTACATACCCTTTGGATTTATTATGATCCAATATGATCTTCGGCTTCCGAATCTGTTTGCCTTTTTACTCTACCACAGCAAATTTGTCGAAAGCAAAAGCACATCCCTCTTATCCTTCCATTTTAACACCGTTACTCTGTCTTCATTCTCCACAGCCATTATTTTACCTTTCTACAGTTCTGAATTCTAGAACAGCCTAACCCTCTTGTTTTTTCGCAAAGTGCCAATTAAATGGGTTTGTTTCTCCAATAACCTAGTTCTAAGCTTGTATACCAGTTGTCAGTTGCAAGTAAGTATAACCTAACGTCTTTTTATTTTCGGTATTAGCATCTGTTCGCTATCTGATTCTGAGTGGCAATCATTGTTTCTCAAAGGGTTTGTTGTAAAGTAATATGCTAACGCGTTGATATTTTGTTGCAATTCATTCTGTGTAAATTTTAATTCCTCCATAGCTAAGCCAATGCCTAAGGATCTCGTACATTATTAACGCAACCTAAGTTAAGTTCGTTATGTAGCGAACACAAATTTAGTAGGAAACTAATAGAAAGAGCAAAGCAGAGGCAATCGTCGCAAGCGCGAGCGCACTAACACTGTCGAAGTGAATAGCGGTTGGCCGGCGGGGTGGGCGGCACGGCGCAGGGTAACGGAAAATGTCTTTTCTGTATTTGTGCGCCATGGGGTGCACCGGTGACCTCAGTTATATATTTGGCTGTAACTATGTAACCCATGGGCAGAATTTAATAAAACTACATATATTACATATAAATAACTACATATACATACTACATATAAATATACATATATTATCATAATAAACAAATTACAGCAAAAAAGTTTTTTTACGATTTTCATTTTTTTCTATTGGCGTTTAACGTGTTAATAGTAGAATATTTTTTAAATAATTGTGTTAAATCTATATCAACGCGGATACTAATTATTACATTAATTGGTCAGTTTCACAGCAGAGACAGTCTAATTATTGGAATTAATGTGGACAGTTTTCTACTGATTTATTATGTAAACATGCCTCGATATATTTAATTTTGTTATACTGAATAAATACTTTACGCTTACTTCTTATTCTGATAAGAAGGGAGCTCGTAGTTTATTGTTTATCAGAATGCCAAATCGTAAAATGACTGCTATACGACTGATTTGAGCGCGACCGCCGCTGCAAAAACCGCTGTGTGAGTTCGAAAAGTGAGTTACAGAATCGCAAAGGCTGAAACGCGATTTATTACATTACTTTGATTCGTTTCGTATGATTTTCAGCAGTAATAGTCATCGAGCGACTTTTCAACACACCTCCAAAAATACTAGTTCTGATTAAGAATATCGGCTCACTTAACATCAGATGCCTCCTGCCCGGTTGCCTCTTTTCTATCAAAAAAAGTTAATATATTAAACCCACAAAGAATGATAGAGTAGAATTATGTATGTGATATGTCACGTCTGCCGATGAAAGAACTAATTTATGTGTAACAAGAATTGACCTTTTGACATTTAATATTTATTTTACCTACCATAAGTGTTAATTTTAATATTAGTGCACAAGTCTGAACGAGCGACGAACTTTGCCTTTTTTTTTTTTTTTTTTATATAATAGGGGGAAACGAGCTTGCGGGACGACCAAAAAGGGCAGTCTACGCAGCCCATAGACACCCATTTTAAGTGGGTGCGTTGCCGGCCTTTGAGGGAGGAGTAGGCTCGCTTTTTGAACATTTGGAGGTCGTATCTCTGAGGGAAGACCCCCCCCGGGAGCCGATTCCACAGTTCGCTAGTTCGCAAAAGAAAATGCCTTGTGAAGCGGACCGTGGAAGACCTCCAACCATCAAGATGATGCTGGTGAAATTTAGAGGTCGTTCGGCTCGTACGGTGTTGAAAAGAGGCAGGAGGGATCAACCCAAACAATTCTTCCGAACACTTGCCTTGAACGAACCCGGTCTTGAGATCGCACGCTTAAGTAAACACTGCTCATTATGTGTCTAAAATCTACTTATTGTGTAATCGTTAAATTTTTATATAATATAAATAATTAAGTAAATGAACAACCAAATTCACAAGGGACAGGAAGGCGAACTTTTGACACGTAAACGTGAAATTATGCGGGTAAGATAATTAATTAATTCTCTAGGGCGAGGGAAAAAAGTGCCGGCATGTGTCCCATTTATTACTCACTGGGTTCGTTAACGCCGCTTTAAACTTGCTTGTGCGATATATGAATTAACGAGAATAGAAAAAATATTTTCACACGCTGAAAACGAGGAAAATTTCTATCACATATTTTGAAATATACAGACAAAAGTCCCATTTTAAAGGCGTTTTATTCAGTTAACGTTTTTACTTTTCCAACGTAATCGTTAGGTCATGGTGCTGGATAAAAAATGGTAAAATACAAACTGCGTAAAGGGAACCTTTACCTAATACTGTCATTTGAATCACAGATAAGGGATCGGAATAAGAAGGTGATGTTGATTTCTGAGTCTATAATTCTGTATAGGGGCATGAAAGGCCTTTGAAATCTTTTTATTTAGACATTTTATAAGGAAATTTGACTTACTATATTATATAAATAACTAGCAGACCAGCCAAGCGTTGCTGTGACTAAGGTTTTTCTTATATTACATAGTAGTAAACTATTCAAGGGAAACGGTAGCAGAACACGTCATGTAGACCACCATGCTTTTTTGCTGGTTATGCCATTAAATTGTAGCTTATGTGAAACGTTGGTACTTTCAACATAGCGCCATCTGTTAGAATTGTGACTATTAAATAATAAACAAATACTTTTCAATAAAATAATATTGCGGGTATAAATTGAGAAGTGAGCTATCCTATCTTTTAAGTTAGATCAAACTGCACACCGCGTGCAAATTTGATAGAAATCGGTTCGGTAGTTTAGTGGTCCAAAGCGGACAAACAACGGCGCGGCGTAATTTATATATATTAATTTTTACAGAACCCGGGGGTTTTTTAAAAATTTCCCTCTTTTTTTAAAAAAAAAAAAATTTTTTGGGGCCCCCCCGGGGGGTTTTTCCCCAAAAAAAAAAAAAAAAATTTTTTTTTTTTTTTTTTTTCCCCGGCGGCCCGGCCGGGGAAGCCCCCCCCGGGAAAAGGGGGCCGCCAGCCGCTCCTATTCATTTAATTATGTTCAATTTTTATATTAACAACGAAGTGTAAATAAATAAATCGCGTGGCACGCCTTAAATTGAAACTATTAGTGAAAATTGTTTTGCTTCGCCGATTCTAAAGAAAATTGATGCCTATAAGTCTGGAATCCATATTCAAATTAGTGTATAAGAATAATGACCACTTATTGACGATTCAATAGCTTAAGCATTTGATAGCCATTCTATTGTAAAGTTAGCTAGTAAAAGAATATGAGTTATTTAAAATCCAACTGAAATACCTTACACACTTCAATCTTTAGCATAATACCCAGCTGTACCGGAAGTAGACCTGTCACAACTTGGTCCGTGCTCATCGCTATCCATTTCCGCTTAAAATCCCGCCAGTCGCTATCTTCGCCACCGACGCCTTCGAACGCAGAATATAAAATATCCTTTGAATTTCCCAACTGAATTGTGATATGGGTTTGGGTAGGGTTAAAAATTTATTTTTATTCTCTCGTTTATATGTAATATTCACACAAGCACGTAATTGAGTTGTTAATTGGTGTTTTCGAATTCAGAGTATCAGGTTTACATACGTTTCACGATGTGAATGTTTAGAAAATTAGATTTATTATAATATTATTCAATACTACATATTATGTTAAACAGTTTTGATTAATCCGATGCGGTAATTGTTATGGACTTGAAAGGACCAAGAGGAAGAAGGAGAAGAGGGCGGATAGAAGATATAGAAGCATTAAGAAGCGAAGGGAGGAAGAAAGCCATGGATACACGTATTTGGAAAAAGCTGGAAGAGGCCTTTAGCCGTGAAGGGGTTCCGATCAATGGTACTGAAGGAAGTTTGAATATTAGGATAAAAAGAAGAAAGAATCTACAAAACAAAACTAAGCTATAAAGATTGGAAATATACGGGCATTATTATTAATAATAGGCTTGAGATCACCTACGTTTAAGGTGTGGTAATGTGTTCCTTACGTCTTTGTTATTTATATATTCTAATATAATGGATGACGTGTAAAATTTGTAACGTCATATTTTCTTGTATTTTTAAGCATACTGTTCTAGAACTTATAAAGAAATAAAAGTGGAGCAAGAAAATACTAAACTGGTGCCCAAGATACCTTAAACAAAAAAGAGGAACTTAGAAGATGGATAGGCCATATTAAGGAAACAGCAGAGAGTGGCACAGTGACGAGATTTAGAGGAGGCGTTTGCCGAAAAGACACACAGATACCTAAAAAGAATGAGATAGAACTATAAATGTGTTTAAGTGTAAAAGTATCTGAAATAAAAGCCTATTGTAACATTTTTGTACAGTACCCGGCAATGAATAAGTCGCATCGTGCTTTAGAAAGAGATACTCCTCTATCTTCGGCTTCGTATAGTGCCGTCTCTGTCTCCTAATAGATATCGGACTTTTAGTGTTTCGTGTGACAGATTTCGTGCACGATGCGACTTATAAATGGCCTGGTACTGTAAGTAGTCTTCTGTACCTTGCTAATGGTTTTTCCTTGTTACAATCTGACTCTCAAAGATGTAAAATTTATAATTAAAATACAAGTCTTACCCTAGTATGTCCATGAGCTGGTATCATCTTATCCTTTAACCTTTTGCCCTATTTAAAAATAGTTTTAAAAACAGTTTTAAAGCTTTTAACTACAGTTTGCGTGAACCAGAAGTAGACTTAAAAGTCTTTAGTCTTTAAAAGTTGGAAATTTTACATTATTGTTTCAAGAAATACAATTTCTGTATAAGTAGGCAAGTTATTCTGAGGTTTCATCGCAGCGTTGAGATAACGGCGCTTACAATTGCCTATAAAAATGCTAATGATATGAAGGTGATGTTTGAAAAGAAAGGAACATTTTGCGAACTCGTTATAACCTTTACGCATAGGTAACCAGCTGATATATCCTGATTAATTCTTTCACCCTGAGGTCATGAAGCTGTATTGACACCGATTTTTACCGTGCCCATTAAACGCTTCTTACGAGAAAAGAAAACATAAAGAGGAATGGCTTAGATATAAAAGGCCTAAGGAATACAAAATTCCATCCGTATCACCTTGACGTCCGTCGTTCCACAACTGCCTTGCGATTCTGTAACTCACTTTTCGAACTCACACAGCGGTTTTCGCATCGGCGGTCGCTCTCAAATCAGTCGTGAAAAAATTCATTCTGATAAACAATAAACTACAAGCTCTCACCTTTTTAGAAGGCCAAATCATAAAATGACTGCTTCACGACTGATTTGAGAGCGACCGCCGATGCGAAAACCGCTGTGTGAGTTCGAAAAGTGAGTTACAGAATCGCAGGGCTGAGCGTTTCTTAAGAGCGGCCAACCCGTCTATCTTTTTTGATTATGGGGTTGTAACAGATATTTCTATGAAACTTTTGAACTAATAGGCACCTTGTGCTCTTGGTTTCTATTTAAATCAAAATTTTAATAAACAAATTCAGTACAAACCTCCAAAAATAAGCCTTTTTGCACAAATTTTATATGAAGTTTGGACGTTTATAATGTACTCATTAATTGTTACCGGAAAGAAATATTTGCATAGAAACGCTCTTAAGGCAATTTCTGTCCCGCACCACCATTATTTGGAACCAGCCCACTGTAGTGTTTCCGAACCAATTCGACTAAGGGTTTTCAAGAAAAGAGCGTACCAATTCTTAAAAGGCCGGCAGCGCGCTTGCGAGCCTTCTGGCAGTGCGAGTGTACATGGGCGGCGGTATCACTTAACATCCTTCTGTAACATTAAAAAAAGGCCATGTACTTGGATGGCTTATAAATGAAACAGAAGACCCGACCCATCAAGGG
This sequence comes from Pieris macdunnoughi, assembly GCA_905332375.1. Lineage (NCBI taxonomy): Eukaryota > Metazoa > Arthropoda > Insecta > Lepidoptera > Pieridae > Pieris > Pieris macdunnoughi. The sequence goes on from CAJOBZ010000062.1 coordinate 5,755,018, forward strand.
TTGTATGTATAAAAAAAATTCCGAGAGAAAATTACAACAAAGGTGGGAAAATTATTTTCAATTTAAACGTACGTTGCCACAATATACGTAAACGGTTGGACGAAAATCCACATTGATTTCAGACAATAAAATAAATGGGTCGAAGCCAAGTTGAAGCGTTTAAAAAATCATTCAGAGTGAATTCAATTTGCGTAGCCAACTGGAAATGTGAGATAAGACGGAATTGTCACGCACCTCGTCGTGTAGTTCTACAAAGGGAATGCGAGCTCGTTATAAAAGAATTCTTTGAGTATAATACTTTGAGGAAACCAAATCTGTATTAAATGCAATATCATTTATTATATTCTGGGTTCATACATATAATTCTAATAAATGGTATCATGTTTTGAGAGTAGACAACAGATGATTCTTAACTGATTTAACTTAAAGAAATAAAATAGAAGTTTTGTTAAGTATTTTTTTACAGAACATAATATATGGTACTCTTTCCAATTCACAATACTTTTTAATATACATGAAGCTCTAAACGTATGATGAAATTATATATAATACTAGCTGCCCCCGCGAACTTCACTTCTCCTTAATGTGATTTTACTTAGCCTAACTTTGTAGTATATACACACGGAAAGAAAACTTTTTAGGTTTTTCAGTGATTTTTCGCTATATAAACTAAAATAAAAAATAGGGGTTGATCGTTGAGGGTATATGAAAATTAAGGGTTATATGTATTTTTGTATGCTGTATCATAAAAAAATTTTGTCAAAAACTTTAAAAAAAATTAGGGGTCCCTTATTTAAGGGTTTGAAAGATAGAAAGTAGCCTATTCTCATACTTACTGAACATGCATACAAAATTTCATAAGAATCGGTCAAGCCGTTTCGGAGAAGTATGGGAACGAACATTGTGACACGAGAATTTTATATATTAGATTTACTACTGTTTAGTACCATGAGTTATATATTTGAAATACTAACGTATGCTTTTTGTATGAATTCTATGTTTTGCCCCAGAACGCGCTGCGAAATATGTCGTACAAATGTTTAAAAAAAATAATCGTATGACATTGGCAAACTCACGCTTGTATATTATGAACTACATATATGTATGTTTTAAAATACGAAACCAATGCTCAGTGTTCTTCCCTAGCGTAATCTGTCGCTGGAATAGTTCCATATAAAATATAAACAATACAAAGCAATAAACATTTCACAAACAATTACCCTCCGTCAGCACATTTGTTCCGTAAAGGACATAAACAGGTAAAATAATATTTTATATTTTCTGGGACAAAAAATTGTTCTACGAAAAATAAACACCGGCCCACTTCGTAGCTCATAACAATGATTAACTGGACTGTGTCAACAGAATAAAGGAAAATGTGATTTTTCAACAAAGTTTGGACGTAGATGAACGGAACTTTTCTTACAATATTTTACTGGATAATATTCAGTGAATTGTCATACCTTGAAGAGAATATTGAAAATTGCTTTTCACGGTGACTTTCTGTTTTGCTTACAGCTTAACGGTCGTCATACAATGGATGTCCTCATCGCTTATAAATAAATAATCGTGACACAAACTCAAACTCAAAATATCTTTATTCATGTAGGTAAACAAGTACACTTATGAATTGTCAGAAAGAAAACATTAACTACTAGTTCGCAAGTCAAGGGCGTAGAGCGGGTAAGAAAAACTGGCAACAACTGGCAACAACTATAACTGTTTCCAGTATGACGAATAACATCGTTACACTATAATTAATATTTATTTTCGTATATTCTGTCGAATTATGTCGATTACGCTATGATAAAGAGAAACTTCAGTTAAAACGATACAATAATTTATTTATTTTAAAAAGGTTTTCCAATGGACATTAGAGTAAAAGCTTATATTTTTAACACACAAAAACGAATTGTACACCCTCTAACACATTTAGGGTCTGTTTCACAATGTATGAATAAAGTACCAAATAGCTATGCAACACAAATTATTTTGAAGATAAATTGTGCTATTTGACACTTCATCGGACTCATAACTTATGATGGACTTTATGTGACGAATAGCGCTATCTGACAGTCGTGAAACACAACAATAGTGTTTATCCTACCAATAAGTAATAAATAGCTAATTTGGAACTTATGTAGAATCTATCCGGATATTGTGAAACAGACCCTTACAGAAATCACGTGAAATATGTGATCTAATAAGCGAGATATATAAATGATAAGATATTGTAATATTTTGGTAAGGATACCTGTGAGTAAGTGAGGTGCAAGGGATCAATTTCGTGCGAAAATTTATTAAGTAATATAGCTTTAGAACCTAGGATGTTTGTGCGGAATGGCAAAATGTTTAGAAGGAAAACGACGGAGAAATCTAAGAATTCTTAAGTTTATTTTTGGGAACAAAAGATGGCTTCAATGTGGCGTTCGATTATTTTAAAGTGTCCAATCCGTTTTTGATAAGACGAGGGTCAAGCAATGTAGAAGCTGAAATATATAATGATCAGTAAGATACTATAAGAAATCAACACCAAAAAAATAATGTAATAAAGTGATAACATTTGTGCAGGAAGTTTTAACTTAACAACAGTTAAAGCTAAGTTGTTAAAGTATAATTTTCATACCTTTCCATATTTCTGTTATAAACAAATAAAACCAGTGGCTCTACAACCTTTTTAGGTCTAGTTCTTAGATCGGAAACAAATTTCATCATCATTTGCCAATCTAATAGGCAAGTAGCTCCTCTAGCTAGATCAGTTTCCTGTGCCTGACACACGCCGTCGACTTTTTATAGGTCTAAGGCCAGCCGGTTTCCTCACTATCCTTCACCGTTCGAGCGAATGTTAAATACGCACATAAAAAGAAAGTCCATAGGTTTAGCCAGGGATCGAACCTACGACCACAGGGATTAGAGTCGCGCGCTAAAGCGACTAGGCAAACACTACATTTGAACAACTTATATCTAATACAAGTGCAAAAGTTTTCCACTTAAATATTCTGTCGCTTTATCAGAACAATTTACGCTGAAGAGTAATATGAAGTTCCATTCAGCTTATGCTAAACACAATATCTACTTCACCTGAAGTTGGCTGAAGATTGAAGTTGTTGCGATATACATTTATTTTGTCACGTTTAGGGAACTTATATAGTTTCAGAGAACAGGGCAAAAGTTGACAGAAAACTCAGTATTTACTTCGTTTCTCTCCAAGGCTTATCTAGCTTTTCCAAATTACACAATTGTTGTTCCCAAAGTTTAATAAAACTCGGTGAAGTTGTATTAAGTTTTCTAAGTGCAGACACATTTCTGCGTGTCATCGCTTATTTTTCTCTGTGTGAGACCTGCAGTGCTATTCTGTTAATCCGTGATTTCACCTCGCACTAACAGCGCTCCCTTCGTCACTCACGTCATTTTTGGAATCTCATGGTATTCTGTTAAGCAATTTCACATTACGTCTTTATAAGCGGAGGGAGCTTGTAGTTTTTGTTTATCAGAATGCCAAATCATAAAATGACTGCTTCACGACTGATTTGAGCGACCGCCGCTGCGAAAACCGCTGTGAGAGTTCGAAAAGTGAGTTACAGAATCGAAAGGCAGTTTTTAGAAGAAAATAACCACGTTGAGTAGAATTATTGGCCTCGTTAATAGATGCGGATGGCGTGCATAAACACAATAATTAACACGTTCTATCTATAAGTATATATAGAAATGAAACTCGAAAAAGACTCGAAACTGGCTGGACCGATTTGGCTAGTTTTGATCTTGAAATATTTGTGAGTGTACAGGGAAGATTTGAACGATGAGAAACATGTATAAATATAATAATAAAAACAATAAAAGATAATGTTCCAATAAAATTAGTGTCTTGCTTCAAAAAAACATTTGATGTCTTTTGTTCTTTTATAAAGTTTCACTTGGTTGGTTGTATTTTAGGTTCGTACAAAAACTTGTCTGTGACATTAGCTATCGTATGAGGTCCGAACCCTTTAATCGGTTTTGCTAGCAGATTTAATGCGGATATGTTCCATCGTGTGCGTCAAACTTTTACAGATAAATATGTATAATATGTAGCGGCTACCACCGCTGATACCATCTAGTATGGGGTAACGCTAATATGCTAATTTTATACTTACAATAACTTATGCTTTCTTTATTTAATGTAACTTGTTTCAATCACATACAGATGCACTATCACAGTTATCATGTCGATCATAGGTGGATCCGCTTTGCAATCAAAGGGGCCAAAAAAAACCCAAACACGACGTATACCGCGGAGAACGATTTGGTAAAATTTTATAGATATATGATAAACAACATGCTAAAACAACGAGCTATACTGTTCACGGTAAACTCCACAACACGAGGCATTGTCAGCAGAGGATGTCCGCAGGGGTGTTCTATCGCCGCTACTTGGAACCTGTGGTTAATAACTAATCACAAACTCAACCTACAATCTCTACACTTGGAAATCTATACATACTATCTTGATATCTGGAACTTTGAAAGCACCTTATTGACCTCATAGAAGAGCTTTCAAAGTGATTGAAGATGGTGCAATGACCGAGTTATCTGTCAACCCATCAACAGAACTAATACTTTTTACCAACCGAAAGTTCTGACTAACTCCAAACTCTTCACATAACTCATACTCAAGAATGAAATCAAGTACCTAGGTGTGATTTTGGACATAAACTGCTCTGAACAAACATCTAAACACAAACTAAACAAAGCAACGATCGCCTTTATCAATGCAAAAGATGCTAGGCGTGAAATGGGGCTTATCGCCTAAGATAACATTATGGATATACAATAATAGGCCAATGCTAGCCTATGGAGCCCTTGTTTGGTGGCCCAGAACAGAACTTCAAACGGCAATTACCAAACTCGGACGCTTCCAGAGGCTAAAGCCAAATACACCAACTGCAGCAATGGAGATGGCCCTGCAGATCTTACCCTACAGCGGAGGCAGCCCTTCTATCAGGCTTATGGTATGGATCTATGGGAAAAAATCACTACAGTGCACACACGATTCTCAACAGGGGAATAGAGTATCACCTCTTATTGCTCGCCCTTATAGAATCACTAACCAACTAATATTTAACAGGAAATATCATATACAACTGAGAGAAGAGGAACATATCGGTCGACCTAAATGAGCTACGATATATACAGATGGATCCAAAAAGGGTCTGCTCACCTCATATTTCTCTTGATCTCACCATACACCTACCCTTGGGCACACAGAGCACGATCTTTCAATGTGAATGTTCGCTTGCACCAGAGCCGTGCACGCTAGGGATTAATACTTTTGCATTAAATTCGTATCCGACATCATCCTCTATGGCGCTCGAAACAAAAAAACCAACAGCAAACTAATACTGGGGTGTCATGAAGCACTGGGTGAACCAAAGGGTTACCTTGCAGTGGATTAAGGGACACATATTCTCGGCAATATCTGCGGACAGCTTGCGAGAAGAGGCCCAAAGATCCTGCTGGCCCTATCCCTCCTCTTTCCCTTCTCCTGTCAACCTGATTCCCAAATCCCTAACTCCACAACAACGATGGTCGCATGGTGCGGCCTGCAGACAGTCCAAAGTGGCTCTGCCAGCAGTAAACCCGCAACTGACAAAGCGACTACTTTCTAAAGAACCAACCTTAAAATAATGATAGGGACAATAACGGGTCATTGCCTCCTAAATAAACATCTTTTTATCCTAGGCGCGACAGACAGCCCCCTGTGCAGAGGCTGTTTCAGCGCAGAGGAAACAGTCACCCACGTAGTCCTGGAATGCGAGGCTGTGGCTAATCAACGTGAAAAAATCCTCGGGAACGGTGAGGTCGCCCGGGAAGCCTGTGAAGTGCCAGGGGACTTCTGTGCTTCTGGAAGGAGCTCGGCGCTACAATTAGCCAGGACTCGTACGCCAACGGACCAACCACGAGTCTAATTGCGGAGAAAGGAGGCCTTCTACCCTAACCCTAACCCTAACCATCTAGTAATATAATAATTTTATATAAACGAACATTTTCAAAAAATAGCAAAATAACTTTATGCGTAAAACCATAGGTTCCCCTAGATTAGGTAATAAAAAATATCTCTCAAGAAATGTTTAATTTAGACAAGGTAAGAGTCCAGCGTATTGTGCTTAACACTTTTCTAATTTTGGTCTAACAAGCTCAACAGTTTTCCTTCAGAGATAGATATATCCATTTGTGCACAGCAGGCTTCAAACTCATGACCTTAAGGTTTAGAATTCTACGTTTAACATTGCTAACGTAGCTTGTAAGTTAATACCTTCTTAGAAATATATTGCCCTATTTCGGATTTAAGGTATTAAAACATCTTTAGAGAGAAAACCAAGACTCATGCCATAAAATATCTTCCACAACAAAGAAATGATTTATCAGCATCATAAAAATACAATCTTTCAGTGGTTTCGTATTATAGAGGTCGGATGAACCCAAAGGAGTGAAAATAAAATGAAGGATAATAAAAGAAGAACGTGTATCCTGAGACTTACAACATTTACTTGATGCTTGGGTACTTTATGAGTCATCATGAGTGGCTATATTTATCAGCGGAAATAAATATTTATTATCTGTGGCACAGACAATAATCTGCATTTTAAATATCGAATTTACCACAGATACAAAAGTTGTTAAACGTTATCTGTGTAAAACTCGAGGCATAGAAAGTCTGACGTAATCATTAAGATTAATGAAGTATGATTCTTCATTGGACGTCCAATTCGTTTCAATCGGGCAAGCTTTAGTTAAAGTTGTGACAAACATTTCTGCTTCTATTAAATTTATAAAAGACAAGTCACCTTTCTGTACCTGTTAAGCTCAAACATACAATTTTTCCGAGTTGTAAGCTTAAGTGAGCATCCAAATATACAATAACTACAATTTTAAATATTTAATTCAGTACAGATAATATAAAGAATCACAAAACTAGGACAGGAACTCAGGGTGATATAGGAATGTTATAGAACATAAAATGCCATCATCATAGCTATAATGTTCAATTGATTTTAGTTTTATTGCTGTTTCGGTTTAGTTGTGAAGTTTGGTAATAGTGAAGACAATGTCATGCCAAAATAATTTTTAATTGCGGAAATTTAAATTAAAAGAGAGTTTCGTATGAGATATTTTTTTTGGTAATTATTTAAATAGTTCTTTAAAGTTACGAAATATAATTACTGATAGGCAGTGAAATACTTTTTAGTTTTTGATTTAAGATATACTTTTAATGAACTACTCTGAGTACGGTAGTAATATAGTGCATCAACCTACAGGTATTTCTATTAAACGTAGTTAGCATTTTCAAAGCGATGTTAACTATTCAAAAACTGTGTAGGCGTCGGATGTCGCTATAAATTGTTGAATTTTCTATGCATTGGTGTTTTATTGAAAACCATTCAGGTAAATTCAGACAGCAATTCGGTTAAAAGTGCAAATCACGAATCGTTTTACAGTCGCATTGCATTTTTGTTGATACATTTTAAACTTACATTTATTCATATTTCTCCTACCAATCAAAATAGGCTAGAATATCATTCTTCTTATAGTTCTTATACTTCTTCGAAGGTTGGCGATAATCATGGCTGAAAAAATACTCTATGAATAGACAAATCAGATAATAACCTCTTTATTATACGATAATGTCATAGAGTGTTTTTATAGAACAGGGAGCAACGGGGCATAAGGCTCATCCAATTATGGTGACACTCACACTTTAAAAATTGGTACGCTCTTTTCTTGAAGGGTATACTGAGTGATGTTTAAAACAGCGTAAATTTACGCAATACCTAGTATAGTACGGATATTCGAAATAAATTATTATTTTTAGTGTTCCACGCAAGTAGTTTGGTATTTGTTTATAGACCATAAATTAATATTTCCAGTATTAGTGGTTGAACATGTATTTCTAGTGCCTATGGCACGACCACAGGTTCAAAGCCTAATGAAGTTATTTTATCTGTTTCCTGGCACAAGTATTTTATGTATTTTAATGGGCCCAAACATTGTATGTAATTTAAGTTTTTATTAATATTGACTACTATATACCATTAAAGTAAACAATTTTATGCGAGTAATTAACACTTGCAATGCGTATTCTTGATCTGATGACCTGAATCAAGTTAAAGTCAAAAATCATTTATTCATATAGGTAACACAATGTACACTTATGAACGTTAAAAAATTAATATATATTAAATTCTTCTAATCTTACATTTACTGCCAGTTCTCAAATCAAGAGCGTAGAACGGAAGAGTTGAACTGGCAATAAACTCTCCGCCACTCTTTTTAAATCACCAAGGTTTTGTTTTTACTGCAACCATTACACCATGTTCCACATGCCAGCTTAAGTAATATTAAACAATAAAATAAATTAAAAACAAAGTTTTTTTCTCTATCAGAAGGAAGCACAGTGAAATAGGAGCACGCACTTACATTCTCGTGGGAACAATACGCAATCAATCATTGACTTACCTGTCAATTCTGGCCTACAAAAATATATAAATGTAACAAATACATAATCTTTTCAAAAAGCTTCCGTATTCAATAGATAAGAAATAATCTCCGTTGAGTGAACGATCAGCTGATAATATTCGCAGAGAAAGCTCTTATGTCATCTCTTGGAATTTCAAGGTTTGGTGCAACATCTTGAGCACTCAAGAACGGGGTCGCCGCTCTTATCTCAAATCAACCTCCACTAATTAAAATCTAGGTGTAAAGTAATTGCATTTTAATTATCTACGGTTTTATTAAATGTAACGTTATTTCTAGTGATGGTCACTTATTCTCTGCTTAATAAATACTAAATCATTTAGGTTACTTACCTGATTTTTTTATATGTATGTCTTTGTATAAGGTGTGTAACGATGTGTGAATAAATAAATAAATCAATCAATCTAATGTTACCTGTTGAAAATACTATTTTGTCTCTTACTGTCAAATTGTCTTTATGCTTTGATGAAAACAGACAAGAGAACTCTAAACGGTGCAATTAGACTGATTTAGTTTTTTATGAATAAGGAGGTATATCTATCAACCTGCCATTTTGAAAAATATATTTTTATTTATTTTTAATAATATACTATTATGTGGAAATTAACGATACATTTTTGAATAAGACCATCGATTTTGAAACGCTTTGTACAGTCTTAATTACTTTGAGTTGAGATTTTTGTATCAAAAAGCTCTCAAACGAGCTTGTAATAGAAATATGCAGGATGGAAGATTTAGATATTGAAATATATTTTTTTCACATGTATAATTTTTTTCAGGCAATTTAGATTTTAATTACATTATATTTCTTCTGCAATTTTATAGACAAATCCAAAGCTCTCTATATAATGGTTATATACACGGAAACAGAGGAATTAACTAGTACTATTTTTTATAAGTTATCCAAGTATAATGTATAAGATTTCACTTAACTATTGTTTCACTCAGTCGAACCCTCCGCATTAGTAAAGTTCATGTGCGGAATTTCTAAGTTTTAACAAAAGCTTGTTAAGCCATCGTTAGCATAGTAATAAACAAGGGAATTGTTCGAGCCCTTATTGTACGCTTGGCACTCATTTTTGGTGCGACATTCTTCTGTAGCACATATTTAGATGTGTTCCCATGCCAAGTATTAAAATTAAACGTTCTTCAGAGAAACACAAATTTAAATGTTTAAAAATTTATAAAATTTTAATGAAATTTAGTGATGAATAAAATCTTATGTTCTAATAATCTGATTGATATGCAAATGTTTTTATTAAGTTGATGTATAATTTAATATATTTAATCTGAAATACTTCGTATTAGATAAATTACATATTTTTCGAAATAATATTCACACTTTACTATATATTTTTTCTCTTTAAAGTACTCTGATAATTTATTAGAATTTATATAAATGTGGCCAATAAAATAAATAGTGGTGCTACAAGCTTTTTAGGTCTGGGCCTCAGATTTCTGTATCTGTTTCACGATCATTTGTTAATCTAATTGGCAAGTAGGTGATCAGCCTCCTGTGTCTGACTCACGCCGTCGACTTTTTGGGTCTAAGGTATGCCGGTTTCCTCACGATGTTTTCCTTCACCGTTTGAACGAATGTTATATGCGCACTTAGAAAGAAAGTCCATTGGTGCAAAGCCGGGGTTCGAACCTACGACTTTAGGGATGAGAGACGCACGCACGCATAGTTTAAATTCTCGAAGTTTCTGCTTGTGTTCCGCGTCCAATGTTAAATTAACTAACACTTGCTTAATTTATACAATTAGTATTTTCTGGACTGTTTTTTGACACTTGTATACAAAATAAAGGTACATTTAAATTGCGTGTTTAAATTAGTTAAGTACGAAAAATCTAGTAGTTGTTTGTATTATTGTTCAATGTTCAATCAGCTCAGTTCAGTTCAGTTGTTTATATTATATTATTGTTCAATGAATTATGAATATGACCAGAAAAGGCCATGCTGTGTACTCAAAGAGATAGCGATATGCTCAACGTAAGAATCATCAACGTACAGAATATTAAAGGGCTTTCGTTATTGGGTACGTTATTTAGATTTTTTTTTCTGAGATTTCGTTCTTAGTGAATTGATAACTAAGAGCCGCCTATCCAAGCCCCAGGCGCAGTGTCCCTCATGACCCCTGGATTAGCACTTGAACACTTAATTATTAAGCTTCATTTATTCCTTTGAAACAACACTATACACTATACACACTTACTTAATTTATACTAAACAATGTTCTTTCAAGAACTGAAAAAGTTAAGGTCTCATCCAACCGGCTCCATAAGTCTTGAGCATTTGATAATCTTCCCCACCAACTCGTCAGGCTACCGTGCAAGAGAGTGACTTCTCTTTCTTCTCCCTGGTGGACCTTTCAATCTGTTCATACGAGCGGCGTTGCCTGCCCATTCCACTTAGGTTGTTTTTGCAATGGGTTAGTACATCAATAACTTTCTTATTTTTCTCTTATTTCTGTCCTGTAATCTTGTCCTTTAGTTTAGTAAATTAAGTTCCATTCTAGGTTGTAATTGTATGTTTGTGTTCGAATCATACATCTATAATTGGCTACCGTAAGAAAGCATACACATATAATATTTTAAAGATACAAATAATTAAACTAATATACATGGATTACTATGAAGGTATACGTAGGAATGCTTATGATAATTCAACTCTTACATTGACAACAATCAATATAGTTAGTAACAAAATTATCCGTTACTCGTAAACTAAAAGGTGAGCTAAAAACAATTTCCAATATAGATTTTCCGCAAAAGAGCGTTGTCTCCTTTGCAATAAACATTTCCCTCGGTTCATTTGAAGTTTATTAAGTGGAAATACATCTGAGTAGCGAAATGTACCGGCACCTTAGATCTGTCGACTCGATCTATCAATTAAAACCTTTGTTTGCTTCAATATTGCTGATAACCATAATTATACCTCATGTGTCCTGGTTTCAGATACTGGTTCATTGCATATTTATACTCTCCCGCATCTTTGCCTGAATTGAATCAGGACATGGCTATGACCTGTACTTAAACATATTCGTTATGCTCACGGTCTAGTTAAAAAGCAAGTAAAATAGGTGTTTATAGAAAACATCGCATTAATAAGCGACTGCACGGTTTCGCGTAATATTTTTTTTATTATTGGCGGAAAACGAGCCTACGGAACAGCCATAACAGGCAGCTGCCCATGGGCACCAATGTTAGTGGGTGCGTTGCGGAGAAAGTCATAAGTTTTAGACGTACCGCACGCACAATTTATACATATATATGGTGTCCATACTTAGACGATTACTGGTAAAAAGTCGTGTTTCGATTCTTTGTTACCAACGCATCCTTTTTTTGGACATGTAACACGCATCCAGAAACTCTAGAAAAACTTATCATGGAGGGCACCAGACCTCGACACCGATTCCCTTCTCGCTGAACCGATCAAGTAAAAGCCCTTACGGGTCTTAACATCACCCAGGCGTAGAAGTCTAGAAGATCTAGATACATTTTTTTAAATGTACGGTAATAAAATATTAGTTCTATCGTATTAGATAAAATAATTAGGTGATCAATAAATAAGGTCCAGGTCCCACGCAAAGATTTTTAAATATACCGACTTCTAGTACCAATATTGGGTTTTGCGCGCCTCTTTACTGATTGTGTTCTTAACTTGATTCTTGCACTATTGTCGACATTTTTACTCTGCTTCATTTAAGATTACATTAAAACAATTATCATCATTTATTTTTATTGTTACAATCGTTAGTATTTTGTCGTTTAATGTCTAATCTCCGAAATGTTATATTCTATTAATCTTACCGTCCCGCCGTAATACAAAGCTCTTGAATAAACATGATAATAAAATGATCCCACATATCTTTCCAGATTACGCACAGAGGAGTCAAAATGAATTATTAGCAAAATAAATTCATATTATTTTCGTATTTCTTTAATAGAATGCGTGGGCGAAGTGATTCGCGATAAGAAAAAACAGCTGCAACAAAAACGATCGTAAAATTATTGTTATACAGTGGACATTGGAAGCATGCCATTTTCAGCAGGGCTTCGTATCTTAGTTGACCACTATATTACTATATAAAGATTGATTTAAAATACATATTTGTTATATCTTGATAGACGCGGTAACGGCTTTGAAAAAGGAAAAAACGCACAATCAAGTCATGCTATCTTAGTTTTTGTCGTATTATTCTGTATCTGTTATTTTATTATATTTCTTTATAGGCAAGTAGATGATCAGACAACTCTTCGAGCTTTTGGTCCAAGTTATGCCATGTTCCTCACGATGCTTTTGTGTGTTAAATTCATAGATAGGTTGTGATATTTTACACTCCAATACGTAATATAATTAGCACGGGTTTCAATAAACAATTAATACAGTACTACTAACCACAATACTAATCCTACATATTTCTATTTCGCATAATCAACGTACATTGAATAGCCCTGCTATTTCGCCTTCCATTTTAATCAGATTTGCTACTTTGAAACGTCAACGCAAAGATAAAACCCGTTTGTTATTATTTGAAAATATTTGTGGCCTAGATTCGTGCATTACTATGATTATTGCGTTTACTCATCGCTTTGAAATGTTTCAAATCATTTTGCGTTGGTTTTAATCGGTTTTATAAATACTGCCAATCATAATATATGAATAGACAAGACATACAAAACGGTATTGTACTCTGACATAGTATGTGATGACCACGGTTCTGCATAATTTTAAATATAGGTAGTATAAGGGTCATTTTCACAATGTATGGATAAAGTACCAAATAGCCATGCAACAAAATAAATTTGGCGTTGCGTAGAGATGTGGGGTCACTCTGCATCTTCTACCGCATTTACCATGGAGAGTGTTCAGAGGAGTTGTTCGGATTAATACCTGCAGCTGAGTTTCGTCATCGGACGTCGAGGCAGAGTACGAAATTCCACCCGTATCACCTCGACGTCCGCCGTTCCACAACTGAGCGTTTTTCAAGGCAGTTTTTGCCGCGCACCACCACTTTGTGGAACCAGCTGCCCACTGAAGTATTTCCGAACCAATTCGACTTAGGGTCCTTCAAGAAAAGAGCGTACCAATTCTTGAAAGGCCGGCAACGCACTCGCGAGCCCTCTGGCATTGGGAGTGTCCGTGGGCGGCGGTATCACTTAACATCAGGTAGCATCCTGCCCGTTTGCCCCCTGTTCTATAAAAAAAAATATGTTTGGAAGATAAATTGTGCTATTTGACATTCATCGGACTCATAACTTATGATGGACTTTATGTGACGAATAGCGCCATCTGACAGTCGTGAAACGCAACAATAGTGTTTATCCTACCAATAAGTAATAAATAGCTAATTTGGAACTTATGTAGAACTTATCCGTACATTGTGAAACAGACCCTAAGTATCTGTAATTATAGTAAACAGATCAAGAAGCATTATACAGATTTTGGCAATATTTCTTTGTATATATAGTGTTGAATTGTTGTTACATAATTATATAAGTATAGTACGATAACCACAGTTAAAGTTACGGCTCTATTAAACTAAATTAAGTCTTGCAATGATGTCATGATGTGAACTTATGATCACAATTAACATTTAGTTCAGTTAAGGTAATTAGTTTAGGTGTGTATATTAAAATGTTTATTTATTTAGTTCGTAATACTACAGCTGATATAAATTATATACAACAAAAGCAATTATACTTAACATCTAGCCAAAGATAGATAAATAATATATACAAGAAGTTTCAAACATTTACAAAAGGAAAAAAATCAATAAAAATTATTTAATACGTAATACATATTTCGGCTGTGTTGTGTGATGTTGTGAAAGTGAGGGTGTGTATGTGGGGTATGCTCATGATGCAGGTGATTTAGCGCTATGGATATTCTTAATACTTGTTTTAAGAATATTCCGCGGGCTTAAACAAGTCAAGGCTTAAATAGTGGTCGTTGTAAGTCCGGGCTTCGCGATACAAAACTGAGTTTTTTGCATAGTTGGTGTTGATGTGAGGAACATGAAATTCAGTATGATTACGAGTCTGTTAGGCAGGTACATGGAAGTGCAATTTCTCTAGAAGTGAGCTGCAATTAATTTTATTTGTAATGATGTCATGTAGTAGCATTATATCGTAGAGAAGAAGAAGAAGTATATTATTAAGAATCTGGAATACTAATATATAACAGTTCGACTTAGTCCTTCAAGAAAAGAGAATACTGCTTAAGAGAGTATCGCTTAACATCTGGTTTGCCTACTTTTCTATACAAACAGTGAATAAAATATCTCGTACTTTCTAAGGTAAATATTTTCTTCAAAAAGCAACGTTTACTTTGAAAATTATTAAGGTAAATGATCAAATAATGAACACAAATTATCTTGTCCCTTCATAAAATATTTGACACACATAAATACTACTTTAACAGTGTAATGAACGCGAAACATCTGTAATATAAATCAATTATATTTAATCCCATTGAATGAAACGCGTACACGTTATAAATAGCAATTATTTAGATTAGATGTTTTCCGCCTGTCATGCAAATAATAATTAATATATGCAAATAGAACAATGTTATATCTCGGATGACACATAAGTGGGGTTTTGAATCTTCAAACGTGACAGCGGCCTACGCCTAACCCAGAATAATGTTTTTGTAACATCTGATTAGTAATAATAATACCAGTCAAATATAATATGTTCACAGTATTGAAATTATTTTTGGGTAGACGCTACGTCATTGATTTTTTTAAACGTAACGGCCTTTTAAGGACTGGGCCTGAAATTGGACCTGTTTAGTAATCATCGACATTGTAGTGACTACTATAATCTGTACTGGGAGAAGTATATGTATACTTTATATAATAAAATACCAAGTAAGATCTTACTTGTAGAAAGTTGAAGTGGTAACTACAACATGAATAAATCCACTTTACCGTATTCAACGAAGAACGGTTCCAGTCGTCGACGACCAATCCCTTGAGCGGCTTGATCCCTTGGCATTGCGTAGAGATATGAGGTCACTCTGCATCTTCTACCGCATTTACTATGGAGAGTGTATAGAGAAGTTGTCCGAATACCTGCAGCTGAGTTTTGATAACTGAGTTTTTAAGTTTTTGCCGCTCACTTTTACTATGTGGAACCAGCTGCCCACTGACGTATTTCCGAACCAATTCGACTTAGGGCCCTTCAAGAAAAGAGCGTACCAATTCCTAAATGGCCGGCAACGCACTCTCGAGCCCTCTGGCACTGATAGCTATATGTATATTCATCTTATTTATTTTCAGCACGACATAACAGATCAAGTTTTAGTCCGTATTAATCACAATAATCTTCTTCGTATAACAAACCAATAACATAGGGAAGCAATATGATGAGAGATACTGATACTCGTACCGTGCGACCGTACTTACGAACATAAAAAGTTCATTCGTGCCGGGATTGAATGTACAACTAACATTTCATTGAATTATTACTGTACAGTTAAAAAATATGCTTTAAATATTTAATATAAATATTATCGTCTTTGGTTGTTAATTACATAACTTGTTTATATAATGATAATTTATAGTAATTGTTCCTAGAGATGTTTTTATTAATTTTGTTTCAAACATTCTTTTATTTTTGTATCAGTGCTTCATTAGACGTTCTTGTTCTAATTGGTTTCATACTAGCCATTTGATTTTATTATTGATTTCGGCCTCAATATTATTTCGTAATGTTTGTATGTTACTTTTTGTTGGTACTGATTGGCAAAGTAAATATATTACAGTCTAAACATTGTTCGTGTATATAATTATATCCCTACTATTGACAATTGTGTGCCTTTTTCGTACATTGAGTTAAATGAGGTAGAAATTGTGTATGCCAACAGTTCTTTAGTACAGACATAATTAGACTTTGATTAACAAAGTGAATTGTGAAAATATAAAATAAATTGTAATCGGTCAACGCGTAATTACGATTTTGTATTCAATGAATAATTGGAGTGTTTTTCAATGAGCGTCAACTCGGAAAATTCGATTACAGTTAATTCACGAACACATTTTATATATGGCTTTTTTATATACAATGAGTGGGCTCGACTTATGTAACGTGATACTGCCCACGGACACTCATATTGCCGTAAGACTCGTAAGTTACTGGCCTTTTTAAATAGGTACGCAGTTTTTAGGTGGGTTCCTCCCGGAGCCTTTTTAACGTGGGCATGTATGAAATTACTCGAGGTGGTTTTAGTGGATATAATTTTTTTGAATAGCATTACTATCGTATGGAACCCCGGTTATTCACGATTTTTTCTTAATATACAAATAAAAGTGAGTCAAAGGAAACCTTCGCGACATAAGGCGTGGAAACTCGTGACGTTTTTTATTAACCAGGGAGTGGTCTTGGCATTTAGATCCCAATGTATATTTAGTTCCAATTTGACAGTTAAATTTTTATCAGATTTTACTTGGTTAAATATTGATCAACTTGACCATGGGACTAGGCCAGGCTCCATTGAATTTGGTCGTTTGGAAGGTTCTTGTTTTACCTTGATGCCTATCCTTTTCGCATAATCTGCAAGTGTCTGGCCACGTTTGTTCGGGATGACCACGGTTCCTCTGAATATTAAATATTTGAGCGTCTCTATAATTACATCAAACACTTATTTGTATATAGGTTAGACTGTTACCTTCTAACAACTAATTACGTTGGCAAACAAATGAATATAGTCATTCATCAATTAGTTAACAATACGCGAGATCTAATATCGTGCTTCTTCGTTAACATAGTTGAGAGCGGAACTTGTAAGGAAATGTAAATTATGGTTATTTAATTAAAACTTGTTTCGTTTCTCATATTTTACCTGCACAACTTCTATTAATATTGCTGAATGGCGTAATAAATTTTTATTTCAAAAAATGATTAGTTATATTATTTATGTTTGTCTCAATTTATTTAAATGCAGAACTTAATTGAATTTCGAATACACTTTTAGTACTGACTTACATTAAAATTTCCTTGAAATAAATTGATTCCGTTTCCGTTTAAAAAACGAACTAAGAAACACGGCACCGGCACTTTATAGACTCAACACAGTTTCGATTTTTAAATAATTATTCTCGTAGTTCATTGTTTTTCTCAAACCAGCCAGTGGTTTTTATGTAAGAAGTTTATATCGTAAGTAAAAATTACGATAAACCTAATCAACCATCTGCAATTCATTTTTGACCACCTATTTGTTCCCAAGAAGTGAGTCTTCTCAACCTGTAGATTTTATCCTAAACGAATTCAAAGCAAAATATACCAAAGATAAGCGTAACGTACACCCACGAAAGATTTAAACTAAAATGGTTTCGCGGTAGTGATATATTTTATGTAAAATAACGAAGCGTGCAGTGATGCGGAACCGATCGATTTTATGAAAGCATATGCAGCGTGATAAGGAATATATTGGAAAGTTAAATATTGATCGAGCAAATATGAATATGCAACGAGTTTTAAAAATATCTTTCTCTAGTAACGAACGTTCATATTTATTTATTAAAATCTAGTCCAATATTGGTCCTGATGAGTTGGCTTGATTTTGGTGGATGAGAGAAAGTTTGTTTTTCATACGACTACAGCGATCTTTTCTTCATTGATTTTGATTCTTGTTTATTGCTATGTAGGGGTCTTTATACAGGCCCTTGTTCTTGTCTGAATTATCTACTGAACTAAAACGGACAGATAAAATCAAATTTATATCTTGTACAAACATTCGTTTGTAGTCATTTAGATACAATATTATAAAAATTAAAACATGCCTTGTAATAGGCATGTTTAAGAACTAGAAGAATGAGTCATGAAATACGTATATCGACAATAGTATTTTCCATTTACTTTTTATTCTATTCTTATAATATAATTTTATCATGTAAATCTCTTATCCATCTTAATATTGAAATACAGAAAATGGGAGTCAAGTCATTATAATAAATATGGCATATATTACAAATATATTCTCGTATAAAAGGAGTATAAAGAATTTTCTGTACAAAAACATCTCCACGGATATATACGCGATTTAATTACGATATTTTCACAACTCGGCCTCGGTAAGTGATACTCGCGAGGCGAGGAGTTGCTGGATAGTACTCGTAACGTTCACTTTTGTCAATCTTGTAATCAATTCGAGAGAATATCTTCTTCTTTTTAATCGTGCACTCTTCAGAGTGGTCGTGGTCTCTAGTCCACATCGTTGTTTCGTCGTACGAAATACGCTGAGGATACGTCTATCCTCTGCAGCTTGACAGTACTTTTGAGAGTGGAGCCAGTATTTGCACTAATTAATTCGGCTCAGCGCGTCGGAGATCGTCGGAAAACGTGGCCCCGGATGACAAGAGTCTCTAAAAAGAACGTGTGTGTACTATACGCGTTGGAAGTTATACTTCTTTGGCGTAACAAGATAAAAATCTTTTCAAAAAATTTATTCACGTTTCTAGAAAAATCTAAAATTTTCACTATAGCTAACTTCAGGGTGTCGGTTTTTTGTGACGGTGTGCGCGCGCATCGTAAAAATTTACTCTCATCATTTTTCCCTAACGCGCCAAAAGAAGAACTTCAAAAATCCCTTACATGTGCCCAAAGAACTTCAACATCCGTATCAGTACAAGCGACGAAAGTCTTTCAGTATTTGAAGTTCTTTGAGGATGGAACTGTAGGTCCGAGCCGTCTCCAACACCACATCTCCAGCGCATCAACCTTTCGGTCTCCTAATTTTAGCGACCAAGTTTCCGCGCCATAGGAAAGACAAGACTGTTACATTACATTACGCAAACCTTTATCTTTTTGGTTATGCTTTTGGTCTTTCCAAACTTCACCCAAGGGCTTAACTGAATATCTCCTCTCCGTATCTCCTCCTCCGTCCTACGTCGTCTTACCCTCCCGTGTTTGAGATAGTAGGAAGGTTTATTTAAATATACCAATTTATTCTCAAGGTAATAATGAAGCATGGACAAGGCGTGCTTACCACGCCTACTATTTACATTGTCCTAATCCGAAATGATATCCATTCAATTTGAGATATGAATGTCACAAAATAACGGGTTATTTAATAAGCTAACATGTTTATTCTATTCATAAGGCGTGTCTTTATAACGAGATACTAACATCTTAAAGAATACGAATCATTAGAACTTAACGTTCGTTTCGGTATTGGTGTAGTTTAAACAATAATTCTTTTCATATCGACGCCTGGCGTTGTACAACAAACTTTCTGTCGCACACCAACTATTTGGAAAAACAGTAGTAGAGATATTTCCGAACCGATACGACTTAGTTTTTCAGGAAAAGTGCATACTATTCCCTCAAAGATTGGCAACGCACTCGCAAGCCAGGAAAAGTGTTATATTATGTTAACATTTAACATTTTAGGGCGGTAGTTAACATTTTATTTCAATATAATCCTCAGAGTTGAAGTCATAAGATTTTAATTAACAAATAAAAAATAGGGGTTGATCGTAGAGGGGTGAAAATCATAAAAAAATAAAAACAAAAAAAATTGTCAAAAAAATAAAAATATTTTTTTTGGGGTGGACACTTCTTATCACTAAGAGGTTTGAAAGATAGATAGTAGCCGATTCTCAGACTTACTGAATATGCATAAAAAATTTCATAAGAATCGGTCGAGCCGTTTCGGAGGAGTATGTGAACGAACATTGTGAAACGAGAATTTTATATATATAGAGGTTCAAATATTTATTATTATAATGTAAGTTTGCTCAACATGTAATCATGTTATTCTAATTTAAACTTTTATTGCCATACATCTGTTGTATCTATCGGAATCTGGAGTAGCAATAAACGTAATTAATTTTAATAATACAAAGTTATGACCCATCAAGATCCCTTGCCCTACATGTTGTTTCATAATCGTAAATCGTGATCGAAATATTAATGCTATTGTAATAAATTATTCTGGAACACTATAAATCGTAACTATAATGAATTAATCTTGTGGTTTGCGTAAAAAACAGTTGCGCTACCCTTTAGGGCCTTACGATTTCTGTGTCCGTTTTGTGATCATTTGTTTTTTCTCATAGGCAATTAGGTTTAGACTGTGTACTACCTATTTGGTGAACCAGCTACCAGTAGAGGTATTTCCGAACCAATACGACTTTAGGGTTATCAGAAAACCCGTACCATTTCTTAAAGGTCGGCAACACAACCGCTAAGTGATATGGGTGTCCATCCCAAAAACTTTTTTTTATTTTTTAGACAATTTTTTTTGTTTTTATTTCTGTTATGATACAGCATACAGAAATACATACAACTGTTAATTGTCAGTGTCCCTCTACGATCAACCCCTATCTTTTATTATAGTAGATAGTTATTTTTATTGAACTAAAATTTTTTTCCTAGAAATAATATATAAAACGACCTTTGCTAGCTAGTATTGTTATATATATATTTGTATGGTATTAAAAAATATATATATATATACATACATATATATATATATATATATATAATATTTGTAATATTTTAACTTCGTAATATTAAATTAATCATGATATTATAAGCGAGCGTAATCCCGTGAGATTAGCCATGGATATTTTATACCTTTCAGCAAAAAGCATATTTATGGAGTTTAATATTCCTGGGAAAATTTAATTACTTAGTTCCCTTTATGACTGGATTTTTAATATTCATTCGAAAACTCAGCACCGCTATTAAGGATCGCTTAGGTTTATGATATCATAAATATATGGGTCATTCGTTAATGTGCAGTCCAATTTATTATAAAAATTGTGCGTGCGTACTAAGTAGTGTAAGTACATATATAGAAATACCAAATAATATAACAAATTCATTATTATCATAATTACTAACTTATGTCGACATTTTCTAAAATAGCCAACTGGGCCTTAGCAAAACAGGTCTATATAAATAACAGGTAATTTAGTTACTTAATACAATAATAATGATATTGATATACCTATATTAAAAACACCATCAAACAAGTATGAGTAATTGCACCACAATATTATACTAGCACATATATTAAAGAAATAAACTTCTTTAGGCGTTTTAAGTTTCACTTAAAAAAAATTAAAAAATATCTTTAAATAATTGTCTACAGCTGAAAGAAAATACTTCAAAGTTACACGTATATACACAGTAAACAAAACAAATAAATCAAGATAGGAACGATTTTCCTTGTGATTTATTTCAGAACGGTGAACGTAGTTTTCCATGCAAAACAGCAGTGTTGGCCTGGCGGCTTCGGTGTGTGAATCTCATGCCTGTGTCGTAGGTTTGATCCCGGTTGTGTACCAATAGCCTTTCTATAGCCCATTTTCACGCGTTCGTATTAGATGGGCTAAAAAAATATATATTTATTTCCCATTTTTACAGTAACTTAATACTAATAATAGAAACTTATTAATATAAACATTAAACTAAAAAAATAATTTTAACAAACAAGAAAATAAAAAACCTAAACCTTTTTGAAGTAGAGAAAAATTATGAGAGTAAATTTTTACGATGCGCGCGCACACCGCAGCATGGTAAACATTTTAAAATAAAAAAATGTCAATTTCTTTATTTATGTAGAAATATTTTTTTGTGATATTTAAATAAACTTTATTATTAAATTAATTTAATATATTTAACTAGATAATGCATTATAATAAAACTTTCAATTAAATACCTTTTTATATTGTTAGTGTCGTTTTTATGTAAACGTAGAATAAGGCGAAAGATAATTTTTTTAAATAGATTTTTATCTTGTTACGCCAAAAAGGTATATCTTCTAACGCGTGTACATAAGTACACACACATGTTTTTTTTAATTAATTATAAATAATGCTATTCTTGTGAATTCAGCCAGTGTGCATCTAAATATATCCGTTTCGCAATAATATTTTGGGTGCGCAAGACACGCGTAAATGGCGCTTCTCTGTGTAAATTTGTACGCGCTCGAGGCACTGCAAGCAATTGCAAAAGTTCGTAGTTTTTTTGGTAGCACATGATTTTATTATTCAATATTATTGCCTTCGAGAGCCATATAATGATTATAGCGGTTATAATTTTTTCGATACCATTTTCATAGTACGATGTGTGTTACGTATCGTTGAAGGATAATACCGTGAGCTACTTATCTTGCTTAAACCCGAAAATCGATGTTATGTCCTGATCACATAGTTGCCTAGAAAAAACAAATGATCACGAAAGAGTTTTTATTTATTATCAAATGCGCTTTAGAAAAATCGATATAATTATTTACGTTTTTAAATTGTCTTGTCATCTGTCAACATCCAATGACAAGAGAGTTCGCCATGTCTGTGACTCGTCAATAAAGATTGCAACAAGACCCAATAGTTTCATAAAAAAACAAAGCTAATAATGGTTAGAAAAAGTACGTGTAAATCTGTCTGGCTAATTATCAACGTAGTTAGTAGTTACGCCATCACTCACGACTGGAGACGTGGCTGTCCCTCGCCCGAGTTACGGAACAGATAAATTAACTACCACGTGTCCAGATAGACCTGAAGGTATGTTTGATTTACGAGGTTGTATTGTAATTATTTACTTACAAAAGCTTGCCAACGCTCGGCACACTGCTACATGGAACATGAGAAAAGAAAATACAAGATTTAATGTGACAAGCACTTAAAGGCGTTTGCTTACAAACACATTTTTATTTTATTTTTATTTCAGTGGGCATACGATTTTCTAGCAAACTGTACAATGAAAATGATATTTTTTTAAGAAAATTTGTTCTTTATACTCTAATCACCTAATAAAACATAAAAAATAATTTTTATATCGCCATTATTTAATTTAGATCCGACGGGGTTACGGTATAATAACTTAAACGGTAAATTTAAAAAAAAATTACATTAAGGTAAATTTATAAAAAAAATTAAGTTTAATTTAAATTTAATTTAAACTTTATTTTAAGAAATTAAAACCACTTTTGCTAGGATATTTTATACATAATCTGTAACTTAAATTTGTTAGCTACAGTACAAGTAACCAATGCTATAGAATGTGGTAAACGTTAATATCCTCTTATCGTGCGGTGCACGTATTAAAATGGCCCCGTGTGTCACAAACAGGTGTTTCAGAAGCAATAAGCCGACAATGTATCGCCATTAGCCGCAATTTTGTTTTAAAAGCCTAAATAACGCTACAACATTAGCTATAAGTTATAACAAAATCGTGAAAGCTTAACGATCGTCACAGAGACAATGAAACCTCTTTTCAAGTCTATACTTCAAATTGCAAATGATTAATCTGGCCACTTTTATTGTGAAAGAAAAATCTTTAAAACGTTCTTATTTTAAAATGTAGAAAAACTTCGTTGGCATTATCGAAAGAACAGCAGATATTTATATTTTTAAAATCATGTTATTTCAAATGAAAAATAATCCTTGTACAAAATAATGTATTTTAAATTTGGAACTTCATGTCGGTTTTTAAAATTACTTATATTTGTGAACTCATTGCTGGCAACGTTCATGGCCATAACAAAAATTAAAAATAAGTTTATAAGTTCTTAATTTAAAATGCGCGGGTAAACCAATTTTAGCGTGAAAATTTTGTTTCACGTTGGCATTCACGCTGAGCCTAATACTTCTCCAAAATATTCTATATATTTGATCTTATAGTTCTGCTAAATAATGCCAATGCAATTATTATGGCTATATGTATGATTGTTTTGAAGAATTTTATTTTACATATTGCAATCGTAGACGCCGTCAAAATTACGTTCACAGAGCATGAAACAGATCTAAATGTTACATTTGATTTAATATCGAGTCGGATTTAAAACCAGGTTTGCGGTTTGTTCTCGGTATAATATAATGTATGCATTGTCATGCCTAGTGCTGACACTGAGCGTTGTTTTTCTTTTCATTCCACGTTATTGGGAGTACGGTGTAACAGCTCCTTACAAGTATCTTGTAAAATGAAATAGTTGGTAACCAAAAATAAATGCACGACAGACACGACAAACGCAAAATTATTAATTTAAAAAAAATCAGTGGCGCTACAACCTTTTTAGGTCTGGGCCTCAAATTTCTGAATCTGTTTCATGATCATTTGTTAATAGGCAAGCAGGTGATCAGCCTCCGTTGCCTGACGTACGCCGTCGACTTTTTGGGTCTATGGTAAGCCGGTTTCCTCATGATGTCTTCCTTCACCGTTCGAGCGAATGTTAAATGCGCACACAGAAAGAAAGTCCATTGGTGCACAGCCGGGGTTCGAACCTATGACCTCAGGGATGAGAGTCGCTCGCTGAAGCCATTAGGCCAACACTGCTCAAATTATTAATTACAATGATTAAATAATTGTTTCAGTTCTACCATGTTACGGACATCACCGTTGGTTAGGTGAAAGTAGTGAGATGTCAGCCATGTCCGCGATGCATATGTGACCATGCGGGCAGTGTGACGCAGTTCGAATGCGTCGCGGGAGTGTGTATAGCGTGAGCGAAGGCGTGGAGCGGTGCACTTGTGCCAGGTAAGTTATAAAATACATATAAACCTTATCCAGAAGAAAGCCGGCGTGGTAGTTATGTTAATAATTACACTAACGAAACTCATACAGACAGTTACAGGTAACACACAACATATAAAACCCCACATGTATGTGTACATTTAAAGGAAATCATTTCAATTATAAAAGAGAAAAGATACAATAAAAATGTCAAATTAAATTAAAAATTACAAATATTAAATCAAATATGAAATTTCAAAATGCAATTATTTCTTCATTGGTAACGGAACAATGGCTGCAGCATCTTACCCCTGAAGACATGGATTTAATCCCTAAAAGTGAGTTAATAATCATGTATCAAGTCTGTTGAACTAGAATGACGTCACAAAAGAAGATAAAAGCAGCGACCTCAAATCCCGCGACATCTCACCGCACACTGTATGTCGTAATGTATACAGTTGCTTGATATGCCTGATTTAAGTTTCTCAGACCTCATCAAACACATTCACACACTCTGATCCTGTAGATTTAACAGTTCCTTTGTGTTGTTGGCTATAACATAAAAAATAAAGCAAAATCCTCGTGTCTATTTTCTATGGTATGGGTTACTATAGTACATCGGTGTTAGGTTTACCTTAACTAGAATTATACAGGTGAATGATGTGGATATTTGAATCTCTCAGGTTTCTCTATTTTCAACATTAGACTGCTACTACCGGGGCTAACATAGGCTACATACAATATATTATTTGGAATGGTGAGACTAATTAGTAACGTTATGCGTCAGTATGTTTTATTATTTGTAGATAGGCTACTAACATATTTACTGAGGAAAGCAGAAAGCTATCTTTATTCAAAGCCCGCTATTCATACGCACCTTTAGTTTTATTAAATCTTTTATCTGCGAAGAGATGCTGAAACCTGTTGCGAAATTACATTTAATTAGCTGAATTTTATAGGTGATAATTTTGTTGATAGATGGGGGACACTCATTTCTTATCTCTAATGTAGAGTTGTAATGCCTAATGAATTACGGACTTATTAAATTTTATTTTATTTATTCACAAATATACATACACAGTACTAAGCCAATACGATAATATCGAAAAAAAATACGTAAGGTACACAATATCGCTACTGTGAACTTAGTTTGCGAACATATAAAGATATCTCATCATTTGATTCTGGCCCTTGGTATTGCAAACAACCTTGGCAACGACAAACATTTACGAGTTTAGGGCTTAAATACCCTTAATTAACATCTCTGTGTACTTATTTAATAAATCTTGTTACGAAGATGGGTTGACTAAAATGTTTTTCGATAATAATAGTAGTAATATCGTGCCTTGTTTGAATTGTATTTTTTTTTAATTTCAAGTAGTTAATGTTGTTTTTAGTGTTATGATTGTATTGTAATATATGTCAAAGCTTTGGTGGACGGAGAAATAATTACTTTTGTTACAATTTGTGTTCCACCGTCAAATAATTGTCTGTAGTTTTTT
This sequence comes from Pieris macdunnoughi, assembly GCA_905332375.1. NCBI lineage: Eukaryota > Metazoa > Arthropoda > Insecta > Lepidoptera > Pieridae > Pieris > Pieris macdunnoughi. The sequence goes on from CAJOBZ010000062.1 coordinate 5,781,501, forward strand.
GTTAATAAATAAATGTCGCACCAATTTTTTCACCTGGAAAATCAAGAAAAGATAATCTGCTTCTATTGTTTTCCTATATTCAACAATAACTGAGATATTAACCGATAAGCAAACTTCGACTAACTGACCGCGCTAACTTCTGCCTCAAGTAAGCAAATTTAAAAAGGGGTCAATATTTATTATTCTGTAAGGTAGGAAAATTGGGAAATGCGTTGATATTAACGTTATCTTATAGTATAAGTTTTTGTTTAATAAAATAGTTCAAATATGTGTAAATTCAAGTGTAGTGTGAAAACTCACTGAAATTAATATTCTTTGTTCGAACTCTAAAACACCAAAGAATTCTAAAACCTTGAAAGTTATTCTCTCATAACAAATTCTTGCTCTTTTTAGAGGCCTTTGTCTCTTGATAACTAATATTAAAAAGTATATTGTTTTCAGTATGCGCTATTAGTATTTAGGTTAAAAAATGTGGGTTAATATTTCATTCGCTTTTGTACTTGAATTTCTATTGAAAGAAAAAATCCTCCATTACCATAATTCATACTAACAACAAGAGGTGGTTTAACATTTTAATTCAGGAATAACTTTTATTACCTCATATTTCGTTTGATTAAACTTAGCTTCGTTACCTCAAAATAGTAACGTCATTGCTGGATTTGCAACGTACTGCATTATTAGTCTGACTTAATATTGAACAGAATTCAATTGTCATTATATTTAATACGCTTTTGACAATTGTCAGGGAAATGATGATTATGAACTGAAAAAAATTCTTGTTAAAAAACAAAATTTTAAATACCACTTAAACGAACGTACCATACAAATTTCGAAAAATGAATTTAAAAATATTGGTAAATTAACAACGTTTTAATTTTATCGTGGTTATTATTTTAAAATCATTTATTTTGGTTCTCCGGGCAAAAAATTCTTAAAAAAGACATTCTTAGTCCAGCAAAAATCTCACTTTTAAACAAGATAAATATATCTGTAATGAACTCATTGTAAAGGCGTTTATCCACTTGAATCACATATACGATAGCTTATGAACATGGCAAGTTTACAGTGTTAAATCAAGCAAGGCTACTGTACCGATACCGATTTTAAATTACTTTTGAATCAGCGATATAAATTTTCCGAAATTGGTACTCTCTAACAAAATGCCGATTATAATAATGATGACGTTATGTAACGATAAACCCATTATCATTACTCATTTATTATCACAAGCTAACAATTACCAATTTGGCGTTACGTGATCTGATATAGAAACAGAATTAGCACGGTATGTAACTTAAATAGCGATTAAGATGTGGAATGACTAATCAGTATTCCAGCTCATGTTAGATCTACTTGATAAATAAAGAATTGTTTATAGGTAGCGCGGGCGCGGGTGCGGGTGCCGGCATGTGCGGGGAATGGAGGGCGGATGGTCTCCCTCTTCTGCGTCGCCGCCGCCGCCGCCCCGCGCCGCGCCCCGCTGCATCTGCCGCTGCGCCGCCCGGCCGCGCGTCCACCCCTCCGCTACAACTGTCTACCACACTATGGTAAGTGTTATAAATATTCTTCTAAGAAGAAAAAGTTACAATATGTATGTTTATTAGATACAGTCATATCAACTTTTTTTTTATAGAACAGGGGGCAAACGGGCAGTAGGGGAGCATGCAAATTGTAACAGGGTAAAAGTAACAGACCTTTTTCAAAGAGATTTGATTTTTATTCACGTTTTTTTACCTAATCTTAAACTTATAACATGCCACGCCACTTTGGCCCGGGCGGCGTGGGGGTGGGGAAACACCCCCTTACACACAGCCAGGGTCCCACCAGACGGCGTAGTGGGGGGGTGTGTGGCAACCCCCCCTTTATCGATGACAGGTAACCTATAATTTTAAATCATTTACGTAAATTTTCGGTTAGTTTTACTATTTTCGTAGCTTTGAAGTTTTATGTATTTTATTTTATGCTAAAATATAACTATTTATGATGATGTCCAGTTTTCGAGATTACTAAGTTGATTTAATAGTTATCGTGATAAATATTAAGACCTATACCTAGGGGCTAGTTGTAACAAAACCTCGGGGTTTGTTGTAACATGTTACAATTTGCCCCAGATTGCTGTAAGTTACTGACGACCGATGTTTATTTTTCCCGGGCTAAATACTCAGAAATTTTCATTCGCGGTGGACCTCAATTGCATTGGAGCTGGCAATTCTTCAGGGTGGATGACTGAAAAAGAATTCTTGATTTTTATAGATCATTTTATCAAATACGCGAAACCTACCAAGAAATAGCCAGTTCTGTTACTGCTCGCGCATAATCATGGCTCACGTATGAATATTGCAGTTGTCGAAAAAAGCCAAAGAAAACAATGTTATCATGTTATCGTTTCCCCCCCATTGCTCCCACAATTTGCAACCTATGGTTGTAGGGAGTCTACGGCCCTTTTAAAACCACGTGAACAGAGCCACAGACTGCATGGATGTATAATAATCCAGGAAAAACGAAAGAGTTAGTATGACATCCAAGTGTAGTGAAGGAGTCATTATCACTTCCCCTTGAACCCTGCAAAAAATATTAGCAGTGGTTTTGAAGCTTCTGGTATTTGGTCTTTGAATTTTTAATATTTTCCACTAGTGACTTTGCGCCCTCTTATTTGTTACTGATCGTCCAGATCCTACAGAACAATCAGAAAATGTTCTAAATGAAAGTGAAAAGTCGTTGAATCTTGAAATCCACAACTATTAGTAGACTGCTCTAAGTGGATTCAGCACAATCAGAAATATACGCCACAGAAACTGCGAACAAACCAACTCCAAGTTGCTCTGGTCAAAATCAATTTTCCCAATGAAAGATTAGACCATTACCCAAAGGCGCCACCACGAAAAACAAATATAATTTGCAGACGCAAAAGGAAGTATCCTATTCTCCACGACAGATACGCCTGAAAAGAAGCTTGAGAGTGAAATGAAGAAAGGCAAAAAAGATGATCACAGATAAGCGAGGGAAAGGAAACGTTAAAAAACCGCCGAAAAATAAAGATTGAAGGTGTCACCTTTTTGTTTTTGTTGTTGTTACAACTAGCCCCAACCACGGCAAGCTGCAACACCTCCTTTTCAAAACCATATGGTATAGTTACCTGTAGATTTGATATATTCAATTCGACTTCATAGATTAATAGTAAAAGTATCGATCAAAGTATATTGTAGTAATTTAGCCAATACATTCTATATTCAACTATTTGTTAAAATTGTGACAATAGCCTCGCCCCCTAGGCTCATCTGATGTTAAGTGATACCGCCGTCCATGGATCCGTCTCAATGCCAGAGGGCTCGCGAGTGCGTTGCCGGCCTTTTAATAATTGGCACGCACTTTTCTTGATGGACCCTAAGTCGAATTGGTTCGGATATACGAGTACTTCAGTTAGCAGCTGGTTCAACATAGTGGTGGTGCGCGGCAAAAACTGCCTTGAAAAACGCTCAGTTGTGGAACGGCGAACGTCGAGGTGATACGGGTGTAATCGTCATATTGCGACTTAAAGTGTCTGTTCAGATTTCATTTGAAAATTGACCAACTGTTGACAGAGCTCACTTGATTGTTCTATATTTAAACAGCTGAAGTTGCTCACAAGAATACTATGATGTATGTGTGAATAGGTGTAAGTAGTATTTAAGATATTGTTTTATAACATTAAATCAGATTTGAATATTGCTCGGTGTTATTTATTTCTCTCAAAGTGGCGAAGACTTTTTCAAGTCCTTAATTATCGTGGTAAGCCTGCCCGATAGCATTGAGATAATCCCACCACCTTAAATTTTTGATCCTACCCGTAGGTCTCCGTCAGTTACCTTAAGTCTCTTGGTACAGACTTTCAGTACATATTTAAATATTTACTATTTATATGTACATCTCACCCTCTCATATATTAAGGTATCTAGTGCAGCTTGCTCATACATATCTACATATACTCCTGACATTTAATACATATACATTTAACCACACATTTCACTTTCCACTGGCAAGCTGTACGGTGTCTCTTGCGACATAGCAGTAAATGGAAATGCTCTCCGGCTTATTAACTAGGCAACGTTTTGTTTTGTTAACTTTCCCGATCTCCGATATATTCAAGAATTATGTGCGTTTTCTAACTAAATACAAATTACTCACAAAAAGTTATTAAAAAACTGACTGCAGCGCAAATAAGAAGTCAATAACTTAACAGTACATTATAAATAAGCTAGTACCTACAAATAACTTAGAATAAAGCATATAATTTCAAGAAATAATTTCGCTTGCCGCCATTTGTAAATTAGACGTCACTTTCACGCCGCGTAATTAATATACCCGTAAGTCGTAGGCTTCTCGTAGACACGTAGCAATATTTTGTTGCTTTGCTACGTTACTTAAGAAGTCTATAAATCTAGACTAATAATAATTTATAACCTTTTTTATTTCCATATCCTTAAGTTCAATTTCCAAATGTTAGTAGTGTTGATAGAATTTACTTATAGCTAAATGTTAAAAGTAATAGACCACAAGCCCATGAACAAAAAATACGAAACCGAAAACATGGGCGTCGTACATTGAATCTTCAAGAAGAGGTGTTTCGCTTGAAATTTATGCGCAATATTTAGATACCTTAAATATATTATATTTTAGTCGCTTGTGGATATGGACGCCTCTTGGGTAAAGGCCTCTGTCTATGTATCATGTTACATGACGTAGACTAAAATAAATTCAAATTATATTGACGCAGCTCACAAAGTATAGAATCAAAAATGTCAGCGAAAGATAAAAAAAATTCTGTGGCAGAATGAAAATTTAAAAAATAAAATGAAAATCTACCATTATTATTTAACGATATCAAAATCTATTTTCATTACTTTGCTTACAGAATAATATTTAAAAAGTAATTTTTGAAGTTATACTTCTTTTGGCGCGACGCGATGGAGAAAAATTATGAGAGTGAATTTTTACGATGCGGCGCGCACACCGACACCTAAATTCTACATCGTAAAGTTAATTCTAGGTGGCATGAAAATCGATAATAACTATGTTCAAGTTGTATATTCTAGTTTTTTTTTATATTTAAAACACGTGTTTCGTAACAGTACAATTAAACAGTGTGAATAAATAAATATTATTTTGGTGTTTTTAATAAATCAATTTCATATACGACGGCGATAGTATTTAGTAATAATAATAAATTATTTATTAGTATATCTATATATATTGAATATTAGTGATAAAATTGATTTGAATAAACTGTTTTGAGTGCATTTATAGATTGGAGGTTATTTGTCGATATTATGTATAATTTTTAATTATTGCTTCTGTTAAAACCAACTATGTTGTTCCAAAGAAGTATAACTTCTAACGCGTGTACATAAGTACACACTCTCTTTTTTTTAATATGCTTAACCGTATTATTATTTTTCAAATTAAATAAAATTATACCATAGAGAATATATTTTTTCACAATGATTCACTTTTGGGCCACACTCTGGGGTCATAAAAACGGGGTACGCCCTTGTCTTTGGTTATCTAAAAATAAAAGCTACACCCTTCGAAAACCACAACACTGCCTACATCAATTAATTTCTTTACAGACTGAAAATAAAACCAGAATATGAAAATTAAACTTATTAAAACTTTAACCCGCAAACATTGCAGTATCGCACGCGATTATGAGTTTTAGCTTAACTTTGTGGAGTTCGATTAGTGTATATATAACTTTGTTCCGTTGTCAAGGGAGTGTTTGGATATGAAGTCAGTGAATGGAAAATTAATAGGAAGATTAACGAGCGCATTTATTTTCATTTGACATGTATCGTATATTTGACGTTGAATAATTTAATAGTTACATTGTTTTTTATTTTGTCTGTATATACGAGAGTGTAAGTGCGTGCTCCTATTTCACCATGCCTCCTGCTGATAGAGGACAAGTCTTTGTTTTTAATTAATGTTATTATTATTAATTACTTAAGATGTCATGTGTCCTTACAAACGTTGTGTAAAAAAAACATGGCGATTAAAAAGAGTGGCGGAGAGTTGCCAGTTTTTCTCTTCCGTTCTACGCCCTTGATTTGAAACTGGCACTAAATGTAAAGTTATAAGGATGTCATATACATTTCTTTTTTTGACGTTCATAACTATACATTGTGTTACCTATATGATTAAATGATTTTTGACTTGACTATAAATAAAAATGTATCGCAAAATATGTTGCTAAAAGCAAAACTCGAAGACAGCTCGACGAATTCCAGTAATTTTTTTTTAACTCTGAGGAAGATTTTTTTTTCCGGAAAATCGATCAGTTACTATGGCATAATATAATAACCCATATGTCGGTATGAAGCTATCAAAAAAGGTAGGCTAAGTAAAAAACATATTAAGGCGAAACGAAGTTCGCGGGGGCAGCTCAAATAAAATCCGGCACAAACAGCTTAACTAAATAATATAGATGTTCCTATAACATATAATACTTTGAAATATTATTGATAAAAAATCAGTGCAGTTTCAAAAACCTATTTTACTACTACGACTTTATTTTTATCGGAATACATTTTAGAAGTATGAGTTACGATCAAGCGACGAGAATTAAAATAATTTAAACAATATTAACTGAAATTCAATCTTGAGCTAACAAACGAAACAAACACGTAGCTTCCAACTCAATATATTTTATTAAATAAAGCTCGAGAACAAATTTTTAAAGTAAATATCCGCGAAACTATATTTGAGTTGGGTGTAATATCGAAAACCATGTTAGTTGGGTATCGACAATTTATTGTTGTAAGAGAAATGACTTATTTACTTATGTACCTACCTGTATGTATCAACATTTTCTTTTTTTTTATATGATTGGACAATTCACACCAATTGAAGTAGTCCCATGCTAAGCTGGTGAAGCTTGTGTTATGGGTACTAGGCAACGTATATACATACATATTATACATAGATAGATCTAACACATATAAATACATATAAATTTAAACACCCTAGACCGAAGCACAACACCAAATGCTCATCATATCGATGCTTGTCTCAGCCGGGGATCGAACCCGGGACTAATGGATTCGCAGTCAGCGGTACTAACCACTAGACCAATGACCAATAAATTTTGTAAGTATATGTACCGATAAATTTACATATAAAGAACATGCGCACAAATTTTAAGCGAAATACCTCTTCGTGAAGATTCAATGTACGACGTCCATGTTTTCGATTTAAGCTCCCGTAGCTTAATTCGAAAACATGGGCGATGATGTTAGAATTCTTACCGACATAGACGAAGTTACGAATAGGTGATGATCGTATTGTAACTGAAAATATTCTATCTATACGTATAAGTGAGCGTTGTATGGAACTCTTTATACTTGAATCGGATATTAGAGATAAAATAAGAAAGCTAAAACCAACAAATCAGCTGATAAGAGATCGAGGGATCAAAGTTATGCGAGAAAATAGATTGTAACTGTCGGGCTTACCATATCGGGGGAGGGGGGTCTGAGTTTCATCACTGTTGGCGGTATAAAGATATGAAAACGTCACACTTTATGCGACATCAGAATCCGTATTGGCAGAATTATTCCATGTTTGAAAGCAGACGGGTTGGACTCCCATCAATAAGTCCAATACAAAGGTGATGCTGGTTGACAGAATTATCTACTCGAATTTGTCAAGGAATATGTCTATCTTGGATCACTACTGTCTGATCAGGGGAATAAGAAGTGGAATGGGCAATGGAAAGTGAATGAGAAGAACACAAATAAATTGCTATGAACAGTTTAATGCGCAACTGGCAAGATAAGAAAGTCTCTAATATGACTAAGGTGATAATTGTTGTGAACGGTTTTTTTCTATATTCCTCTACGGATCGGAGTCATGGACGATTCGAGCGCAGGGCAGGAAAAGGATTGATGCACTGGAAACGTGATGTCGAAGATGCTTCCACGTGGCTCGCTAAAAAACTAACCAATCAATCTTGGATCAACTCAAAGTTCATATGAGACTCTCAACAACATGCTATAGAAGAGACCTTACTTTGGCTATATCACCGGTAGCAAACCAGATAATCTGGTGAAGCTGGTGCTAGTGGTCAAGGTGGAAGGCAAGCTGCTGGTGTGATCACGTCAAGATTCTCACAGGTTTCCCCATAACAGCTGCGCTAAGGGAAGCTATAGACCGGACGAGTGGAGTGATATCACTAGCTGGTACCATACAATGGCGCGCGCGACCTTCTGTAATTAACTGACTGATAATAATGAAGGATACATTTTTATACAAATTATATTTTGGTATACCATCGGGACTCGAACGCCACCATAACCACTAAACTAATATTGCTCAAATTGTGACATCTTGTAATTTAAGTCATTTGACGTTTTGAAGATATGTTTATATTGCAGTAGGTATTAGTTTAAGATAGAATTAGATTGCTGCAAGCAAAAGGATTTTTATCTTTTGGCATGATTTTTGCTTGTGAAACTTATTTTCTTTAAAAGTGTATTTAAAAGTATTATCTGCACCGCAATGCACCAAACGTTTCATGCTGTATATAATTAATAAAGTAGTAAAACATTAAACAAAAGAAGTTTTTATTGCTGTACTTAGTACAGGGTTTTTTTTTATTAAATTGTACCTACGCAATGTCCTATAGCCCCTAGATGGGGCAGAGGGCGTCCACAGTGAGTCTCAATCGCGTTCGGTCTTGAGCCTCCTATTTCACTTCGCTCCAAGTCTTTCCCGCTCTCTTCGCCTCATCTGCAACTGTACGACGAGGTTCGCTTGGCACGGCCAAGCTTCCGCTTTCCTTGCGGGTTCCAATCAAGCGCCTTGTGGATATGATTGGAATCTCTTCGGAGTGTTTGGCCTATCCATTTCCACTTGCCTCGTTAAATTATACCTTACCGCTAATCAGCTTGTCTCTCGACAAAGGCTTCCTCAAATGGAGTAGTAACTATATTTTAAAATTGACAAAATGTGGTTTAAATTATAGGTCTCTAAGATCCATATTATATTTCGCATCTCAAGTCGTAATCTCGTCTTGAGTGCTATCCAATATGTCAAAAATCATGACATATGGTTTGATTGTTCTTAAAACTGGATTTAAGTTTGATTGACGTTCTAGAACACAAGTCGAAATACAGAAGCTGTTAACCATTTAATCTAAATAAGAATTTACATATTTACTTAGCATAAACGTTGTACTTTCGATAATTAGTGTTTGTACCAAGCATCCTATACAAATACCAATACGAGTTCAGAAGAGGTCGGAATTGGCCGGTAACGTACTTGTAAGCCAGAAGAGGAAAAGGAAAACTTTACCGTATGAGCAAGTTTTAATAGAATAAACACAATATAAAATCAATATAAAAAAATAGAATTGTGAATATCGTGCATATTTTTAGTTGGGAATTGGACCCAGGCGAGCCCTTCACAACTTTGTTTTTTTCTGATATCTAATTGGATTGTACATATTGTTCGTGAAACCTTACATTGTTGAAAAACATGCCATGCAAAGTCGTAATTCTATTAATAAAACTAAATTGTTTTCAGCTTTCTGCTAAGAAATTTTGAAGTACCCCGCAGATATAAATGTGGTATCTAGAGATTGATTTTTGAGCAATTTTCTGCCATAATCTCCAATATGGGTTCAATTAAGCGGCGGTTAAATAGGCATCTCCTGAACAGGCGTGACTTAGACATCTCACTTAACATCAGATGGGATTGTGCTTCCTTCAGGCTGCATATATCTAACCCCACAATATCTTCAATAACAGTGGATAGTTCTTTTATAACTCTTAATATCATCAGATGGGTGGCCAGACCTTGAAGACGAGTCGACAGGTGGAGCCCTCCGAGAACGCGAGCTCCGTTCACTTCATCGCACTGTGCCAGCGCTACGGAGAAGGGAACTCGACACGCGTGCCATCAAACACCACTTCTACCCGGAAGGAGGATGGGGGTAAGATTTAAGACGGCTTACAAGTCATACACTGTTTACTAATTACCATTAGATTTAACTAGAATGAGCATTTATTTATTACAAGAGGTCAAACCTCTGTGTTCCAAAATGTTGATCCACTAGCTTAAGGCTTATCCCAGCACGATTTGCTGTGTCAGTGTCTGCGGTGCGCAGTGGAGAGCTGGAGCACTGAGGCGCGCCGGCCCGTAATAACAATTAGTTTCATCAATTTTATTTGCTGAAATGGATTACTTGGCTTGCAATAAAATATATCGTATAAATTTTCAAAATCATGTTCTATATATATTTTCGTCATAAAATGATTTCAAAGTGTCAAAAATTGGATTTTATATGATATTTGGATTTTTCTATCTAGCGAAGTTATTTAAATCGTGTATCGATCTTTCAAAATGGATACATAAGCTACTCAACTCCACCATATATTTTTTCCATTCGCCCCACTTCAAGAAACGATGACGAAAAACGGAAAGAAACAATGTACTTTTTTGGAGTTTGACGATTGTTTGGTCCTTAAGACGCGTCAGCTTCGAGGGTAAGAATATATCACGCAAATAATTCGTTTGTGGGTCAAACGGAAATTATTGAGTTTCGACCAAATACACACAGTTTCGTCATTTGTTTTATTCCCAACATTCTTTCAGCCTCACTGGTGGTAAAAGCCTTTTTTGTGATTTATTATAATATTCAGTGTTAGTTAAAACAATTTTGCTCTACTAATAAGCTAGTATGGCTCTTGGTCGCTTATTCAGAATTGTTCTTACCTAGGTGGGGCGACTGTCAATAGCAGCCTCTTATCACAACGTAGAAGGACTCGATACCTAAATTAAACTAAGTTAAGCTGTCTATTTGTTTCAGTTAATTAGAAATAGATGCTATTATTTTTGCCAAATAAATAAAAAATATATACGGACCGAAAAAGATTTTCAGTTTTGTTCTATTTCCAAATGATTTCAACGTAATAAGGTAATAATTTAACAGTGTAGAGATTACGGTAATAAAAAAATTATAACCAAAATTAATAATTCATATAAACATTACCAATAAAGTGCTTGGAGATACAGTATTTCTTCCACCACAACACAACACACGACTACAAGAAATAATAATAATAATACAAAAATGGGGACGTGATGGGACGGGACTTTTCCTTGAGGTCTCATGAGGGGCACTCACAATCAACCGTCTTTGCGGGCTTCAATGAAGTAATTAAAAACCAGTTCTAAATTATAATCTCGCTTTGTCTCGCTTTCAGCTGCGTAACGTTGGATGTAGCCCATAGCGTTAAAGGGACTGTCCAACACTTATCGAATTATACAATTCTCAGCAAGCTGTAAGTTAGCGCATTCAAAATAATTTCCTAATTATGTTTGTACAGATATTAATAAACACGTATAACCTAGACGTCCGTTGTTCAACAACTGAGCGTTTTTAATGCAGTTTTTGCCGCGCACCACCCGTATGAGGGTCAAGTTCAAGTTAGGCTCCATCAAGAAAACATACCAATTCTTAAAAGGTCGACAACGTGAGAGTCACTCAGATGAGCCTACTGCCCCTGTATATAAAAAAGTGCGTGTGTACAAAGTACACATGTCAGAAGTGAAACTTCTTTGGTTAACTAAGTTCATATTTATATAAATGTATAACTTTAGATTTCCGAGACTTAGAGGGAGGGAAAAAGGAAGATATGTTAGGAATTTAACTTGAACTAAAATTTCTTCGACAAAAACGCTGCAAATCCTCGTGACGCTAATATTATTATTGCGTTTCATCCGTAAAAAATTTATCCTCATGCGCCTGAAGAAGTTTCACTTCAAAAACGTTTTTTCTAGTGAAGTAATCACTTGAGAATCAGATGAGCAATACAGTATGTCACACAATTCCTATAAGAATGAAATACTTAAGAGTTCTGTATACAGTGCAAGAAAGTCGAAATTATGAGAATCACTTGAATAAAGAACAATACTTCAAATATTTCGCATATGTATGAATCCAAAACCGAGTTTTAATACACAATTCGAGAAAAGGGCTGGAAAGCCCTTTTTAACCTACTCCGTGGCTATATATTATTATACAAATGTTTCTTAATATTTTAAGTTTAAGTACCTGACAAAATTTATAAGTAGGTTGTTAAGCTATTGCAAAGATTTATCGCGGGCTTTGAGCGCGGCGACCGAATTAAGAAATTCTGTAACGAAAATAAAAATCTAACACACGATGACGTAATAGGGGTACGGCCAATACGCGTTAGGGCGGGAAAGAACCCATACTGCGTCGCTCATCGGTCTGGCGTCATCGGTGACGTAGCGCAGGTGCGTTAGAGTGGGACCGAATGCATACTGCGTATTCACATCTCTCTGACGAGATCGGTGACGTAGTGTAAGCGCGGCCGGTGCAGCTGGTACGCGTTTGAGTTAGACTATATAGGCGTGTTAGTCTGACTCTGGTAGAGTGGTAGATTGAATTAATATCAAAATATTATAAATAAAAAAATAATAAATAATTATAATTGCATAAATAAAATAAAAAATGCTATGCAATAGCTTTACCGCGGCAGTCCCCGAGTGCCCCACGTTTTTTTTATTAACTTTGTTGATAATTTGATTAAGAAGATAAGGCTTCTAACGCAATATTTGGTGGAATTTGCAAAGATTAAAGTTCAAATTAATTGAGCTCACAAATTGCTATTCAGCAACTTCCAAGTAACCCGTTAATTGCTAACACTTATAACGGGATTAAACGTTCTTAATTATAAAATCTATTCTGCTTAGTTATCTGCGACCAATTAAGCGGGAAATTTTGTGTTATTTGACAGCATGAAAAAGTGTTAATGAGAGTTATCTGTATAAACTTGGCTTTGGAAATAACTTGTAAATAATCATTAAAGTATCAAAAAATCCATACTTAAAAATATTGGTTTTCGTACGTCAGTCAAATAATACAAAACGATAACAGATTACTGTAGTCGAATGTTAGTTATAAATAATTCTGTCTTGGAGTTGAATTTCGTTAGACTGATTTTGATCGTAATGCGTAAATATGTGTTTTTTAAGAATGATAATAAAAACATAAAAATCTCAAAGTTTGTAGTTTATAGGGACTGGTGCGACGTCATCGTCCATAGAGAAGCGTTTTGGCGGATGCCTGAAATTTAAAAAAAAAAAACACTTTTCACAAGTCACATGAATAATCTGAAATGGTTTTTGAATCTTGTCAACTAGCCCATTATAATAAACATAAGTATTTTCCGTTTCTGGATACTGATGTTGTTGTGTGAGTTAACAGTGAAAAATAATAATAAAACATGTAGCTTTAAGTATCTCGGAACCAATCCAACCAGACCATCCAAATTTTACGGTTGTATTGTCTTAGAATATTGTCATGTATTTGCGTACGTCAATAGGGTAATGTCAGATTTGACAGCTCAAAACGCACAGACTAAACATTTGGTTTAGTTCAATGTCTGTTGACAGAGCACAACGTCATTATTTATAAACAAGTGCGGTAATAAAGCTAAGAATACTATGGTATTGAATAATTGCGTTCATTGGGTTGTGAATTTGTTGATGAGGTCAAGCCTTTCAAATGAATTACGTGTCAAGAAAGATATATTTCTGCGTCTGATTAACTTATTAAATAATTTTAAGATAAGTTGAACTTGTAAGATCCTATACAATCTTTTAAAGCCGGAAACCATAATAAAAAAAAATCATATAAAATTGTACGCACATATTTTCGTTCATAACATTTTTTTTTTCTTTATAATCCATTTAAATTCCCTTTAACAAGAAAATTTTAACGCGAATCATTTGTAAATAATGCGTTATATGGGTCATACAAGCGCGTAATGCGAGAATATTCCTACAACGCGTTTTCTATATTATTTCTACCCTGTTATAGAAGGGATCACAGTACAGAATTATAACGTGTGCAATCCCCGCGTTATATGGGGGAATACCCTTAATATACGAGGGACTGAAATCGCGTAATATGAAAATGCGTTATTAGAGTACCTGTACTTTTCTAAAACCATTGTAGTAATATAGGACATGGTCAAATAGCTGTTTAACTACAATAAAAGAAAAACTGTCAACAACTGATGTTTAACTAAAGGGATTAAACCACAAGTTAAACATACATTAACTTTTTACCAGAATTGTGAAGTGAAATCAAAATATTTAAACAACTGATTGAGAATACTTTCATAAATATCATTTATTTCTGATGACCGTGCTGATCAGCATTGTGGTTTGTGCCAGCGGAAATTAAATTGTCATTTCAACGTTTGTGTTACTCGGCGTCTCGATTGTAAAGATAAACGTTGTACGTTTTTTATTTCGTGCATGGTCGTTGACTGACTTCAAAAACCTCAAATGAGGTTTCAGTCTGACATAAGGTTTTGGATAATATCCTTTAGCACTAACAAAGTACGTAAAATCGAGTTAACGTATTAGTAAATTGTTCACGTGTTTTGTACGAAATGGAGTCACAAACATACACCTTTTTAATATACACGAATTATGTATAAATCACACTATGTTTTAGTGTGATTTCTAACATTCAATTAAATTGTGTTATTATCCAGTTTAATAAAGCAGCCAGGCAAAAATACATTAAAAAATACTCGAACTAATTTTGACGCTACTCCAAACAATCCCGTGTATAATATATTCAAAAAGTTTTGTTATGTCTTAGCAAGTTATTAAAGAAAACTAAGTTCTAAGTGAATTAGAGTTGAAGTTGTATTATAAAGTTAAATTTATAAACGCAAAGTTTCGAGGCACTGATAACTTTGTTAGTTCTTATTTAATGACATCATTATGAAAACCCGAATATTCTAAAGCACGTTTCTTGTCTGTGATCCATTTAAGATTATTTATCTGTTCCTAACAAGGCGAAATAATTATTGTTTCGTCGGTAATATAAAAGTTCCTTCCTTCGTAAAAGCTACGTAAAAAAAATTCAGTCCAAAATACGGTCCTAATTATTATAACTAATAAATTAACATTATGCATTGTATGAGTATGTTGAAGCGCGTGTCCTATTATTTAAATTTCCCACCAATTGCCAAATCAGGCGGCGACCAATCAGAACGCTTTCTTGTGACGCGACGCCTAGATCACGAAATATTAGTGCTTAATATAAATATATTTATTGGGTGATAGTCTCTAGTGTACGATCGTGGTTTCTATATGTATTGTGATTAACTTTAAATCATTTGTGAACATGGCGTGTATATTTTAATTTGGATTAATATTTCACAGCTAGGTATGACTAACTAGCCTACTTCACATAAACAGTAAACTTAATCAGTCTATCAGTAACTAGTAATCAGGTTTAACTAGCGTACACTCATCTGTTCTTGTCATAACAGCAATTAATACATTTGATAAACAGCCTCGTAATTAAACTTTAAAAAAGAACAATCAGTAATGACACTGATTAATTTTTATAAAAAAGGTATTTCTGTTAGGTTTCATATAAGTACTAACTAATGTATACTTCGTCTATTAACATCTACTGGTATATAAAAATAAAATAATTATATTAAATTCCCAAACAATTCATTTGGGAAATGGCTCAATCTCGGAGAGGATAAACTGAAGATTCTTTCAACAAATTATCCGCCATGGGATTACCGACCCTCGGATCACGTTCTGACCTTATCGAATTTATATTTAGAAATATATAGCCCGCAATAATTATTGCGTAGCTTAATCAAACAGCGATCAAATAGATGAGGTAGGGATTCTTATTATTTCCTTTGAAGGGATATTATGAAGCTCTCTTGTTATGTTAGAGAGGCCTTCGAGGATAATACACCTGCAAATATTTTTATTCTATCTTATTCTATATATAAATTAGTTACTTAGATTACTCACCTTAGCTGACATAGTGATGAAAGATGTCTTGCCCAGAAGTTCTTTGTTCAATTACCAGGGAAACAATTATTTTGGACTTCTACAGATGACACGACGAAACTCAATTTAGACGTAGTTTCAATATGCGTAGCGCTAATGATCAAACGTGGAATTACGTGGTAGGAAAACTCATTGAAATCAGAATTGGTATTCACAATGGCTATTGGAAGGTTCTAGTAACACTAACACAAGTTTGACAAAATCTTAGTTTTATGCCGTAGTTTTTATATAAATATTTTAGCTCTAGAAGGCTGATACAAACTTGTCTCATTATTTCTGAAAACAACGCAATTGAAATTCACGTAGACAACCAATAATTAGGAAAAAAAATAATGAAATTCTTCTACTCGTGAATACAAACTGCTGAAAATAAATTTCGTCATCCCACTTATTAAGGACATTTAGGCCTGACGCTTTCTTAATTTCCGGAGAGTAGTAAATTTCGAACTAGACAAAATTATTACTGGAATAGATATTTCCGTGGCAGTTTAATCACATCATTATTCAAAATTCTAATTAAAATCCCTTTATTTTGTAAAATAACGCCCCCTTTTTAGGTTTTCTTATCTATTTCGTATGTTAAGCTTATCTTTTAATTTGTTTTTGGTAATTTAGAAGGTATTGATATAGTACTGGACTGTCTTAATTAAAATAAAATGTTTTGTTTCATTTATTTGCAAAGTTGGACGAAAGTGATTAGGATCAATTAGTGTTGTTGCCTAAATTCTGTTTACAGATTAATAGTACCCTCAGACATTTCGGCAGATATATTTATTCCTATACCTGCTTGAAACAAATCGCTTGTTAGTGACCAAGCTGCCTATGTTTGAAATCATACTTCTTGTGATAAAACAATACTTTACCAATATAAAGACAAATTATGTATGAAGATTTTTGATGTGAAACATCTATAGCCGCTCGTAAAACCGATTTCTGGTGTGGCGACGCGTCGCCACGCTATATGATGGTATATATACAGTCTATATGCAGTGGTGTGTACGGTGTGTGTATTTCGCAGTCACTGATGAAACGAATTAAGTAGTCACGATTTGAAATAAATTCGTAAATTTTTGTATTTAATGAAAATAAATGTTTATTCAATAAATACCTAGTCATCGTTATCTGGAAAAAAAAATGTAATATTTTATTTTATCATTATGACATAATTAGTTCCTATCACAATCTGTTCTTTTCTGCATATTACTTTTACAAAATAATGTCAATGTTTCACTTCTGCCAGGCGTCCCGTGACGGCTAACATTTTTTTAAATTATCGTATGTGAACAGTTGTGGCCAAGGATTTGTATCTGAGATTTTTAATTTGTTTATTAATGCGATTTTTTTTAAACTACAAATTCTTGTAAACTCAAAAACCACATCTGCTCGAAGCACTATAATAAATGAACATCAATAAAAACTTCAATAAACAACCTATTTTCGCTCATCCATAAATCATAGAGACGATTTATAACGCTCATGACAAGTGTTTTATTGGGTTTAATATTTGGGAGATAATAAAACGCGTAAATTTCATACGCGTCCTAAAACTTTTAAAATCAAGTTACCAGGAAAGTGTTGAAAACATAAGCGATCAATGTTTTTAGGTTTAGTCAAGGCATAATTATACACATGACGTATTTTTGCTCCATTTTCCGTAATAAGAAGGGGGAATGACTTCCCGTAAGCTCCCTTTTTGAAAATCAAAGCGTGTCACACGAGTCATAATTAGTACGACTGTTGTTTCATAAAAACGTCGAATGAATATACAATATTTATAGTTGTTTTGCTAAAAATTGCGATTTTCTTTCTTTCCCTATTTCTTGGTGCTGGGGGGCTGGGGCTCTTGGGCCTTGCGATTCTGTAACTCACTTTTCGGTTTTCCAGCGGCGGTCGCTTCAAATCAGCCGTGAAGCAGTCATTTTATGATTTGGCATTCTGATAAACAATAAACACAAGCGGTTAGATGCAGACCAAATGACCGCTTCACGGCTGAAAACCGCTGTGTGAGTTCGAAAAGTGAGTTACAGAATCGCAAGGCTGCACAGTTTGTGCGTCAGCCATGGAAATCACTTCTTAATACTCAATATTTATTAGACATTTTTCAATTTTCTGTGTTTCTGAATTTTGCGTTAACACTTAAGTCTCTGTAATTATAAAATATTAATAAGGATTATGGTGATTTTTTTAAAGAAATATAGTGTCACTCGTCAGCCATTTTTCATTAACTCATCAAATGGCGATTTTATAATATAGCTCCATATAATCATAACGTAGACCATAACCAACCAACGGGAACCATATATTAGATATTAAAATTACGATTTATATTTAAGGTGGATCGTGTGTGGAGCAGCTTTCTTGGCCCACTTGCTGTCGACTGGTCTTCAGTTAGCGTACGGAGCGCTGCACGTCTACGCTTTACGTCACCTGGGACCAGCTGCTGACCACGCAGGTTGGTTATTTTTGAAGTTATACTTTAGGCGCGTTAGGGACAAATGATGAGAGTAAATTTTTACGGTCGCGCGCACGCAACCGTCACGCTGAATTTAGCAATAGTCAATATTTTAGTTTTTTTACATATTGATTTTTTGTACGATATTGAGACAATGGTTCTTTGTAGAAATTCCAATTCTAATTCTTGTAAAATTTGTAAATAGTGAAATCTCATATGTATACTGAACTCCAAGCCATGACGTGTCTTAAATAAAAATTATATAAATATGTATGATATGCATGCTAAAATAAAAAATAAAAAGTTAAAAATAAAATTTAAAATTAATTAAAGAAATTTTCAAATTTTCATTTTTAAAATTCAAATTTTAAATTAAATATTTTTTTTGTGATATATATTTGTTTAACTAGGTAATGCGCTAGAATAAAACTTTGAATGTATTAAATTCCATTTTTCTATTGTAAGTTAGTCTTTCTACAGACTTAGAATAAATTTTCGAAAACATTTTTCTGTTAGCAATAAAGTATACAAGCTACTAACGCTGACATAAGTACACATACTTTTTTTTAATTATTTGTTTATATTTATTTTCTGTCTAAATTTAAAAAGTCTTCAAACAATTAGTTAGTGGAAAATTATGAGAGAAATGGGATTTGAACACGGAACAAACCAATTTTAATGACTACGTGATTTTTTTTGCCCCGTTTTTAAATGTCAATCAAACTTAAATCTAGTTTCGGGAGCTGTCAACCCCGTTTTTCTTTATGCAGTTTGACATAGTTGACAGCGCTCAAGACGAGATTGTGGCACTTTCGTTGAATTTTTACTGTTATATGTTTATTGTTATTTTACTCAATATTCATAGCCTATTAATTTCACGAAAATATGATCGAAAATTAATCCGAAAAAACTTGTTTTAAAATATGCATAACTTTTAAATGCTTACAAAGTCACTTTTCGATGAATACTTCTCTAATGACTTCTCCTAACTGATAATCTAGTTTGTTTAACATCAAATGCCTTATAAGCTTATATATTAGTATATCTAATATAACATTTCTTATATTCAATAATATGATACACTTCCAAGTCGGGAAATATCAATACGATGGAAAAACCGTATTTCTGGTAATATTTTCTCGGATAAAAGCTGTCAACGTTGTATCGATACAATCAGATGTCAATACAAGCAATATTCCAAGCGCGGTCAGCGAATTTTCTTATCTTGTTACCATTTGTATCTTTTGCTAAAGATATTTTTATAAATGTATTGAAATGCAGAAATGAAAATTCTATTTTATCTTGCGATGTAGGTACTTGATATGCTTAGCTTTTTACTTAAGCAGTGTTACTAGTGGCTTCAGCGTCCGACTCTCATCCCTGAGGTCGTAGGTTCGAGTCGCGCACCAAAGAACTTTCTATGTGCGTGAAGAAACTGGCATGTCTCAAATCCACGACATGTGTCAGAAAAAAGGCTGATAATGATGAAATAAAAATTATCAAATAAACGGATGGAATCAAAGCAAGATCCATATAGGGTTATAACGTTATAACTGGATAGTAACTTGGTTTAGTGAGCCCCAACAGATCATGCATAGGTTGTTCGATCGATTAAAATTAAAAAAATCAGTGGCGCTAGTCTGGGCCTCAGATTTCTGAATCAGTCTCATGATCATTTTTAAATCTAATGGGCAAGTAGGTGAGCAGCCTCCAGTGCCTGAACACGCCGTCGACTCTTTGAATCGGCACGGTTTCCTCGCGATGTTTTCCTTCACCGTTCGAGCGAATGTTAAATGCGCGATAGTCCATTGGTGCACAGCTGGGGATCGAAACTACAACATCAGGGATGAGAGACGCACGCTGAAGCCTTTAGGCCAACACTGCTCCGCACTGTTCAGGATCCATTTTAAGTACGACGTTTTTTATCTGCTCAAACACTTCCTGCAACTACATTTAAATTTAACGGTGGCTTTGTTCGTACGGCGTATAAAAAAAATATAAAACAATCGCAATGTCAAACAAAGTGTGTTCAGAAATTTCACGCAATTTAATAAAAACTTAAGAATCACAAGGCTTTAAATTTCTCACCGCTTCTCAAAAAACTGGCCGCTACAATATCTAAATCTTGGCTGATTTATATATCCGTGATAATTCTTAATAGAAAAGTAGGTAGGATCAGCCATCTGTGCCTGACACACGCCACCTTTTGAGTAAGAGGCCGGTTTCCTTAAGATGTTTTCCTCCACACGTTTCGCCTCTAAACGTAGCAAAAACAACTACTTTATTTAGGTCGGAATAAAAACGCTGTTACGTTAAAACCAAGTTGCTCATGTCAATGTATGGGACATTCGCGTTATACGACATGTGCATGTGTGTGTATGCAATAATAAAACTAGAAATAGGGCTTTAGGTTAATATAGACTTCAATTTAAAAATACCAGTCCTGATTCGGTATTAAAAGTTCCATTTCACACCAATAATATATCATAAATAAAAACATAATATATTTCTTTAATTGTCTGCGTATCTTAATCAAACACAAAAGGGATTGTTGATTACCATGACTAAATATTTCATTTAGAAATCCATTTCGAACGCCCGAAGCTTCAAGACGTAATCTGCCAATAGGACCCAGAGGAAATAAACAAACGTTATCTCGATACTGAGGAATTTAACTACCTTAAGTAAATACTTTTTGTATTGGTTGAGATAATATTTTTATTGCTAATTAACGTTTTATATCTGTGTGGAACAATTCCTTTGTCTCATTTTGTAAAGTGGGAAATAAATATGTATTTTTAATTGAATATTTAAAATCTGCGTACATCCGCATAGAGTAGATTGTGTATGTACAAGGTTGCTGTACCAAAAATATATATATTTTATAGGATATTTTGTAAAGGATTTTAATTTTTCTTGTTGGTTAATGAAATTTATTTATTTATTTAACAGTTCATTCATAAAAGTTATTTTATAGATAATATTAACAATTATTAAATAAAAAATATAGCAGTCATAGATTACACCACATATACGAAGAATATTATTTACTAACAAACACAATTATCTAAAAATTTATTAATTAAGGTATGTGTGGGGGAATGTGTCAAGTGTGTGCGTTTTTATGTGATTTTAAAAATCCATACGATTTGCTTATCTCCATCGAAGACGCGGAGATAATATGGAAAACGTCGAAGCTCGCATTTTGGTTTTAAAATACGTGTAAGTATATTATTTCTAGAATGGTTAATGACCAAGTTAGGAGATAATAAATAGCTCCGTTATAGAACTCCCGATTATAGAATCGGTAAATGAAAACATAGTTTGTCTTTAGTGTACGCGAGTACATTATTTAGACAAAACCTCTCGTGCCTTTATTCGAGGCATTACTAGCAAAGACTGTACAGTTTTGTAAGCATGGCGATTAGCTAAATCGTCGTAGTTACGCCTCGACAGAATAGACGCAGGCACTCTCTTCAGCTTTATAAGCATTTTGTTTATTTAACATTAATTTTTTCCTTTTTTGTACCTTATATTAACAAATATACAATGAAAATAATATTCTCTATTGTGTAAAGCATCCCATTGAACCGTACAGTTTATTTTAAAAGCAATCAATTATTTGTAACTAAATTGCTTTCAAGACCGTTGTAACTGGATGAATAACGAAATTGGAATTTCAAGAAATTAGTACCGAGGCCCTGAGACAAACCAAATTACGATAAGCGACATCTTAAATTACATTTAAACAAAGTTTTCAGTAACCGTTATTTGTGGTTGGGGTGATTTATTAAATTAATTTTCCGAGATTCACGACCTGGTTTGAATATTAAGAGGTGGAAGTAATTCCGTTTATAGCGGTCTTTGTCAGCAAGGCGGATACGGAACCATTACTCATAGCTTGCCGTTGAATCAAAACTTCGACTAATGAGTTAAGCTGTGAGCGCCGTTGGGTCAAGCCGCCCATTGGGTTTCAAATTTAAGGTCAAAATAATATTATTAGGATTTTTATCGATGTAATTTGAGGTATTGGAATAGTTTGGCTGTGTAACACACGTTTTTACATATTTTTTGACGGGGCATTACTATGTATTACATATAAATTCATGAATATAATTTAAGATTCTTTCGACTATAATCGCGGACAGTGCTAGGCAAATATTATAGACGAGAGTTTACACAACCAAAAACAATGGTTACAAAAAAACTAAACGATTTCAAAGTTAATTTTATATGTATACACATACTGAATAAAAGTTATAACTATTCCAATAAAAAGAGGATAAAGTTTTAAGTTTATTCGTCAAACATTCAAAATGTAACACTCAAAACAACTGGGCCGATTTAAAAAATTCACCAAAAAACAACATTAACCCGAGTTAGACTATATTTATTTATGAAATATTGAAATAAATAGAAGTGCCGGCGGGACAACCTGCTGAATCTTAGTTTTTGTTGAAATCCTGTATGAGTAAATAATAATTGAACAAGACAACTGAACAGCTTTAGTAAAACCTTAATTGCTCTTTGGGTTTTTTTTTACATAATTGGGCAGAAGGCTCTGCTGATGTTAAGTGATATAGACACTCACATTGCCAGAAGGCTCCCAAGTGCGTTGCCGGCCTTGAAGGACAAACGAATCGCAAGACATCAACTAAATCTAGATTGTATACCTGTAAACCCTTTTCAATTTTGTTGTTTAATCATTCTTTGCCTACTCAAAGACTTCATAATTCAAAATACGTATGTACTCGTATATATACTGACAAACTCGAAAGTTTTCTTGAAAATAAGAGAATTTCCCTTAAGGAGGTTGTGCGAACCTTCGCATAATACTAAACATTCATCAAGAAGGGGTCCGAAGGTTTTTATTAAATTAAGAAAGGGAAAAATGTGCGCTTTCATTAAAATTTGGCTTATCCTGATATTCAAAACGTCGTAGCCATTTCACGGCACTCGACTTTGATGAGATTTTTTGCTGAAATTTCAAACACAACTTATTTGTTAATTATCTCAAAACCATTGTTAATAATTGCAATTTTATTTATTCTATGATCAACGATATTCTTTTGTTATTTATTGGACCTAATAGTACGATAAACCAAACTTAGAAATACAATTGCTAAGGTTCGTAAATGTTTGAAATCTTTAGTATAATTATTTTTTGTTATATATTATTTAAGTTAGATGTTGGGTAAGAAATAAATAATTAAAAAGGTAGATTCACTAAAAATACCGTGTGAAAATGAATATATCGAGATTGAAACAGCTCGCTAACACACAACTTGCTAATTAAATTGCGTAGACAATGAACGCATTAAGGCGCACAATGGGGATTTATTTTACATTCGGAATAAGGATTTACTTAAATAGACAGTGATTACCTCAACAAAACGAGATATTTGAAAGCTTAACGCTCCCTAGATAATTCTTCTAAGTGCCTTAACGTCATTAAAATGATGCGCGGCTCTATTACCGATCTTTGTAGATCGCAAATGAACAATTATTATGTATTAAATTAAAGTGTAGCTTTCAGACACACAAAGAAAGTAATGATCAAGTGTATAAGCCCTAAACTTATTGTTAAACGACGACTTATATATTTAATTATCTTACTTTCAAATACGACGGCAAGCAATACAAATAAAAAATAATGTTGTTTTATACTTTTTTGTTTGGTTAAAAAGTAGTAATTTAAGTTGTGGATGTGTAAATATGGTTCTAGAACGTATTTTATGTTTTAAAAATGAATTAATAATATATGTCGGAGCAATGGCGCTGGTATCAGTTGCCATTGTCAGTATATGTCACAGATCTCGTAAATTAACGTCAAAGTCTTTTAGTTTATAACCATTGATATTAGTGCTTTATTCGATTAACCAATATTACTAGATCTAAAATTACTACGTTTTGAACTAGTTTGACTTTTATGTTATTAAATTATAATGACAATGGCTGACACTAAACGCCATTGCTACGACATAATATATATTGGGAGTACAAGTTATGGGGAAACAGGGGGGGGGGTATAGAGGTGAAGTGCACGATATAGTTTACCTTAAAAATATTATTAATAATACTAATGCTCCAATCAAAATACAAAATCATTTTCATATAGGTACACTTAAGAATGTCAAAAAATAAATACATATTAAATGCTTCTAATTTTACATTTACTGCCAGTTCTGAAATCAAGGCATAGAACGGATGAGAAGAACTGGCAATAAACTCTCCGCCACTCTTTAATCGCCGAGCTGCAACCATTACACCATGTTCCACATGACATCTTGGGGATCAATGGGACTCTACATACTTTTAATATAATAGTATAATAATGTACGACTGACCAATTATTAAGAAATACGATGCCAAAGATTGAATTCACTATAACCCGGATCTTACAATAATAGTAATCGTAACTATAAGCGAATGCACGACTCCGTAATAACCCTGCAGGCATTAACGAGCGACAGCTAAAAAAGTTAGTGTGCCTGGCGTTAATGGAGAGACCGTTTTGCGATTTATGTGGTACATTTGCTTGAAGTGTTTTTACCTTATACGTTACTGCTAATGTTTGTGTACCAATACATGTGTAACTGAGACTCCAGTTTAAGACACAATTGTACTATTTTAAAGGACACTGTATTAGCGTGTTGTTCCCACGAGAATGTAAGTGCGTGCTCCTATTTCACTGTGCTTCCTTCTGATAGAAGACAAATCTTTGTTTTTATTTTTATTTTTTACTAATTACTTAAGATGTCATATGAAACATGGTGTAATGGTTGCAGCTTCTTACAAACATTGTGTAAAACAAAAAGGATTTGTGATTTTATAACTTTTTTTCACATTATAGACATTTAACTAAAAATTTTTGCAATAATATTCCATCCTAAAAATCGCTTTATCAATTAATTTTATACTTGGAAAATTGGAATGATAATGGAAAATAATAAAAGTAGACTAAGTCTCCAACTAATATTTTTATTGAACTCTGTGTCTTAGAGAGTACGACATACATAATACTTAACAATTATTTAGATTATATACACATATTAATAACAATTATTTAGATTAAATACACATATTAAATAATTGTCTATTCTACACTACACGGTCAGCTGCTGCTAACTATAGGCGCCGCCATATTGGCCGTGCCTGCTATGACCAGCGCCTTTCACTATATCCCTACTCCGCGGCCGACCGTCACGCGACATGCAACACACAAACGAAAAAGTTTGAAACGATGTAATAAAAATTTCACTTTAAAAGAGTGGCGGAGAGTTTATTGCCAGCTTCTCGTCCGTTCTACGCCCTTGATTTGAGAACTGGCAGTAAATGTAAAATTAGAAACATTTAGTATTTAATATGTATTTCTTTATTGACGTTCATATGTGTACATTGTGTTACCTAAATGAATTTTTTTTTAAAGTGTTAAAGAATTACATATGCGTTGAGGAATTTTGTACAACAATAAATATATGTAACTTTTTCAGTTACTGTCAAATAATCGAACTTTGCAAGACAGTCATTCAAAATTAGATTGTGAGTGCAAGTTTCATCTTATTTATCTGTCTCGCTGACTATGATTCCTAAAAACACTTGAAATATAATGTAAATAATTTAATAAATTCGCTTTTATATCCGTTAAAATTATTTTATTTAAGATTTGTATAGCAATACCATAACATTTATTTATTATACAACAGATTTTTAGACACATTACCCCACTTAAAGGGCAATACGTACAAGGCTCGGTTAAGTCAGATGCTGTCTAAAGGTGAAATTCAGAAATGAGACAGCGCTAAGAGTGAAAATGAAATGAAATGAAATGAAATGAAATAGTTTATTCTTGCAAGTAGGACTATATAAATCACTTTTACAATGTCATCCTAAACTAGATGAAGTCGACATTTCCTAACTGACTGCCCTGAGAAGAAATGTCGAAACAAACTCGGGGGTGACTCTCTAACGTCAAAAACCTACAAAATTTTGACGTAAGTGAGCTGTCGTATTTTATAGAATCGTTTAATACTTGTACCCCTGGCCTTAAAGGTTTCTATGGGCAACGGTTATGTGCTTGTTTGCCCTTTATCCGAATAAAGTAAGCTACTCTTGTATCAATAACATTATTTAAAGGATTTTAAATTATTCCGTTTAGTTTTCAAATGAAACTTTTGTGTTGACAAGCGTTGTGATTGTCTAGATAGCTTTATCCTAAGTTTGATAAAAACACTAACGTGTCCTTAAAAATTTGTATCTAAGACTTTTTCGTGTTCCGTTCAGAGGCACTGTTAAATATATTTAACCCATAACTTACCAAACTTGTAATAAAACGGCTGACCTTGTGTATATAATTTTCTCCGTTGCATTATCTATACATTTCAAAGCGTATCTTAATTTGCTATTAATTTCTTAACTAATTTCTTCTGACCCAATTACTCTTCTGAGTTTTGACAAGAATTTGTTTTTCAAACAATAGACGACCCTCATTATTCAGATATTAATTTCAAACAAAAAGTTTAACAAAGATGTTTTAATTAGTATACATAGTGGTTCGTTTGCTTTTCTTTGGAGAATATTTTTTTGCTGGCAATTGTCTCAATAATCTCGCATAAAACTCAACAGAAGCGAAGCGTGTTGAGTATGGGTTCTCCATTCTATGTTTTTTTTGATATCGTAGTTTTTTCCCAAGCTCATATGAACTAAATTTGAGGACTATCAGATGTTAAATTTTTTATGAAAAATTTAAGATTTTGCCTGGCATACGCTGTCAGTCACTACAATGTTTCTAAATAATTCTGCCTCAGTTGCTTAGTTGGTAATACCTTTTCGGTAATGGCTCATTACATCGAAATAATAATTCTGATTTGGTAGGGACAGAAAAAAACATCTATTATCAATTAAATTATAAATGTAACAAAAGATTTAACGGTCTCACTAACGGACATCCTACATACAAAAAAATTAATAACTTACTAAGCAAATGTTCATCAAATAAGTGACAGATACGAAGAGGATTAACTGCCAAAATTTATTCAATTTCTGGAATATCTTTTGTATTACATTGGAGCTTAAACTGTAATATATATTCATGAGAAGAAAGATTACGGTGATGATAATTTTGTAGCTTAGAGCATACTACACATTCTATCGATTATATAATGATTTAAAAAAGAGAAAACCTGAACTAAAATATGGGAACTCTAATAAAGGGGACATATAACAATTATTGAACTTAGGCTTTCTGGCTGCATATTAAAACATAAGGTTACATGCCCTTGGTAGAATAGATCCCAGGAGACACGGCTATGCGGAAGTTTTAGTAGATTTTGCTTACCCTACGCTATAAATAGCAGAGAGATCCCTAGTAATAAAAATGTTGATCAAATGGAAATTTACAAACCTTACATCAGCGTATCTAATGAATTCTATTTTCCAGTTTGGGCAGGTGCGCTCTGCGTAGGAGTGTCACGTGCCGCCGGAGCCATAGTTACCGCTCGTCGAAGGTCGCCACGGTTGGCAGGACTGCTGGGTGGCATTTTGCTTCCACTGGCCTGTCTCTTCACGTCATTCGCCACGCAGCTCCATCAAACACTTTTAAGTTACGGTAATAAGGGTTTCTATATAATATATGCACACACACACACACAGAGACAAAATACAAATGGGTGGTTTATTGTTGTTTTGATTGGTCAAATGGAACGACTAATTGTATCACGTGATTAGACTAGAGACACTGTTGACCAATCACAATAAAGCGATACGAGCTATCGTAACATCGCTATTTCTAAACCTCGAGTTATGTTTTCATCAATATTCGAGTAACTGATAAATAGAAAAAAAGAAACGGCCATTCGTTTGTTTTTCGTTCGTGAATCAATATTGGGACTGGTTGGGCACTGAAGCCGATTTCCTTTTTAAAGAGCATTCTAATTACTTCGGCTCCAGTATATCATTGAAGACTGTAATTTTAATTTTAATTACCTCATAATCGTGAACCTTCAGAAGGCGACGACTCCGGCAGGTGCAATAGTAATCGTAGGAAAATGATTTTATGCAAATATTAAAACTTAAAGTAATAATAATAGCATTTCCTTGAATTTAAATATTGAAAGGATATTCTTCTAGTAGCGGTACGCGAGTGTCTTGGTTTCAATAGTAACTATCTGATATAATAGCGGATAAATGGACTACCCGGTCAGTTATTAGATAGCCTAATGATAACCAACATAAAAAGTAAACTGAAGAACTATTTTTATATGCATTTGTCCCGCGAAACCACAGTGGTTTTCAAATGTAACATTCCATGATTTAGATTATATTATTCTGTAAAATAAATAAATTAAAAAATAATAATAATATGAAATATTCACCCTTGTTATTAGATATAGACAATAGACATAGACATAACATTTATTTCTAACAAAACACACAAAATAACAATAATCAAAGAATAAAATAAAAAAGAATGAGAGAACTATTTTTTTTCTTTTAAAGAATAAGGTACGTTTTAAGTGTGTAATGCGTGTGGTTGTAATTGGCCCTGGCTCAGCATTATGCTGAGGAGCAGACTGTTCCATAGCGCTGGTCATTCTGCCAGGGACCACAGCACCTAGTTTGAGCCTCAGTCGCAAAAAAAGAAAAAGACTATTATTTAAAGTCACTTTCGTTTATAACGGTTATACGAGTAGTCTGAAATTACAAATTGAAATTATTCAGTTTAAAAGCAGTTTTGTGTCTTCTTTTGAGTCTTTATAAATAAAAGATGTCCCAATTTTAGTAACAAAGATCCATCGTCACAAACTTTGGAGTTTATAATAATTTTTAAACTAAACTGACTTACAAAGTACATGATGTAATGTCGCTGCACAAAAAGTTTTAACAGCCAAGAATATGCAAATAGGAGACAATCAAATATGCAAGGAGTTTACGAAAATGGAACTTCTGAAGTGCCATATACGTTAAAGCATTTATTTAGTTGTTGAAGTAAACTGGCATTTTAAAATTTGACGATTTTTCTAAGACAGAGTTAAATAAATTTTGGCTGAAAATGTGTCATACATTTAAATATTTTTGAAGTGAAACTTTTTTAGGCTCTTGAGGGTAAATTTTTTACGGATGAAACGCAATAATAATAATATTAGCGTCACAAAGATGTACAGCGTTTTTGTCGAAGTAAAGGGAGAGAGCGATTGAGACCGATTGAGAATTCATGAAATATTAGTATTTTATATTTTATACAAAATAATTTATTGAAATTTCAACTGACGAATTGTAAATTAAAATGCCACGTGTTTTTATTATCGAAGATATACCTAAATTAAATTTATAATTTGTATTAATTTTCGACACTTGTAATATTTTAATGACAATTAAATTCATTAAATTCCTAACATATCTTTCTTATTCCCTTCCTCTAAGTCTTGGAAGTCTAAAGTTTTAGATTTGTATAAACAAGACTTAAAAATTTGTTTGCCAAAGAAGTTTCACATCTGAAATGTATACTTTGTACGCACGCACTTTTTTGTATAATTTTTATGTTACTGGTAATTCCTTTTCAGGCAAATATCAAAATAGCTCGTTAAACTCTAAAAAAAATTATATCAATAGTCGAAGTTTTTTATGAAGAATGCATTTGAGACACGGAAAAATTAAATATCTTGACAGTTCTAATACCTATAAAATGTATTTTCGTTTGAACTATTAATAATTGAATAAATGATACGGTTTTGCAGGTATAGTCTTAGGTATCGGATGTGGCTTAGTCCGGGAAGCGGCAGGCCTAGTCTTGGGGACATACTTTAGAAAACGAAGGCAGTTTGTTGAATTGGTGGCTCACGCAGGGGGAGGGGTGGGCATTGCTCTATTCAGCGTCGCCTATAAGGAGGCTGTTGGGTGAGTAAATATTGTATTTTTTTTTTTCACAGATACCTACTCAACAGTGATCATATACAACATCCTACAGATTAGAGGCCCATCAATTAGTATTACGTTAGCATTATAAGGGGAGGGGGTCTTTGATTTTCTTATTTAATGATTACGTCAAGAGTAATTATTAAGTTTTTTACACATATTACCCACACATTGTCTATGCTTGAAAACGAATTGCATTTTCGAGGATTTCTACAAAAAAATAATACGTTTATGTACTATTATTTCTGAAAGCTTTGCTTACTTTTGCTGATAAGGGAGGGGAGGGGGGAGAATAGCTTACTAAATTTTTTACTGTGCTTACTGCTTTGTCAGCTTTCTGAAAGACCTTAGCATGAACTTTACAATAGTCAGTAATATAAAACGATAATGTAAGCTTTTAACAGATCACAAACATATCTATTTCACGGCACGAATTCTATTGAATCCGTTTAGTTTCACATAGACTTCTTTTCATAGTTAACATCTAAAGTTAAATACTCAATTCGTAGTTTTGATTCATTTAAGTCTTTAATTTACAGACGAAATTAATAGGAATAAATATTGACATTATTAAATTAAAGCAAGTATGGTTAAGCAATAAATTTTATCGAATACATGTTTAACGTAAATAAACTTGCCTCTCTTGTACAAACAAGTACGATTTTTTTTTTCAGAGATATCAAGTCATTCATTTGGTTAAAAACTACCAGCAAATTCTTAATCAAACCATTTTACTAACTTATCTACACTAATACATAACTTATAATAAATCTCTCTCGTATTATTAGTCGGCTTTAACTCTTTAGAAAGCGGCGAACAAAGATTTTAAATTTTCACATTTTCAATATGAAAGCAAATAACCCTGCCAAAAACTGAAAATCGCCATTTATATCGTTTAGAGAGCTTAAATCACAAACTATTCAATCGTATACTTCGAAAGCTGTGCCGTGTATTGGGAACTGAAATTCAGCTCATAGTGGTTTTCGATTCACACCCTCTCAAATGAAATTCTGACGTATATTATGTAGCCGGTTTTGTTACTTCTATCCAATTATAGCGTTATATATATATTTTTTTTAATACAATAACAAATTGTACGATTAAAATTTTATGAAATTAATGATTGAAAATAATTCACCTATATATTTTGAGTAATTCTAATTTAAAAGTTATATATTAAAGCTTATTACCTCGCTGTTTTGAGGAAAATCGTGAATAAATGTAGTATCACAAAAATAATTTTTTAATTTGAAAAGTTCGTTTAGCAAGTAAAAAAAATCAGTGCCGCTACAATCTCTTTAGGTCTTAGCCTCAGATTTCTGAGTCTGTTTCATGATCATTTTTAAATCTAATAGGCAAGTAGGTGATCAGTCTCCAGTGCCTGACACACGTCGTCGACTTTTTGGGTCTAAGATATGTCGGTTTCCTCACGATGTTTTCCTTCACCGTTCGAGCAAATGTAAATGCGCACATAGAAAGAAATTCCATTGGTGCACAGCCGTGATCGAACCTTCGACCTCAGGTATGAGAGTCGCACGCTGTAGCCACTAGGCCAACAATGCTCTTTACAACACTCCTTAGCAAGTAAAACCCCACACAATCTTCAGCTTATAATAAGTATACTTTAATATAAATCTAATATATATTTTTTTACAGTAGATTTTTATAAAGGCTAATCAATGTTAAAATTAATTTTTCATTGTGTTCGTAACTATCCAGATTGATAATTGTATTACATTCAACCCTGGAACAGCTTTTGTATAATTTATTTTATAAATACGAATTGAAATATATTTGCAGTAAACTAGGCTGGAGACTAGGTCTACAGGCAATCACAGGATTCCTAATATTAGCCTTCTTCCTGAGTACTGTGTACCGAAGTGCTTCACTCTATCATCCGCAACGAAGGGCCATTATGCATCTCAAAAACCAACGGAAAAAGGTTAGATATTTCTAATAAATTATTATCAATCTAATACCACTTAATAATGATATTATTCCATATCAATTTGGTTATTTATTCCATGCATTTAGACTTTTGAGATTTTTTTTTTCAATTACTTTGTGATTTGAAATAAATATGGTTATTAAAATCTTTCTTCTTTCTCATGTAAGACTCATTAGTTCCCTGCAAATGCATTTAATAAATATGCATAAGGTTAATTAATTAAATCAATTCAAAACTTTTGAATAAACTGTTGAATGGATTTTTAATATACGTAGTCAACGTCACTCAATATATTTATTAAAAACAATTATTAATAAAAACTATAGTACAATCAGACTTAAATGTAGTTTCATTTAATTATTCTAATTACAAAGTTAAATATAAGAAATTAAACTAGAAAAATCAAAAGTCCGGAGTTTTTATTAATAACCACATGTTTCACTTTGACAATAGGTAAAAGAGAAAGTCCTGAAAAAGGCTCAGTTCATAGATCTGAGTCCGCTTCAATCCCGTCCCGCGAAAGTTTTGCTATTATCAGCCGGCTTGGCGGCATTTGGTCTATATACGCCCGTATTTTTCCTGGTAAGTAATATTATGTTAATTTTTTATGTAAATTATGTCAATAATAATCTTAACTAAAAGAAATAAAACATGATTTGTTCGGAATGGGAATTGTTCTTCCAATTGGTATAAGTTTAGACCGATACAAAATATTAATATTTGATTTCTTTTTCTACATCGAAAATAACGATGCACAATTTGTACAAATATTTGAAATATGTGTGTAGGAGCATATATCGCAATGCAGCTAGCAAATTTAACTAACATCAATTATTATATTTTTATGATGTCTTTTTCAAGTTTATTTTTAATATTTTATAATAATATAATGCCTTTACAGTTTACGGCTTAAATAGGTAACTATAGGTATCCATAACATTATATTTAAATGTTTCTATGACTGACTTGTCACTCAACATTACAAGTATAGCTGAGTTCCACCAAATTAATTAAAATAATAAAACATAAAATAGATGTTCCTATATATTTCAAACTTTCAGGCTCTCCAGGGCTTCCAAGAGGGATTAGAGGAGAGTGCGCTAGTATTATTGCAGACATTTCTTGGCTTCGCCGCTGTACTTGGCTGTGCGGGCTTTGGGCTCGTACTCGTCAGACCTTCTACGCAGTGCCTTGTTTCCAAGCAATATCTATGTCAGTCGGCCATGTTAGGAATAGGTATACTATTTTATAATTAGTTTGTTTATTTTTCGCCTCTTTCGATGATATAACCAGTTTCATCTAAACGCGATTGACTCTTGAAAGTTACTTAATCAAGTCTTCGAAAGCTTTTTGGTTTAAGTTATAGCAACTTCGATATTTTTCATAAACTTTATAGATTAGAACCAATACAGGAAACACTTTTCGAAGCATTATTGCATAGTCATTTTAACAGCTTTGAAAGAGGTAGCTGATAAGACGATTAGATTAGACGAAAATTTTTAAATTTAATTTTTAATTTTGTAAATAAAATCAGGGACCAAACTTTTATAATTTTAATTTTCTATTTATAAATTTAATTATCACTTTAATATGTAGGTTATTGTAAATAAAATTTATTTCAACAGGAATATCAATGCTGGCTCTAAGCAGCGTCGAAGGTTATCACGGCTACGTATTATTCGCGTGGATGTACGGACTCTGTTTGGGAGGGTTCCTTTATTCCATGAAAATGCTCACAATGGAGCGAGTTAGAGGTCGGCACTTCACCAAAGTTTGGAGTGAGTACTTCGTTCAAAAGTTCCCAATGTCTAGTTAAAACTTTGAAACTAAATCGGCTATTCTCTTAACAGGTTTCGTTCAGGGCGCGGAGGCGATTCCGGTAATCGTCGGAGTGCCCGTGACGGGTTATATAAACCAGCAAGTGCCTCGCGCTGGATTTTACTTTTCCACAGCTTCGACTTTATTAGGAGCTATTTTGTTGTTTTTCGTTGGGTTTTCTAAGCGGGAGCCTGAACCGCCCTTGGCCCCGGCGGTTTCTGAGGCTTGTCTTTGTCTGACCCCGCCTCGCTGTGAACCAGCTTGGTGCGCTTGTAGCGTCGGTGGAGCGACAACTTATTGCGCGTGGACGGGGAACTCTTGTAGTATGTCCCGTCTTCCGAAGTCGTTGTCGTATGGGGCGCCCCTTAATAGGCCTTGCTGCATGACGCCGTACCCGGAATGCTGTCGACGGGCTACCTTGCGGCCTTCGCGAAGTGTTCCCGAGGGGTTAGCCCGCCGTGGGGTCTGGAGCCGCAATGGCTCATGTCGGGCGTCTTGCCACCGCCGTGAACATCATTTAATAGAACAAATCACCACTTCTGTTTAATATGTACATAGATTTTTTGTTTGAAATCGAATTGCCCTATTTGGAATATTCTTCCTTGTTATATCCTCCGTATTCAAATGACGGATGTCTTAGATAAACAGGAAGACGGTCTTTCCGTCATTTTATTTGATTTGCTGCTCGTCTTATTTGAAGTACGAAGTTATGTAACGAACTTATTATTTCCAAAAGACTGTTTCGATGTTTGAAATTTGTTTCGTACAAATTTTATATCTCCCATTCTTAAGTACTGCGGGACCTTTGATGTAGTAATATTTTGTATAATTGATCTACCTTCGTAGTTAAAATCTATCGTAACTTTTATCGTTCAAAACTTGTAGTAAGATTATTGTGAATATAGTTAAAATAAACTTACCTATTAATTAAGGAACATTGTCAATTTAAAAGTTTGTTACAGAGGTATTGTAATATTTATTTGAATTATGTGATTGTTACCATATTAACTAATAATTAATTTTATAAGTAACAGTTTGAGAGTTTTATGACAATTGTTTTTCTACAATACTGTTCAAATTATTATTTAAATATTAAAGTTTTAGAAAAAGGAATTCGTTTTTCTTTTAAACTACCGTTTACCTACGGGTTAGTGGTGGATGCAGATAACTTGGATAGGAATCCCGAGGAAACTCTAAAAAAAATATGTCTATGGATCATAAATTTAAAGTCTAAACTAAAATGACGCGACATAGATAATGAAACACTATTTAGAATTTTACGTAGAGATATATATTACGGTACACTGTCCATTTATTCAGCTTGAGCGTTTGACCACAAAATTTAGTGGGTAACATAGGCATCCGGAACATGCCTCACGCAAAGGTTGTGGAGAACGGAAATTCCGGTAATAAATATCACGCCATCCCACTGTTCTAGAGGTTTGAATGATTATCGGTTAGATATTCGATGAAAGCCTTTTCCACATTAACGAATTTCAGTGGTTTACTGATTTAGTGCAGAGATTTTAGCTATCAATTTTAATCGTAGATTCATATAAATTTTTATTGAGTTCAAATATCAGGTCAGGTATGATCAAGGCGTGCGTCCGATCCCCGGAAATGCATCAATTTTCTTTTATATATATAACGCACCCATACGCTGAAGGCAAGCATTGCGACGAAGCCGAGATGTCGACCCAAAAATTGACGGAAACATCGTAGGCTACCCTTAGTCCCCAAAATGCGACGACGTAAGTCAGTAACACAAGGGTTAGAGAAAATTTTATAAATAACACATACAGAAATGTGTCTGACTATTAAAAAAAACAGTAATCGAATTTAATATACATTTAATGTTTCTCAAAGATATTTTGTATTGTGATTATGGACAGCTTTTATGCCGAGTTTGTTAAACTTATATAAATCACCATTAAAATCGTCGCACGCAATATGCCTTACTGAAAGGATGACTAATGTTCCTCGTGATCTAAGACGTTTTCAAATGGATTACAAATGAACGTGCCAAGTGTAAGACAATGAAGATATTCACCAATCATTGGGAAGGATTACTTCGAATTGTTTGGTTTTATATTTGAACAAAGAATACGTAACAAAACTTGGCAAATCGTGATACAGTGATATATGTTTTTCATACATTAATACAATACGTTAACCAATGTCCTTGTGTAGAATAACACCGCCTTTCCGGGTTTTATAAAAAAATAACCCCCTTTTTTCCCCCCCGAAAGAGTTCCTTTTTTTTTTTTTTCCCCAAAAAACCCCCCCCCCCCCCCCCGGGGGGGGTTTACGGGGGCCCCCCCCTTTCCTTTTTTTTTTTTCCTTTTTTTTTTTTTTTTTTTTTTTTGTTTAGCCTCAGATCAAGGCTGGTTCCTTTAGGTTATTTCAGGAGCTTCAAAGTTTAACTGAAGAGGAAAAAATTGTTTTAAAATGGCAAGGTCACATAAGATACCATAGCATATATAGGAAGTAAATAATTATATTTATTTATTTAGGAAACAAAACAGATACATCTCTTTAAAATAAAACATAAAATTAACACATTGGATATGTCCACAAAAAGTTTCACTGATAAAAATACTGTCAATAAATATACTTTAAATGTGTTTCGTTTGTTACTTTATTATTATGACATTATCTCTCAACCAAAATTGGTAATAAAAAAAACTGGCGGAGAGTTGCTTGCCAGTTCATCTCGCACGCTCTACGCCCAGCCTTGCGATTCTGTAACCCACTTTTCGAACTCATACGGCTGTTTTCACAGCGGCGGTCGCGAGCAAATCAGTCGTGAAGCAGTCATTTTACGATTTGGCATTCTGATATAAGGAGGGAGTTTGTAGTTTATTATTTATCAGAATGCCAAATCGTAAAATGACTGCTTCACGACTGATTTGAGCGCGACCGCCGCTGTTAAAACCCCTGTGTGAGTTCGAAAAGTGAGTTACAGAATCGCAAGGCAGTTCAGTAAATAAATTTTAATTATAATTTGATTTGATATGAAAACATGTTTGATATCCAATTGGAATAGCATACAACTTTGAGGAAAATTAGAATCTTCACAGGTCTTATAAAAGATTTTATATCCACAATATAAATTTATTCAAATATTTACTTTATGAATCACTTCCGATACTGAATGGAACGATTTAGCTTTCGCTTTCGTTAAACAGGCAATTAATACATCAAACACAGTATGTAAATAGTAATTTGAATCCGCATTGAGGAAAATTCATGGAAACGACAACCACATGAAATGTTGACATTTCCATAGGGACATGAAATACATTGATAATGCAAAACTTCACGGCTATTTGCTAACTCTGGGGTTTATAATCGTCGACTTATGTGTTATCATTAAGTCCTGATAATTAACTAAACATTTAATTATGAGATATGGAACTCTCCGTTTCACAAGCTAAGACAAAGGTTCCTCGTGGTTAGTAAGAAATTTCAATTTATATGTAATACATAAAAACTAATACTAAAAATATATGTAGGATATACACAGATTCAATAGCTTACCTATAATATGCATGTCTATTATTGAAGTGAAACTTCTTTAGGCGCATGAGGGTAAAATTTTTACGTAATGTCACGAAGATGTGCAGCGTTTTTGTCGAATAAAAGGGAGAGAGCGATTGAGACCGATAGAGAGAGAGAGTGAGAAGGGTTAATTAAAGAAATTCTATTTTTAAAATTAAAATTTCGGAATGAGAATTTATGAAATATAATTATTTTATATTCTATGCAAAATAATTTATTGAAATCTCAAATGACGAATTAAAATGCCACGTGTTTTTATTATCACAGAAATACATTTAAAAAATTAAATTTATTATTTGTATTAATTTTCGACACTTAATATTTTAATATCAATTAAATTCCTAACATATTTTCCTTTTTCTCTCCATCTAAGTCTCGGAAACCTAATGTTTTGGATTTGTATAAATATGAAAAAAAGTTAAAAATTAGTTTGCTAAACAAGTTTCACTTCCGACATGTGTACTTTGTACGCACACACTTTTTATTTATTATATTCACTTTAGGTGTCAAATGACATGAGCTAAGAAATGCTGTATAAAATGATATCAGATGATCAGAATTTCATTGGAGTGCATTTAAATAAAATTGGTGTTTTTTGAATAGGATACAATTAAAACCCACTAAATGTAAACGTAATTGTAACCTCTAAACATAATTTGTTTCATGTCGGATGCGAAATTCCTTTGAATTATGTAACACCCGATGCAGCTTCGTTCCACGTACTTAAATATGCATATCATTATCAAGAATTCTGGACGAGCGTTGCATGTTTACTTACATGTGTTTAAATTGCTTTTTCTGAGCATATAGAATAACCAGATTTGTGGATTGTTTGCGGGAAAAATATTGTTTTTGACGTCTTGCTTCGCTCAAATATTTATCATTTGGATTAGCATGCACGGTTTGTTACGAAATTAATATACAGATTGAAACATTACTTTTGTTTTTGATTATTTTATAAACAGAATACAGTTTATTCTACCTAGCAAGAAAAAAATAGTAGACCTATCACGGCGCACTTAAGTACATTTTCAAGGGTCTCTGGAGGGTCCTGAGAATATGGGCAGTGGGAATTTTAATTATTTTTAGTGAATAATAAGTTAAGTTTTAGTGAATAATAAAAGCAGTTGACAATGACAGTTGACGGCAACCCGACCATATGCCTCCAGACGTTGCAGGTGTCCATCGGCGGGCGGCGGTAAACACTTCTTTAACGCCTGCTTGCAAAAAACATGCAACATTTTCTAGTTTCTAGGTACGGTGTAACCCAAGATACCTTATGTGCAAAATTTAGCAAGTAGGAATATCCTCCAAATTGAAGGCAATTAATTAGGTACCTTATTTGTCTTTGGTACTTGATGTCCCCGAATCTGTCTAGGATATAAAATAGTCTTTTCTCCAATGTCCCATATATCACACGAACAATCTCATTACTTTATAAACGCAAAGCTATCCATGCATATAATTAATTGTGAAAGTTACAATTTTCCGATTTACATAATTATCCCTAGAGGGCACTTTTATGGAGTCACAGAGGAAAACTCCGAAATTTATTATTAATAAATTCACTACTTTCACTTACAAGTATGTAATAATATGCCGTTTAAAGGGAAACCGGCGTATTTTAATAAAATAAATTCTAAAGCTTTGTCAACTGGACTTTAATAGATTTTGTCAGGTGGATATTTGTACTGGTGAAGCATTTCGTGTGGGCTCTTTAGTAGGCTTTCAGAATTCAGCAGGTCGCTCCATTTGCAATACCTTCGAGCTATCGATCACAAGAACTAATCGTCTTTACACAGGTGTAAATCTTACATCGAATATTTTTATAACATCGACATATTTTTTGCACCCTTAGAGATCGCAGCTAGGCTAGAATAAAAATCATTTAATAATTTCCTATGACCAAGTTTTCTTCTTGGAAAGCTTTTGTTGTATATAAAACTGTAGAGACGTCAATGTTTGCTTACGTAAAGACGTGTAAATGTATGCTTGTCAACCAGTGGACTGTGAAATGTGTATTTAAATTTATATGTAGGAGTCTGGAGTACCTGTAGTGTATGTATTAGCAAGCTGTAATAGATAACTAAATATATGAGAGGGTGAGATGTAAGAACCTAACAACCTTACGAATTCCTAAGCCCTACATCAAAAATAGTGAATATATAATCGGGATATCTGCACCAACAGATCTTAGGTAACAGACGGAGCCTAAAGGGTAGGATCAGAGGTTCAAGGTGGTGGGATTTTCTCAAAGTTATCAGGCAAGATAGATTTAGGCACCCGTAAATTGACACCACGACAATATAGGGGTTTGAAGAAGGCGTCGCCACTTTTAGAGGAAGCGAGAAATGATTAGGACAGCGCAATATTCAAAGTTGATAAAAAACAACATCTTAAATACTACGTTCACCTATTCACCAATACATAATATTACCCTCATGAGCTGTAGATGTATCGTGCACCTTCGGCTGTTAAAATTTCGAACAGTCACGTGAGCCGTGTCAGTTGGTCAATGTTCAAATGAGATCTGTTCAATTATATCTATATGAAATCTGAGGAATTATACTTTTTTTTTATAGAACAGGGGGAAACGGGCAGGGGGCTCACCCGATGGGAAGTGATACCGCCTCCCACGGACACTCTCAATTCCAGAGGGCTCGCGAGTGCGTTGCCTGCCTTTTAAGAATTGGTACGTTGATTCTATTGTGGTTTAAGGCATTTAGTACTTTGAGCTAGCCAATCAAAACCCCATATCCGCACGAGCTGGGAGATTGAAAAATCCACCTGGGTTTGTTGATTTTTAAAAAATTTTGTGGCTTTTGAAATTCATTGATAACAATATAAGAAATATATATCTACATTCACCAAATATTTAAATCAATTTATAAGTAATGAAATTAACAAAAATTAACTTCTTAAATCATACAATTATAATCCTATCACGTGCATTTATCGTCTACGAGGAGTAAATTTGTTTGACAAAACGAAAGTTTGTTTGAAAAGTTTTGGATTTTTTTCTAAGTAGCGTGCATAACTTAAAGGAATGAAGTAAAAAAACCTAAGTTGATTAAAATACAGTCAGTTATGTTTCAGTGACTATTTAAACGATTCATATTTTGGCCGGAAGTGATGTTCCTTCATTTCTCGAATCTTCCCCATTGTGTCGTCTTTTCAAACATTTTATTACCTTGTAGCCCCAAATTTACGATAAGCATCATAAAACCTCAGAGGCGTACGATGGAGACTATAAAATTGTTTAAAGACATTTATAACTTTTAACGAATTTATAAGAAACATTATCTACCTTAAAACACAATACATGTAACTTGGAAGTCACAGGCTCCTGAAATACAGTTTTCACAACTTCACGAGCCTGGAATACGTGTTTGTTATGTTAACTGTAAAATAACGGGCAGGGCAAGCAGTAAAATAAAATTATTAATAAAAAATCTTTATATACTTCTACTACTAAAGAACTTTAACACTTGTGCTAGCTTAGCTTTTGTACGTGTCTAAACCGTTAGTTCATGTGTTTGATTTTTTTTTTAGTTTTAGTTTGGTCGTTGTCTTTCTAACGAAAATCAACGATATGTGTATCACTTGAGGACTACAAGAATTGTAATATTTTTATGATTGTTAACAAAAATAATAAAAAATTATTATTTAATATTTTCGTTTTTCAACTATGCTCATAGAAACATTTATGAGTAGGTACAAAAAAACAAAGATTGTAGTAAATAAATAAAATGTTGTAATTAAATCGTCAGAACGCAGTTAAATGAAAACTCAATCAGTTCGAAATAACTGATATTGATGCCTTGCTTATCGCAGAATTAAATCAATGTAAAATTTAAAGAAGACTAGACGATATTAAACTCAGCTACGAAGTTTAGACTGATTAGTTAGTAGATAAAAGCTTAGACTATAAAGTGAAAGATTACCTTGACTTTGACCTTTGTTTGCTTCCAATTAGACTTAAGTATATGGCTTACTTATTAAGCGACTTTGAATACGGCGGTTACAATCTACAAACATGCCTGAATAATTGCCCAAATAATCACCAGATTATCACACTGTTTTAAGTAAAGTGAATCAGTCGCTCTTACTCATTACAGCGTACATAGAATTAGGCAGAAAAAGACGGCGATTACTTTAGTTAAAAGAGTGCAGGATTATTTAATTTTTATGAATTTTTGATCCTATATGCATTACGTAGCAAAATTCCATCCGGGAATTGGAATATATAATGTAACAAATTTCAGATTACCTATATAAAATAAACTTTATTTAACTAATTAAAAGTTATATCCGTCGACTCATCAGTCAGGTTTTAAAACATTCAAAACGTAGGATTAAATTCATAACTATACTGTACACTGTTCCTGTACCCTTTTAGATACTTTCATTATTATATAATCCTTTACTCTAATTATTACATTGAAACAATTGACGACCAGTCACTTTTCTAGCTGCTTAATCCCTTGCTGTTGCATAGAGATATGGGATCTCTCTGCATCTTCTACCGCATAGAGAAGAGAGAGAGTGAGAGTGAGATTGAGAGTGTTAAGAGGAGTTGTTCGGACTAACGGACCTGCAGCTAAGTTTCATCATCGGACGTCAAGGTAGAATACAATCCGTATCACTGTTGTTCCACAACTGAGTGTATCTTAGGGCAATTTCGAAAAAAAAACGTACCGATTCTTGAAAGGCCGGCCACGCACTTGCGAGCCTTCTGGCAATGTCCATGGGCGGCGATATCACGTAACATCAGGTGAATCTCCTGCCCGTTTGCCTCCTATTACATAAAAAAAAATCTGCCGCGCACCATCACTATGTGGAACACGCTGCCCATTGAAGTAATTCCGAACCAATTCAGCTTAGGGTCCTTCAGGAAAAGAGCGTACCAATTCTTAAAAGGCCGGCAGCGCGCTTGCGAGCCTTCTGGCAGTGTGAGTGTCCATGGACGGCCGTATAACTAAACATCAGGTGAGCCTCCTGCCCATTTGCCTCCTGTAACATAAAAAAAGAAACAATCCAAATATATTCCAAAAGAAAAGAGAATTTGAAACAATTCTTTTAGCCAAATTCAGATTTTATTGCTCACATAAAAATACTAGATACCGTGTAACCGAGCACGCGGAGAAATCTATTATGGCACGTAAATACAGGAGAAATTCAATATAAGGTTAAAGGCAATAAACTATGTAAACACCTAAAAGAAGGCTTTCGCGCTAAAGTGGAATGTTATTTGATTCTTCGGGGAACACTACGTTTCTACGTTTGTAGAACATCTTTATTGGTTTATTTTTATTATGTTTCCAAACCAATACCGCGTCTTAGCGCGAAGTACGAAGTGTTTGTTAGACACAGTTCGTATCTTTTATCTGCCGCTTGTTCTGTTGGTTACGAAAATTAATAATAATTGATAATGTTTTTTTTGGATTAAATTTATGGAATTGATTGTATTGATAAAAGCTTGCCAGCGCTTGTCACACGGATACATTGGTAAAAGATCTACAATATCCAATTATTAATGTGACAAGCACTTGTAGGCAAACATGACATACACGAAGACATAATACAAATATTAAACAAAATGATTATTAAACAAAACAATTAAAATTTCAAAAACTAAACGACAATTTACGATTTTAAAGTGTGGTGTGGTGTGTAGGTCTAATTAATGGCAATATGCCAGCTTTTTTGGAAACAAACACCAACCACACCTCATCATACACAACGCAAACCCAAAAAGCGTAGCGTAGTAAGCGCACATTTTTTGGCCAAAAACTAAAGGGTTTTCTCAGAGAACCTCTCATCTTTAACCACTATCTCCAAAGCCAAATTTTTAGTCTCGATTCAAAACTTTATATATTCGCTAACAAGCTTAAGTAACATCATTTAAAACATATGCTCAAACCGTAGTAAAATTATAGTAAGTCCAATGTAGATACTACTTCAAGTGCCTATTATCATAATTATGTCAAATGGAAGAGAATAATTGCCGACGACACAGGGACTCCTAGTATGGAGGCACTTTGTCTTTGACTGTACATCTCTTTTGCTATGTGTAGTAAAGCTTTTCTTTCTTTCTAAGCCTCTAGCTGATGACAGAATAACATTAGCTAAGCTAAGTCTAAATAAAAAAATGTGTGCATGTACTAGGTGTACACACGTAAGAAGTGAAACTTATATAAAACCTTTGTTGTACGCAGAGCCATAATTGGTTTGTTTTAAATTTAGAGGTCCGAAACTATTTCTTTAAACACAGTAAATTTTGATACACTGCCTAGCATACAATTTACAAATTAATTGCTGCAAATTGCGATTAGCAAATTTCAAGTCGAAAATGTAATCCGTTGTCAAACTTCAAAGTCAAAAACATACTATATGTCATATTTTAACGCCGATAAAGAAGTTTGACTTCAAAAAGCAACATGGCGCGTAACGGAAAAATGTGACGCGTAACGCAAAAATGTTACACTAAATTTTTTTCCAACCCCGATAAAGAAGTTTCACTTCAAAAATATTTAAATATTCACCTAAATTAAAATGGGTTAAGCGGTTTAGCCATGAAAGCGTAACATAAATATTTATGAAACCCACCTGAGAATTTTAGCTGTTCTAAGAGTGTGTTTTAGACGTAAATTATCGCT
The DNA here is from genome assembly GCA_905332375.1 of Pieris macdunnoughi. NCBI lineage: Eukaryota > Metazoa > Arthropoda > Insecta > Lepidoptera > Pieridae > Pieris > Pieris macdunnoughi. The sequence continues at coordinate 5,825,758 of CAJOBZ010000062.1, forward strand.
TTATAAAAACTGAATCAGAACACTGCTTTAAGGTACTATTCTCTCTTCAAGCCACAATCTCGTAGATTTAAAGGGGTTCCAGGAAAACGATATTAATTGCTGGCCAAAACAATGTTAGAGAAGACCTTTGTCACGAGGCATGCTACGCGACATTTTATAAAACCAAAGTGTGTATCAAAAAAAGTAAAAAGTGTATCACATATTAGTGTATACACTTACACTTGGCGCTAAATCTCGTTTCTGAATCTTACTCTAAGACCTTATGAAGAGGTAGCTTACTACTAACACATTTTTTTTCAAATGTACGCGCACATTCTTGCCGAGCATGGAGACTGTGCAACGGTTTGTCTATGCCCCTCACTCTAGTACTAAAATACATATTATAACATTATAAAATATAATAAAGCTAAAAAAAAACACTATTTCGGAAAATGATTACATTAAGTAATTTCATGTTACATATATTTCATACATTGAGAATTGCTGAGTTTTAACTAATTGTTACTATAGCTATTTCTCATTCAGCCTTCATACACTTGAAGTATGATTGTTTTATCATACAACGCCTACGGCGTCTTGCCCTACACGTTTATCTATTTTGCGCTTAAAAGGTATTCAGTAACGTCTCTTCTGTTTATGATTCTAGCAAATATTTGTCAAGTTCCTATTTCCGAAATGTTAAGAAAATTACAAACAATTGTCTTAAATGAATTATTTACTACGGCTTTTGAATTAGCTGAATTTTTACCCGCTTTTTTCGAGATAAATGATTATTTGATATTAGAGTCACGTTCTGTACAGGTTCGTCCTTTGTTTATACAAATTCGCATCACGTATTCCTTAGATATCAATAGAGTTAATGTGCGTTGGTTGCGTTCGCATAATTTTTCGATTTCCGTCACATCGCAAACAATTTGAACTTGGAACGCAGCTGCTTACTTCACCTGTTGGAAAATGTGATGAAATGAAATGAAGTGTTGAACTGAAAGGAATTTAATGAATGGAAATATTCTCGTTCGTTCTCAATAGTTTTCATTACACGTATTGGAGACAATGAAGGCCTAACCCTCAAGCATGACTTTCATTAAAATATTAATATTGTTTTTCAGGAATTAGGTATTATTTATGCAACTTGCTTTAGGTACCCATATATAATTAATGAAAGAAAAATATATGTAATGTAGTATAGACTATAATGTCGAGCATCTAACAAAAAAATAATTAATTTAGTCATAATACGAGTCAAATTTTTTGGGTAATTGTAACTTAGTGTTACTCCGTGCGATTCTAAATCGTCGTGTATTTGTAGTGTGTTTAATTGTAGATACGATGGTGATTACTCTAAATGATAATTATCAACAAAAGGATCCATGACTACTTAATAATTAAATGTGGCTTAAAACTTTTAAAAACAAAAAAAACAGCGGCGCTTAAACCTTTTAGGTCTGGGTCAGATATCTTGTATATAAGTAAGTGATTAGCCTTCTGTGCCTGACACACTCCGTCGCGTGGGTCGAAGGCATGCCATTTCTTCATGGTGCTTTCCTTTACTGTACGAACTAATGTCCGCTTAAAAAGTCCATCGGTGCATAGCACGGGGATCAAACCTACGACCTCGAACCCACGTTGAAGCCACTAAGCCAATTCTGCTCTAACGCTTCTTCTAAATGTTTATTTATGTTTGATAGTAAAACAATATTGCGGCTTATTGCATAATTTAAATCAATAAGTCATGCTATTAGTACTATTGGTATAATTCATTATATTCAAAGTAATAATAATACAGATTCTGTACAACCCTCTTCTTGACCTCCGGTTGTGTCTGTTTACATAGTTTTTCTTTTATAAGCAAGTAGGTCAGCCAACTGTGCATGACACGTCTACTTTTGGTTCTTAGACATGACTAGAGACTGGTTTTCTCGCGATGTTGTTCCGTGCGAGCAAGTTTTAAATGCGCATAGAAAAGATTGACAAACAAGTTACTTTGTTGCTCCATTTGCGCAGGATCCATTCAATAGATAAAGAATACTTAGAGTAATGGAATTGAAAACCCCGATTAGCCAGCAGGTCAAGCGACACAAGGGGAAATGAATAAACTCTCCGAAGAGATTCCAATTATTTCCCCAAGCATGCGATTGGGTATAACTGTCCCAAGAAAGCCTGGCGTCGAACAGTTGCAGATGAGACAAAGAGAGCCGGAAAGACTTGAAGCTAGGTGAAATATGAGGTTCAAGACCGATCGCGATGGAGACTAACAGTGGACGTCCTTTGCTTGGGGAAGGACTAGGGGTTATAGAACTTATGACCATATTCTTGCAACAGTTGCATAATCTACGTGAACTTAATTCTGTTACACTATATTTCCATTTCTATTCTTCAAAAGTCTAAAATCATTTACTCATATAGGTAACACAATGTACACTTATGTACGTCAAAAAAGAAATATACATTAAATCCTTCTACTTTTACATTTACTGCCAGTTCTCGAATCAAGGGTGTAGAAAGAAAGAGAAGAACTGGCAATAAATCTTTTTGATCGCCAAGTTTTTTGTTTTACACAACGCTTGTAAGGAGCTGCAACCATTACACCATGTTCCACATGACATCTTAAGTAATAAATAATAATAAAATAAATTAAAAACAAAGATTTGTCCTCTATCAGCAGGAGGCATGCAGGCAGGTTGAAACTTAAAGACAATGTTACAAACGGTGTTATACGAGGCCTTACAAACATAACAGACGTAACACACAAAAAAGTGGAAATGGGGCGGTCACATTTCCCGCGTTTGTGATGATAGATGGGTCAAAAAGACGCTTACTTGGAATGGCCCAGTGGGAAGAAAAAAGAGAGGACGCCCACCAGAATCCTGGGAAAATCGAATAAAAGGGATAGCGGGGAAGGGAAAATACTGGCGAGGATGAGAGACTAGTGCAATAATTTGGAGGTGATATCACTCCGTCGGAGGTCGTGTACTAATGTTAAACATAATGACATGTACTTAATGTAATCCTAATTATGAAGTACTCGAATACAGGCTATTTTCATTTCATTATAAAGTGCACTGAAAATGCTGCAACTGCCACTTAACCTAACCTAAACGTAGTCATCTTCTATTTCCGCTTCGAAAATTCACTTTATCCTTGTCGTGTCCGATTTGAAATTGGAGTTATAAAACGTGAACAGAATTTCAAAATCCGTATCAAGATTTTAAACAGATAGTGTTCTTAAACTAGCATCCTTATTAATTGACGAAAGTCAGAAACGAAGGTCACTCTTATTTATAATTAAATCAGTCTAACTCAGCGTAAACTGGTTATTTATTGTGAAACAGTGTGTCATAGGTAAGACAGAGAATACTTACTACTATAATTTTAGTAGTTTTTAGTATTTTGTTAATTTGAAAACAGAAATATATACATAACGTATCACTCACTTTACTAAAATAGTTCGTTACCGCCTGGATTGAGAACTGAAAGTGAATAAACATCTAAAATGTTTAGTTGATGAGTTTTATAGATAACAATAAGATTGTAAAATATTTTCCTGTTCATTTCTTTGAAAGAAAAAAAACATTTTTTTCTTCTAGAATCACGAACGTTAACCATTAAGAGATTATTTACTTTCATAGTAAAGAATTTAAATACATAGTTTATGTACATTTTATGCAAAGCTTATAAATTTGACAGTCCTATGCATAATTTGCATATTTCAGGTAAACCCGTTCTTCAGATTGATTTATTATATCTACCATCAAATTATACGCAATCAACCGTTATATAAAATATTTATATAATTTATTTGTTAATGCAACTAGAAATTAGATTCTACATTTCTTTCAAGCACAAAGAACGTGCATAATTTCTTCTTTAGTATTGCATTGCATTCCCTCCCATCGCTTGAATATTTCCAATAATTGGATTATTCTCGTTAAAGCGAATCCGTAAGAGGACTACTAGTAAAACCAACGCGAGAACTCTGTGTCTATTTACAGTTAGCTACTTTATAACAAATATCCAATTCCTGTAACTTCTCTCTCAATGTTATATTCTGAAGCCGGTGAAACGAACATTCCAAAACATATATTATTTAAAAAGGCAATTATATAATTTTATGTACAATCAAGTATCCATATTTACAATTTTACCTTGTAACCTTTGTACCTTTATCGCTGGCAGCATTTCCTTGCTATATTGCGATACTTATTCGTTGAGCCAGGAAAGTGCCAGCTCTGAGGTCACCGGTACTATCTACTAGGCGCCAACTTAAATCTTTAATAAGCGCAGGTGCACTTGAACCCCACGGCCCAAGAGTCTCTACTCCAAAGGGAACAAAATCTAAGTTGGAGGAAAGACTCTTATATTTGTGCCGTTTATTATTTTCTGCCTGCTCTGCGGCCGCCCCAGCTATTTTCCTTGTCCGAAGGAGGTGAGACGCGGCAAACGTGTTACACAGGTAAAAAGTCAATTAGAATACACAAGTGCACTAAGTACGTTCATACGTCGCCTACACCATTGAATTATATGCAGTCTGCCCTAGTTGCCTGTTGAATCCTGACGTTCAAAGTTTTTACTGTATGGGTACGCAAGGTTTTTGTAGCAACAAGCCAATAATATAAAAAAAGTAATGTATAAATCAAATTTATTCTGATGATAATCTACTTGTTTATTATATCTTTATTTTAATCTGTATGACTGGCAGATAGCATAAATTAACTACGTCTCTTATTGAAAACCGTAAACTACATTGTATAAGAGTAACATGTTTCGAATTTTAAATACATATTAGATTTGGTATACGAAAATCATATTTATCCCTAAGACACGATTCTGAATTTTACCCTCGTTCAGTACAGCCGCCATGCGATTCTGTAACTCACTTTTCGAACTCACACAGCGGTTTTCTCAGCGGCGGTCGCACTCAAATCAGTCGTAAAGCAGTCATTTTACGATTTGGCATTATGATAAACAATAAACTACAAGGAGGTGCCTTATCAGAATGCCAAATCGTAAAATGACTGCTTCACGACTGATTTGAGCGCGACCGCCGCTGCGAAAACCGCTGTGTGAGCTCGAAAAGTGAGTTACAGAATCGCAAGGCAGAACGGTTTTGTTTTGAAACATTTGAAACTGATATACGACTGATATATTAAAATCGGCCAGTGTAAGTGGCAAAGCGATTTATTCCATACTATCTATATTTTTACTCTTAACTCTAAAAAACATTACGAACACCGGTTACGGTAAAGTGGCCATTTATCGTAAGAAAGGGAACAATAAATTTTATAAATAGACAATCTAAAAACATTTAAGGGTCAATCAATCTGCGTTTTATTTTTTTTCTGTTCAGTTTCTCTATATTGTTAAGTTGAGAAATATAAGTACAGTAGAGCCCTCTATAACACGGTATCCCTATAACGCGAATTCCGTCCCTCATACAACTCGATATTCCTTGCGAAGATTTCTCAAGTTTTATTTCTATAGTGTCAAATTTATAATGTTGTCAAGTCCATAATTAGTTCTGCGTATACATATTTCAATTGGGTTATAAAATTAAACTAAATACTTTATTAAATACGTGTTCCTAGCTTTTGAATTGTTCAAAAAAACTGTTTTACTAAAATACTGCCTAAACGCGATTTCGGTCCCTGTCCACCGCGTTATAGGGGGGATTATGTATATGATAGTTTAACAAGGTTTAATAATATTATACAGCGTATAAATAATAAGAACATCGTTTATTTGCAAAGAAAGTGTTACATTCAGATCGATGAATTATAAAAATCAGCATATAAAAATTGGCATGCAAATGTCATATTAATGCCATAATAATAAGGTTACTTATAATTGTTGTCAAACTTATGGTCTAAATAGTAGCCCACGCTATCGCACCTTGCCTTTAAAAATGTAATTACTGTATGAAATACCGACTACGTAATTGTATTTTTAGAATGTCTGATGTGTAGCAATTGCAGCGTACTTCAATTGATTTATAGTCAACAAATTATGGCTGATATAATAAAATTAATATTTGTCGAATAACCTAATACTTGTTTAAGGGAGTTTCGTAGCCCTACGGCAGATATTTTTGTGATAACATTCGTTTCGATCAGGTAATTTAAAATTATTGTTCCACCATTAATAAAATCCAGTTACATCCATCCACATTGTAAAGTCTCCATATTAAAAAACGTCCGCTTGTGTAAGTACCACTTTAAATCTATATATTTATTACATAGTTTAAGTACTTAGATTATATTTGATATAAGATATACTGAAACACAAGTTCCCACACAAAAAAATCATTTATTCACAATTTAACTTATACGGGATTCAAGTTTGCTTACGAATGGAATTGTGTACTGTTCGTGATTGTACCAACTTAAATTACTTCGAGGTTCGAGAAACTTCTATGTAATGTGTGTTTATATATTTCCAAACTATTTGAATCCTTTATTAGACTACGTGGATCGCTTAATTAAAGGGTGGTTGAGAGCCACTTAACCCTATTTCTGCTTTTGTTATCCTAATAAGGTTAGTAATAATACAGGAGAGAACTTCGTGTATGTTTAATATAGACATATCATTTATTACAAACAAAAACACACACACACATAAACAGACAAAATAACAATAATCAAATAAAAAAAATTAAATAAAAAATATAATGAGAGATATAAATTTTTTTTCCTTTTCCCATTCGGTTCGTTTCAAGTGTGTAATGCGTGTGTGCTGTGGCTGTAACTGGCCCTTGCTCAGCATTATGCTGAGGAGCAGAATGTTCCACAGCGCTGGTCATTTTGCCAGAGACTACATCAGCTAGTTTGCGCCCTAGTCGCAAAAAAAAGAAAAATAATGTAATAATACTTAGTAGAACAAAATAATAAAAGTAAAAGTTAGCAGTGTAAGTAATGAAGTCTTGTGTAATGGTGTAAAATAAATAAAATAAAACTGAAAGTTAAAAATAAGAATTATTAAGAAGTAGATAAGTAAATAAGTTTTTTTATCTTAATATATATATTTCTTCTGTGCGTGTGTATGTGACTGAACTCCTCCTAAACGACTGGACCAATTTTGATGAAATTTTTTGTGTGTGTTCAAGGGGATCTGGGAATGGTTTAGATTCACAAATCAGCCCGACAGATGGCGCTGCAGTCGGTACTTTCATACTTTGTTTAATATCTTAATCGGTTGAAATATCATGCAGGACAACGTCTGTGGGGTCCACTAGTATAAATATAAATAACTAGCTGATCGGGCAAACGTCGTTTTGCCATGTATAAAATTTATAATAAAAAAAATAGGGGTTGATCGTGGAGGGGTGAAAGTTAGGGTTTATATGTATTTTTTAATGTATTATCATAATAAAATAAAAACAGAAAAAATATCTAAAAATAAAAAAAAAATATTTGAGTGATGAAAAATAGATGTTGTCCGATTCTCAGACATACCCAATATGCACAAAACATTTCATGAGAATCGGTCGAGCCGTTTCTGGGGAGTTTAACCACAAACACCGCGACACGAGAATTTTATATATTAGATAAAAAAAAACTGAGTTTATATATTAAATCTAGATCACTTACATATTTAATTTGTCTCTTTTCGAAAAACTTTCGTCGAGCTCTTACAAAAAAGATTTCTGTGGCATATACTTTTTTCCAGTGGTATCTCGAAAAAAGAACAGCCAACCCCAGGCTTTTTAAGATGTTTTTTTTTTTTTTTTATAGAACGGGGGCAAACGGGCAGGAGGCTCACCTGATGTTAAGTGACACCGCCGCCCATGGACACTCTCAATGCCAGAGGGCTCGCGAGTGCGTTGCCGGCCTTTTAAGAATTGGTACGCTCTTTTCTTGAAGGACCCTAAGTCGAATTGGTTCGGAAATACTTCAGTGGGCAGCTGATTCCACATAGTGGTGGTGCGCGGCAAAAACTGCCTTGAAAAACGCTCAGTTGTGGAACGGCGGACGTCGAGGTGATACGGGTGGAATTTCGTATTCTGTCTCGACGTCCGATGATGAAACTCAGCTGCAGGTATTAATCCGAACAACTCCTCTGAACACTCTCCATGGTAAATGCGGTAGAAGATGCAGAGTGACCCCACATCTCTACGCAACGCCAAAGGATCAAGCCGCTCGGAGAGGGATTGGTCGTCGACGATTCGAACCGCTCTGCGTTGTATACGGTCAAGTGGAAGGAGCTGGTACTGGGGAGCCCCCGCCCAGAGGTGAGAGCAGTACTCCATGTGGGGCCGAATTTGCGCTTTATATAGTTGCATGCGGTGGCCCGGAGTGAAGTACCGCCTCGCCTTGCTGAGCACACCAAGCTTTTTGGAGGCTAATTTAGCCTTTCCCTCCAAATCACCGCGAAACTGAACGTCGTTCGATATGTCAACGCCAAGTATTCCAATGCTGGCTGTGGCTTTAAGAAGAGTGTTTTCGAAAAGAGGAGTAGCGACAAAGGGTGATTTTTTAGCGGAAAACGCGCAAACTTGTGTCTTCTTGGGGTTAAATTGGACTAGGTTTTGTCTGCCCCAGTCTGAGACTCCACGTAGTAGAGTTTCGACTTCAGACACAAGTTTGTTCCGGTACTCATCAACAACTGCCCGAGAAATACCTGCCCGGCCAGTGTAAAAAGTATCCCCAGTGCTGTCATCCGCATAGCAATGAATGTTGCTAAGTTGCGACATATCATTGATATGCAAAAGAAATAGGGTTGGGGATAGAACACAGCCTTGTGGGACCCCAGCGTTCACAGGTTTAAGGTCGGAACATGCTCCGTCGATGACGACCTTGATGCTCCGATCGGCCAGAAAGCTGGAGATCCAATCGCATAATTTCTCGGGAAGCCCATAGGCTGGAAGCTTCGAGAGCAGTGCTCTGTGCCACACCCGATCGAAGGCTTTCGCTATGTCTAAACTTACCGCCAGCGCCTCCCCCTTGGACTCAATTGCCTCTGCCCACCTATGGGTAAGGTATACAAGGAGGTCACCAGCTGAGCGACCACGACGAAAGCCGTACTGAGAATCGCTAATCAACTGCTGGCCCTCTAGATACCACAAGAGCTGGCAATTAATAATGGTTTCCATTATTTTGGAGAACAAGGAGGTTATAGCTATTGGGCGATAGTTGGACGGATCAGAGCGATCGCCTTGAGCGATGTATCGAAGCGGTCTTCCAGCACTTCGGGACAGTGCCGAGCGAGTACAGGTACCGGAAAAGGCGCGTTAAGACCGGAGCCAACTCAGGAGCACAAGTACGCAGCACAATTGGGGGGATACCATCCGGCCCGCTCGACTTATGAATGTCCAAGGAAGATAGTGCTTTGCGGACAGCACGTTGCCGGAATGTGATTTCCGGCATCGAAGAATCACACCGCGAAATGGTCGGTGGTGATCTTCCTTGGTCATCCAAAGTCGAGTTGGACGCGAAGAGACAGCCCAAAAGGTCGGCCTTCTCCTTCGCAGTGTGGGCCTGAGAGTCATCCTCCCTGTGCAGTGGCGGAATGGCGGGCTGACAAAAATTCCCTTGGACAGCTTTGGCGAGAGACCAGAAGGCTCGAGTCCCTGAAGGGAGCTGGGCCAATCTCTCGCCAAATCTGGCAATGTGCTCTGACTTTGCCTTAGTGATTTCCCGTTTGAAGAACCTGGAGGCTGAGTTATATGCTGTTTTAAGTTCCCTGGTATTGGCATCACGAGATTTCGCCGCTTCCGCCCATGCCTTAAAGCATTCTCGCTTTCGACGCGAGGCCGCCTTGCAAGAACGTTTAAACCAGGGCTGAGACTTGCCACCGATCGGCACCGCAGAAAATGGAATAAAGAGTTCCATGCCCTGCAGAACCACTTCGGCGACAGAGGCGGCGACGGAATCTGGAGCTTCCGGCGAAAAGCACATAGGCCCCCAAGGGTAGGACGCAAAGAAAGACCGCATCCCGTCCCAATCTGCTGACTTATAGTGCCAAATACGGCGACAACCCATAAAGCGGGGCCGTGAAGGGCGCGTAGATGGCACAGTACTCCGGACCACACAATGATCCGATGAACCCAATGGCGGGTCAACAGAGACCTGATAGTTCTCCGGATGTGAAGTCAGCAGAAGGTCCAACAAAGAGGGTTTATGACCATCCACATCTGGTATTCGCGTAATCGCAGGGACCATTTGTGTCAGGTCGTAGGCTAAAGCAAAGTCGTGAAAGGATCTTCCCGCGTGATCGGTGGTTTCAGAGCCGAGCCAATCGGCATGGTGGGCGTTAAAATCGCCAAGTATCACGATTTCAGCGGTAGGAACCCTTTCGAGCAGGGAATCTGTAGCCATTTGGATGTGCTCAATGAGTCGGTCAGTTTCGGTATTTCCGCTATGGGACCTATACAGGCATGCGTAGAATCGCGGATGGTCATCGCAGTCAACGCGCAGCCAGAGGTTAGATAGGTCCCTTCCTTCAAGCGTCCCGAGGCGACGAGAACAGATATCCTCTCTGACGTACACGCAAACTCCCGCCCGCGGCACAAATGAATGTTCCAATTTGTACCCCGGGTAGGAGAGGTAGGAAGTATCAGCCGGGGAGGAAATCTGAGTCTCGGTAAGAAAGAGCAAGGCCGGCTTCGCAGTCTCTAAATGGTAGTGGACTGCGTTGATATTGGAATTGAGCCCCCTAACATTTGTGAAGTCCACGGCGAGCGTGGACGGGGGTGCCTTTGTTGAATTGCTCCGTTTGCCCCGAGAACGATAACTGTTTTTGTTGAGCGCAGAATTGCCCCCCAGAATACGAAGGGCAGCCTGTGCGTCCACCACCGGGTGCTGAGTGTCCCGGTGTTGGACGCTCAGAGGGGGATTCTCCACCGCGTTCGCGTGTGGTACCCCCCTGGGGTAGATTCTGTTTGTTCTGCACCTTCATATTTCATATGGGGGGGATGGGCTCCGGGAGTCTCCCTCACCGTACGAAACGCGAGTACAATAAGGCGAACCTATTGCCTCACTTCACGCCGGTTTTCTAAGAGACAATGGTACTGCCCCGGTCGTGCCTGCCCATTTGGCTGAAGCCCGAAGGCAACAGCATGGCACTCCCACTAGGAAGGGGTTGACTGATTGCGCTGATGAAATAACCTCTGTCACAGGTTATTTCACCAGTGGGCGATGGGGTCGTCACGTCCCGACGCCAAAAAAAGATAGATGTTGTCATCGGAGAAAATTAATTGATATATTAAAGCTGGGGCGGCCACAGGCAGAAAATAATAAACGGCACAAATATAAGAGTCTTTCCTTCAACTTCGATTTTGTTCCTTTGGAGTATAGACACTTGGGCCGTGGGGTTCAAGTGCACAGGCACTTATTAAAGATTTAAGTTCGCGCCTAGTAGATAGTACCGATGACCCCAGAGCTGGCACTTTCCTGGCTCAACGAATAAGTATAGCAATACAGCGAGGAAATGCTGCCAGCGTTAAATGTACACTGCCACAAGACCAAACTTTTTAAATTTGTTTTAAAAGTTTTTGTAAGAAAATTATAATACTGTATACTTGATTGTAAATAAAACTATATTTTTATTGATGTATTGTTTGCATTTAAGATATTTAAGACTCAGGTTGATTTTGAATTTAGCGGGGCGTCCTTTTAACTAAATTTTAATTTCGTGTACCTTCTAGATACTCCAGGAATCCCATCATCCCATTTGTCCTTTCAGAAGAACGCGTTTCGGCTAAAACTCACCGATATCTTGAGCATTCTGAGAAACGAGCCAGGTTTGGATATCCATAGTTGCTCCCCTCACACTTTGAAATCAGTTATCTTTTAGTTTTTATATTTTATGAATCGATGTATTTTTTTCGTGTTTATTATATGACTATGACTTATCACATTAAATCTTGTATTTTATTTTTTTAAGTATCAGAGTGCCGAGCGTTGGTAATCTTTTATAAATATATAAATAAACCAAAAAACAGTTCATGAGACAAATAAATGGCGGTAAACTTATTTTATAACAAAGAAAATTATTATTCACGTAACTAACAAAAGTTAAAAAGTCTTGATCGAGAACAGCACAATACCTTTTTCTTAAATAAAAACACGAATTACCCGCATTTGCGAAGAAAACGACGGATCTAATTACAGTAATGTCGACACCGGAATGTCGTGACATGCTTTAATTACACATCAAGACAGTTTTATCTATCTAGATATCAAGTATCCTAAAAACCATAAGGTAAGTGTAGAATGACGCTTAAATGGTGTAGAATACTCCCGCGTGAGAAATCGAAATCAAATCCCCGATCCTGTCTTAGTTCTGATAGCCTAGTATGAAGCGTTTTAACATGCACACAGCCTAGGGGTAAAAAAGGATGGTAAAGATCATTTTAATATTATTAATGTTTTAGAGAGAAAATTGCTACTTAATACATATTTATCCAGCAGGGAAGTTGGAGTCTGAAATTACTTGCCTTATTATAAAACGAGGAGTGCACACATTGTATGTTACCATTGTTAGCTTTTAATATTTATTTAATTAAATTCTAAACATTTTTTAAGAAACATATTCTTAAAAATCTTGCTACAAGTGCGCATGAGCAATAGTTACTCATTTGACTCGTTGGGTTGTTTACGAATTGACTCGAACATCTGCTCGGAGTGGCATGGTCGAGTCGGAGTAGGAAAGAGATTATAAAAGAGGTTGTGACACATGCGAACGGGCAATTCCTATGTTTAAGTTTTAAGTAATATAGTTTAAAGTCAATGAAGTGAATCGAGTCATCATTGGAGTGTTTAATTTCCTGCCCTAAGAACTAGATCAATGAGCTAATAATATGTATACTAATCAGTTTTCATCGTAACCATATTAATTACGGTACAATCTTAAGTCATATATTACTGACGTTTCAGTCCAAACACCTCGTTATTGTTTAATATATTAGTGTCACACTTATAATAATCGTAAGGTAAACAGGAGTTGAAACAAATTGCACCTGCTTGACAAAGCGACGTATTCATAATAAATGACCCTAGGGGCAATTTGAAACAGTACAGTTGACTTTTATTGATTGATGTGTTGGCCATACATTCGCACCGCTATTTGAAAAGTAAACTATACAGGGTTTGATCACGACAATTAATTTAACTGCAAATCTGAATGCTTTTTATACATTTCGATAGGCAAGCTCATGTCTAAGCACCGTGGACAGCAAGGAAGCTTCTGGAGCGGACAATATGTCTCCACCGGTTTCTGTCCAACGCCTCTCTTATGACAGTGTGTAGTTTTGATGAGTCTTTCACTTGATTGGTCCATCTGGTTGGAGAACGGCCACGTGATATTTTGCCTTCTGAGTTACCAACCACGATCGGTTTCTCCAAGTTGTCATCGCCTCTGCGCATTGTATGGCCGAAATAAGATGTTTAGGCGAGCCGTGTGGCCCGCTTATTTAACTTTTTTCAATAGGATAGTACATCAACATAATTTAAAAAAAATATATTCTTTATTATTTTGTTAGGTTTAGGATTTGTATGGAATCTTTATAATAGGACTAGGGACAAACGGGCAAGAGGCTCATGATGATGATGATGTTAAGTGATACAGTGGCTCTCGAGTGTGTTGCCGGCCTTTTATGACGCTATCGTACTTGTTTGTGATTCCTGATACTTGTTTGAATTAATTATGTTATTCTAAGGTACATTGTCTGTTATTTGAATTTTCTTTTACCAGAATCTTTTATATTATTTTTCTTTGACTGTTTCCTGGAAAAGATCGCCCGGTGCCCATCTTATTTTAAATGAGCTGAGGGAAAAAACCCGTGGCACTACAAAGTCTCGGACTTTGCCGTAGATTAATTTTAAAACGTTGAGCCTTATTTCAAACACAGACCTTGCTTGGAAGATGATGTTCTATCACCCTACGAGCAAGTATGAAATACGCACATGAAGTATATTGGTTCACAGCCGTAATTCGAACGCAAAACCTCAGGGTTGAAAAATGCCCGCTTAAGGCCAAAAGGCCAACACGGCTCTTATAACTATTTTAATACTGCACAGTGTACATACGTCTTAGAATTTAAAAGCTGGAACGAGAGATAATATCCTGAAAAGTTGTAGCTAACTTATATCACAGAGATAAGCCTAATATTTAAAAAATGCATGCAGTATAGACATTAATAAAATGTATATTCATTCTCCAGGTGCTATTTCAAGCGTCGTCTTAAATTAATAATAATTAATTACTATTAAATGATTACATACATGTGTACCAGTCTTTGATGTAGTTTGAACGTCAAAAATCAATTCTGCTCTTGAAATACAGTCGCATAAAGAATGTGCATGGACCTTCTTAAAATTTTTCATTGGCCTTATTATTCGCACCCAGCCCTGTATGACCCAATCGCGTAAGCTGCCGTCCTCTACTACGTGTACTATCTCTGCGTATGTGACATTTTGGCTCAGTATTCTGTAATGTAAAAAGACCAAACTAGTGAAATAGATTTGCAAAGCCATGTATGGTTTAGTTTTATTTGTTTACTTTATTTTGTTGGTTACTTAAGTTTAGTCATAGTGTGTAGTCATCTCTTTGTATTTTTTTTTATCCGCGATTGAAGTTTGGTGACCTGTTGCCACAGGACTTCTACAGTCCTATTATAAGCACTCACAAAGATGGTCATACCAGCAGCACGTAAAATTGCATTTTATTATTAAAATAAAAAAAAAACAAATGAGTGGTTTAAAACAGTGCATTAGACTGAAGAATTAAATAAAAAAAGGGTGCGTGTACTTATGTACGCGCGTAAGAAGTTATACTTCTTTGGCATTTTAAAAATGATTGCATGCAAATGATTAATTACAATTAAATAAACAAAGACTGGAAAAGGAGTCATTATAGTCAAAAAAGTTCAGTTTACAATTGAAAAATTAAATAAATAAATATTTATTATTATTCTCTTACATTAATTGTAACATAAATTATATTATTATTCGAATGTTGTTTTTAAATTATCTCCAATGCCGTAGCATCTTCCGTGGGCAACTTCATTCTGTTAATTTTGTGTCACGGTGCGCGCGCATCGAAAAATTTCATACTCATCAATTTTTCATAACGCGCCTAAAGAAGTATAACTTCAAAAACACAACACTTTCCACACATACCATACATCATATTGACACTTTTAAGAACCTTTCCCAATTACTTTTATGCCAAATTAAAGTTGCTCTTTTTCTTATATTAGGGTAGCTTTATTTTCGTTATTAGGCAGATTCATTTCTAAGTCTGTTTTATTACATAAATTATATTAAGTGGCCCTTAAAGGGCTAAGACTTACGAAGTACTTGGATACTTAAGTAAATGGTCCGCGCAATCAAAACTTATATTATAAGTAATTTCTCAGGCTTATTGCTGTTCGCGAGATTAGGAACGCTCAGTTCATTTTTCAGATGTCTGCAAGGTGTTGAGAGTTGATGAATGTGGGTTGACTCCGAATTCCGCGAAAGTAACGAAGACAGATTGAGCCCTTGCGTGGACAGAAAACTTCCTGAATCATGTTTACTTTGTTGTTTTCTATAAGGACACCGCGAAATACAATGACATTTTCTTGTCCAATTTCTTTATACATTAAACGTATTTAGGTGATGCCAATCTTAATATATTTTTTCCAACTTACAAATTGCTTCAGTATTACAAAATAACTGTATCAAGATCTTAGTGTAAAAAGTTTTCAGCACTTTAGAGATTAACACGTTCACTGCGGCAAGTAAAATCATAATTTTTTATCAGGTACGGCGGCGGGCCAAAATGCGCCCCCAATGATATTTCCGCCAGTGCGTGGCAGGTCTTTCTAGACCCAACAGCACTAGGATAGATTAAATTGCTATAACTTTGTGGAAACATAATGTATAATTTTTTTTTATATTGTTAGAATGACCTTGAATCCAACTTCCTTAGGTTTGATTCGCCCCGGGATCTGGCAAACAGGAAATGAGAAATAAAGCAGGAAAAGCGGCAGGCCGATATCGACCTGAACCGCACTTGAATATATTTTTAGTAGTGATGGGACAGAGAAATATCGAAAATAAAACAGAATTATCGTAAAAGAACTGAAAAATGTATTTATTTACTTATGTATGCCTGTCTTGGAAACAGAAATAGTTTTTATTTTTTTAGTGGAAAATATTTCTTCACTGCTGTCACTATCACTGTCAAAAACTGCAAGGCGAATTACTCTATTTTCCAAAATTTGTATTTTTCTTGTATTGCTTGTCATCGTTGATTATAATGAACGGTAGATAGCACAACACTAACTGGCCGGGCGCGCGCTCTGTGCGGTATCGGGTCGCCAGCTGCCTGTTGGGATGGCGGGCTGAAATAGGCCCACTGCCGCACTCAGCGGATGCACAGCAGCGTCAGTGCGTGGTAGGTCGATAAAAGCCTGCAGTTATGTTTTGATGGGGAAAACCTACAATTTTGACCGCAAGATGAAATATATATTTGTCCCTGTCGAATTTTCACAAGAGGGACATAGATTTCTTCGTCCGCACCAGCTGAAATACCGCGGCAGGCTGATATCGGCCTGTTACGCAGTGAACGTGTTAACAAAAATAGGTTCAAAGAGGTTTTGTGATTAGATATATTTTAACTTTTATACGGCGGAAAGATAATTTAAATTTAAAATTTAGGATTTAAACTTGAGAGGTGTCAAGGGACACCCGGGTGGAACGAAGTTCCTTCCTATCGATTAATTTATTTTCTAATTGGTATCATATGAAAAAATGATAATTATTTTTGGAATCACTTGAAGGGAAAATGTTATGACATTCTGCGAATTCAAAAATTTATGAACTAATGTCACAACGAGAACAGCTTATACAAGGAGATGAACCAGATGAGACTGAATTAAAACATCTGAACCACGAAATACGAAATATGCTTAGCTTTGTATGATAGATTTTCTCGACACCAATATTATATTTCATCCATCGTCTATTAAAGTTTTAAGACACCAGGAATCTAAAAGAGGAAGAAGTATGATGTCGTTGTTTTACGCAGCGATTAAATAGTAAAATAACCTAAATATAAATTAAGTCGTACAATTAATAAGCATATTTCGTATTTCGTGGTTCAGATGTTTTAATTCAGTCTCATCTGGTTCATCTGTATAAGCTGTTCTCGTTGTGACATTAGTTCATAAATTTTTGAATTCGCAGAATTTCATAACATTTTCCCTTCAAGTGATTCCAAAAATAATTTTCATTTCTTATCGCTACGAAAAAAAAAGCCAACTTGTGTTCCCAGGCGGTCACCCGTTCGTTCGTTCCAATAGTATGGCAAGGGATAAATATTGACGAAGTTGAGCTACATAATCGAACGGCAGTCAGGTACGAGTGTCAATTGATTACTTTAATATTGATTGTATTTAAATGTCAAAGGCTTGTGCTAATAAATTTGATACTTTTGATAAAAATAATGGCTATGGAATCACTATTACTATCGACTATTGAATTGTTGTTAATTTATAGATATAGAATAATTAGAAAATCAAATAATCCACTAGTATTAACGGTTATAAACTGATTTGACTTTCTTAATTAATAAGCTCTGTGATGTATAATGAAAATGGCAGCTGACAGTAACGTCATATATAGCAACAGAATTAAATTTGAATGTATTTTATAGGTATCTTTTGTATGACGTATTATTACACGCTTTATATTAGCTTCACCTGTATGTATGTAGGTATGTAAGTCCTTCGGACTCGATTTTGACCCACTTGAAACGGACAGATTTAATTCAAATTTTGCGCACCTGTCAAAGATCGATGACAATACAATAATCCGAAAAAAAATTATAAAAAAATTTTAACTAAAAAATAAATAATAGTTAAAAAAAACTAAAAAACACGCTTTTAAAGCACATCAAACTAAAAAGTGAAATATAATACCTAATTTAGGCTGAAAATGGTAATGAACAAAAAATACTGATATTATTGTGAAAAATCGTGGGGCGCTCTGTGTCATATTTTTCGTCTATCGACCAACCAATTCAAATTCAATCAATTTTTTAGTTTTTTTAAACTATTATTTTTTTAACATTTATATTGGCTATTTATAAAACTAAAGGCCTGTATTCGCTTTGATTAGTGCGAGTACAAACATAACGTATAACTGACAACACTATTGTCAAAACTGATATCGTAAAATGATTTAATTAACTTAACTTACGTAAAACCAAAACACTATTTTAAATTAACTATGCTAATGTGTTGGAAATAATTGCGGTTACAGTGGAATGAATGAGGTTTCCCGCTATTACTCTCCGCTATAGTATTAAATCCTCTGCGATAACAATTGTTTAATGTTACCTAATGATCAAATTGATACGTACAAAGTTGAATAACTCAACCAATATATAATATATTCAAACAATACTGAATGAAATGTTTGTTTTTATTCCTAGGATCAGACTATCTATCTACCTACCTAACTTTACAACAATTTCAGCATTATGTCTCCGCAATAGATAATAACTGGTATATACATTGATTTAATAAATAAACTCGTAAACGTACTTAGGTTTAGTAGATCTGATGACAAACAGCCTTTATGTTATATTTTGATATATGTTACACTACACTAGTTATATATAAATAAAACTGCTGAAAGTTTAAAGAAGAAAAGAATACAATCCTAGATCCATATATATAAAATATAGTATAAAGTCTAATTAAGACCTTTGCGAAGATACGAAAATTGTTGTAAATAAAAAAATTGCCTAACAAATTTTAATTACAACTACTGAAATCATCATTCAGGTCTACTAAGCTACTCGTATATGTTTCTTACTCTGCTGGCGCAGCGACCCAAAGTGATATTTGGCCTCAAAACAAGAGAACGCCTTTGCTTATCACGCGCTACCGCCGGCCAATCGACAACTTGGAGCTCGCGTAAGTCTTCCTCCAAGGCATCTTACCAGCGATTTCTGTACGGCCAATGCCGGCCTGTCAGGTACTGTATGTAATCGGTGGATATTATAGAAATTGAATAAAATTTTAGGGCTATCTATTAGGGCTTCCAAGAACAGCTAGATATCCTAAGTGTACACATACACTCTCATAATATGTCCACAAAGTTCTCGTAAATTTAAAGTCATATCCAACAGGTTTTTTCAAGTGGGAAGTCAAACTTTCATCAAAATCAGTTGAGTAATTTTTGAGATACCACACATTTATGGGGCTTTATAGTGTATAGGTGTAAAGGGCCCTAGGTTCATAATTTTAACAGATATTTAATAATTAAATAACAATAAATTTCACTACAATGAATATTTAAAAGATAAGTTAAAAAAATCATTCCGATAAAACCACCCGGTAAACTCTTGTTAAAATTCTTGTTAATCTTATAGTCAAAAATTTGCATAAATTTCTAATTAAAATTTTCTCAACGTGGCTCACTAACTTTGTGTGAATTCCTTAAGCCTTCTCGTTTCTTTATTACATTCCTCAATAGTCCTCACAGCTACTGTAATTGCTATCTTTAACCCTTATAAACGAACTATAAGCCTGAAACTGCAATTTTTGCCTCAATCTAAACTAGATTTTGCATTTAAAAACGAGACAAAACGAGAGATTCTTTTATATTTATCTATAGTTTCGTATATATTCGAATTATGAACGTCAGCTTACTAAATTAACGTGTTTAATATACAGAGTAAAAAAAACTATACTCTAGACAAATGTATATTATCTGTGGTCACACCAGCTTTGGCGCCATTCAAGTATTTTTGAGAAGTGTATGGTATAACTGGGTATTAATGCTGTTAAAAACATGCTAGTGTTATAGAAACCCACCTAGCTAGCTTCACGCAACAGTGTATTGTGACCTTAAAGTTCACACTCGTAGCTAATAAACATTTTACTGTCCAAAACCGTCTTACTCGAATAGCTCCACGGTCCAATTGTAAATCTAAATCTAGGGAGTACAATGTTTCGTGTAAATGTGAAAATAAAACAAATGCTTCATGAAAGTATATAAGTTATTCCTTCTGTACTTGAGATAATAGATCTTATTTATTAAAAGAAATTTTGATTTTAAAATCTATTTATAACATAATGGGTTTCTATCTATGACACAATAGGGTCTAGTATTTTCATTGTTGTTGAAAGTTCTTTAACCTGAATGGGGCATGGGACAAACTTTCGCCCGTTCCAATAGTTTGACAGACTCCGTCGTTGCGTGTTGTTCCCACGAGAATGTAAGTGCGTGCTCCTATTACACCATGCCTCCTGCTGATAGAGGACCAGTCTTTGTTTTTAATTTATATTATTATTATTAATTACTTAAGATGTCATGTGGAACATGGTGTAATGGTTGTAGCTCCTTACAAACGTTGTGTAAAAAAAACATGGCGATTAAAAAGAGTGGCGGAGAGTTTATTGCCAGTTCTTCTCTTCCGTTCTACGCCCTTGATTTGAGAACTGGCACTAAATGTAAAGTTAGAAGTATTTCATATACATTTCGTTTTCTTGACGTTCATAAGTGTACATTGTGTTACCAATATTGACTTAACTTGACTTCCTGTCAACTCGAAAACACTGTTGTTTTCCCTGGCGTTTCTATCTATTAACTACTAAGCCACGGGGAAAATGTATGTTCATCGTAGATATGCTAAAATATTAACAAAATTTCCAGTCCACACAAAATGGATGACCCGTTGTTTAATTTTCCATTGAACTAAGAGCATTGCCGTAATGGCGGCTTAATTGAACGTAAATTGTGAAGAACACTTCTAAACCCGTAATTACATTGATTCGTGACTTTCAACGATTTTATGTGTCCTAAAAAGATAATTGTTTGTTCTTTTATTCATACTTACATAACAAAATAAAAATAAATCAGTGGCACTACAACCTCTTTAGGTCTTGGCCTCAGATTTCTGAATCTGTTTCATGATCATTTTTAAATCTAATAGGCAAGTAGGTGATCAGTGCCTGACACACGCCGTAGACTTTTTAGGTCTAAGACGTGTCGGTTTCCTCGCGATGTTTTCCTTCACCGTTTGAGCAAATGTTAAATGCGCACATAGTCTTTCTATGCATGGTGCACAGCCGGGAATCGAACCTACGTCCTCAGGTATGAGAATCGCACGCTGAAGCGACTAAGCTTCTATAACTTCGTAGCGCATCGACCTTTAATCAAACTCGAGTCATGAGACCCTCAAAAAAAGACAGAACTTTTTTACTTTTCTTCGTTGGCCACTTAACAGCACTCTTCCTAGCCATTTCGATAGAACTTCATCAATGTGAGTATAATCGGCCAGCTCCTCACAGTTCTTCCCGAGGCCCTAAAAAGCCTACCCGCAAAATAAATATAAAAATAAAGTCAAAAACAAATGATTTATTTCAATTAGGCCTATTAAAAAGGCACTTTTGAAAGTCAAAATTACAAGTGAAAAATATTAAAAAAAAATCTCTAGTTGCCTCTTCCGAAAGGTAGTTTCATGTGCAGAATGGGCAGGAAACTTCATACTCACTCTTTTACAATTTTACGGTGACATATATATTGATTTGATAATTATATGTGAAGACCATGTACCTAGCACAAAAAAGCTATTAATTAAATAAAATAGTCGCACGGTGTTAAAAAAAATGCAGCTGATGGATATTATTATGTAAATTCATGGTGCTGACATATTTACGTTTTTAGTCAATAAAAACTTTTTAAAATACAACCCTTTCGCAATTAAAACTTTGATCTTTTAAAAAAGGTATGTGGAGTTTTACGAAACATGTGCATTTAACATTTTGGTCAACATTTTAAAAAGGATTTTGCTTTCATGCATATAGAATGTGTAGGTGACAGAATCGTTTGCAAAAATGTTTTTTAATTTCAACTTTCAAACATTTTAGATAGGTTAGCGTTGAGGCAATCAATAGTAAAGCTCACAGCAGAAATTCTTATCAGACACTGAAAAATTTATAATCGGACTGCTTTGTAACATATTTACTCAAATATTGATAGTATGAAAAAAAACTACACCACTATTGATTGTTGGCATTGAAATAATGGCTTGAATAATTAAAGTATATGCTGCTAGACGCGATTCTTAACCCTGAGGTCAAGCGTTCAAGTCCCGACTGTGCACCAATGGATTGTTCTATCTACGCACACAATTAAAACATGCTCATATGCTGACGATATTAGTGAATAGCAAGATATATAACCTTTTCTTTTTAAAATGTTTTATTTCAATGACTTATTTTAATGACAATAGTTGGGAAAATTTATTTTCTTAACGAAGTAGAATTTGGCTTTAATATGATCTGAATGTTCCGTATGATCAACGAAATTTCAGATTTTAGACGAATTCTTAACATAATTATCATGTGTAATTAAAATTGAATAAAATTGACAGTATTTGACAGTATTTTAGAAACACTAGATTTCAGCTCAAAAGCAATTGTCGGAACAGTTTAGAAATCTAAATACAAGACGATCGAAGTCTAATAGGAATGGAATTCATATGAAAACAAAGTCAGAATTTTTATTAACTAGTTTTAATTTGGTTCTACTACCAGCTTCTTTACCTTTGGATTCCAGTTCGTTGCTAGGTTTTACCGTATCTGTGTTCACGGTATTTCGATATCCAAGGGATGATATATCAACTGTCACCTCTATTATATTTCAACACTAGAGTAATCAAGAATTCAAGCATGCGACGGAGATAAATGATAACGGAGTGTTATCACCTGAGATTCTCTATAGCTGATTTTAATAATGAAGATCAATAACGCTTATATGACTTTATTAGTTACGTTATACTATTTGCACTATGTAAAAGAAACGTTTTCATTTTTAATATAGATTATATAGTCGGTTATAGACCCGGCCTAGTTTTTAAGATTCAACTATTCAAATATTCACAAGGACCGTACACCGTAACTCCTGTAGGCGATACCTAGTGATTTTGTGTGTGATCCTGCAATCGTGTAAGGTTAGGATATTGTAAGATTGCTGTCGGTAGTCATACAGAACCGCTTCGGAGCCTCTTTGCAGGGCGAGTGGACGCTTGGAGCATTTTGTCTTGTCCTGCGACTTTTACCTGTTCTCAGACCTCAAGAGAATGCTCACTTGAACTTTTGTGCTGATGAAGAAGTAATCGACGAAACTGAAGCCTATTTTTAGGGTAAATTAAAATCGTAGTATAAAAATGGCATCGAAAAATTACCGCTATAGTCGTTGTATCGCTCTCCAACTATACTGAGTAATCGAATCAAATTATATAAAAGAAAAGTTTTATTTTCTTTGTTTGCCTACGAACTTTTTAGCCCACCTAATAACGCTCTTAAATTAGCTATTTAGTGATAAAAACTAAACGTTAAATAGCTATTGTCTTGTACTAATTAATAAGTTAGTAATACAAATTATTACGGGTATCAGCTAGTGTCAAAGTAAATTGCCAAAATTACTAAGTGACAGTTATATGCAGCGCATAATCCAGCGTTAATTTTCAATTTAAATTATTCAAATTAAGTTTTATTGAACGCATTTGCGGTTTCGCGCTGGTTTGGGTGTGGCTAACAATATTTCGTAACATTAATAGCTTAGTAATGCAAATCGACACTTCATTTCGACTTATTATTTATTTACACTTCGTTACCTTATACAAAAACATATATATATAAAAAAAAGCAGGTTACATAAGTTACTAATCGACGGGCGGCCTTAGCGCTAACAAGCGATTTCTTCCAGGCAACCCTAATATGGAACAATAAAAAATTAAACGCCTACAGAGGGTAAAGTATTAGGCATAAATAATTAACAAAAACTCAAACTCAAAGTAACATGTAACTAAAAAAAATAAACTATTGTTTATTTTATTTTTTCCATATCATATTATTATATGTATAAACAAAAATGTAAAAGCTA
This sequence comes from Pieris macdunnoughi, assembly GCA_905332375.1. Classification (NCBI taxonomy): domain Eukaryota; kingdom Metazoa; phylum Arthropoda; class Insecta; order Lepidoptera; family Pieridae; genus Pieris; species Pieris macdunnoughi. The sequence continues at coordinate 5,849,640 of CAJOBZ010000062.1, forward strand.
ATAAAAGGGTTAATAATCACAATTAACACATACATAAGTAGTAGCTTATTACGATGCAGAAGAAAAATGATCAAAATGAAGAGTTAATATTATTATCTTGATTTAATTGACTTAATATGATTTCATAAGTTCACCCACCTTTTTAGTAGCTATGCAGCAACATATAGAACATTGTTCGTTTAGCTTTTCCGAAATAGAAACGTTAGTACTAAATAAAAAAATATCTCCATAAAAATCCTCCTTAGAGTTCAAGAACATATTTACAGCGCTTAGCAACATATTTTGCGATTAATTTGTGTTTATATAAGATAAATGTTATTAAAGTGAAAGTTTCTGGTCCGATGGCGTTCGCCTCCGTCATTAAAAGTTTTATACAATTCTTTATTTTATTAAAAAACTTATAGCAGAAATAATTTTAAAATATGAACATTAGATTATACACATGTTGCATTCCTAACATGTCTATGCAATAGAGAAGTTTATCACTAGTAAAATAGTTTTTAAAAGTTCCTTATAATACTGGAACGTTCCCTAACAAATAACTAACTTATTACCTGTGGAACTTACCCTGTATACAGAGAACGGAAAGCTAATATAGATAATGCTACCTAGATCTTAACAACATTTGAATAAGATTTTGGTTAGTACTAACTTTGTGTTCTAATTTCAAACTTTGACTCCATTATTAAAACAAACTTAAGAGATTCACTTGAAATCATGTATCCAGGTGTTACATACTCCTTAGACACAAAAGGTGACCTCCTTTTTGATAAATTTTAGCATACTGGCCGGTTGGATTAAGTAAAAAAATTGTTGTATACAATAATTATATATTTGTGCAAAACATGTCTGACTCAGACTGTTTATGACGACGATAAACACTTTTTATGATTAACACTAGCCGTCTTTAAATCAATTAACGGAAAATTTTTCTTATATCCGTTTTAATTAAAAAGTTCAAAGCTTTCGTTTAAGAACATATTTTAGTATAATGCTGTTTTCTTTTCTTGTCGAACTTTTTGCTTTGGCAATTTATGACCGTTATAATAACTGGGTGGAATTGGACGATCTGTGTACAAAGTATTGTATTGTTAAAATTAATAATTAATATTTTGAGAGTGTAACTGCGTCCAAGAGATCTTAGTATTTTTTATTCTTAAGATTATATTTTTTATTCTTATTATTTTTTAAAGAGATCTTATTATTTTTTGTGTTTATCCTGGCTTACAAATAAAAACAAAGAAAGTCTATAAACATCCAAATCGATTAAGTGTGCCTATACAATTTAAGGAGTTTCTTTATTTTTATGATTCGAATTTATTGAAGTATCAGAAGTAACAATAAACAAAGACAAAAATCTAGATCGGTCTACGAAACATAAATTATTTATTTCAACATTCTATCTAAAAATTGTGACTATTTGATAACCTCCTCGGTGAAACTCGGTCAAAATAATAATGGCCTCTTCAATCTAAACTAGTCTTAAGTATCATAAACATCATACATTTAGAGCATTTTATTGGCCATATACACGAAACCTTAACTCGGCCTTTAGGTTGCGAATGGGGATATAATGTAGTCTGAGCCTTTTACGAAGGTTCTTATCGGGAATGGAATAACATATGTTAGATCGTTATGTACTCACGTTTATAAGTTATGGAGCAATTTATATGGTTATTGCGCGCAAACGTTCCTTTATATCACTTAGGTAAATAGACATACAACTTTTAACATTAATTTATATTGAGTTATGGCATTTGTACGTAGTAATGTTTCCGATTCTGTATGAATTTATTGAATCACGTTAGAAATAGTTCACCAAATGTAAAATTACTATTACAAACTTCATAATAACATTTGTTACAATCGTAAAATTGGCATTTAAAAGCGCGCATTTTATAATCTAGATTATCTATTTTATTTATCTGTGGTTTTGCATGCCTGTTCGCGATGACGGTTTTGGCGCCATTTTTACGTTTTGTTGTACATTTTTGACATTTGACAATATGAAAATTGCCAGCCTTGCAAACGGCTAATATGCTGGAAATAATTATTTAGTTCCCTATTAAATAAAGTCCATATATTTGTTTACATCTGTAATTCCATGAATGCATTTCCGATGTCTTTGTTATAATTTCGTAATAAATTTCAAGATATTAAAAGACAATGTATGAAAGTATAAGAAGTGGAATTCTCAAGTCGAATTGTAGAACAAAAGCAAGATGTTGATGAGAACAGGATGTAAGGCGGTCGCCTCGGGGCTGGCATGCTTTCATTTCAGCTTCACAATACTTTGAAAATATGTATTCACATTACCAATATTGTGTATTATATATGCCTTGGCTCACTGGTTCATACAGTAGTTTACAAATAACTAAAATAATAGTACTGATGTTATTTATTGTCAGATGGGCAAATTAATTAATACATTTTTGTCAGATTCGATTCCTGGCCAAAAAGTTTTTAAGCTATTGCATAGATTTTATCGCGGGCTTTGAGCGCGGCGACCAAATCAATAAATCCCGTAACGAAAATAACCTAATAATGACGTAATATAGGTGCGGCCAATACGAGTAAGAGCGGGACAGAACGCATAATGCGTATTCACATCTCTCTGACAAGATCGGTGACGTAGCGTAAGCGCTAAGTCTGGTAGAGTGGTAGATTGAAATACCAAAGAAAAAAAATACTGCATAAATAAAAAATAAATAAATAATTATAATTGCATAAGTTGATAAAAAATGCTATGCAATAGCTTTACCGCGGCAGTCCCCGAGTGCCACACATTATTTAATTTCGTTAAAATACGTTGTAACAGTTTGGTTTTTCAAACCTATATTATGACAATATTTATTTGACGACTTTTTTATATTTTCAAATGATTTTCACTTATAATACCAGATAATAGGAAATGCCAGATAATTTTGAAGCTAGTGTGGTATTCGGGGGATTATTTTTCCGACCCAAATGTCGGCCAATAGAATTGCACCATGAGACGAAATGTACAGTTAACAAATAAGAATTTCATAATGAATAAAACAACTACTTAATACTTTTCTTGAAGCAACTACCAGAGAAAATTTTCAAAAAATTATCAGTATAATACCATGTAGGTTGTACCACGTGACGTCGAATGGTGCAATTCTATTGGTCGATATTTGGGTCGGAAAAATAATCCTTCAAATATTAAACTGTCGACTCCAAGCCCGTTAAAGAATTATTCTTTTACGCTGACATCACGCCTTTGTTCGAGCCTCGAATTAACCACGACAAAGTTTTAAAGCCTTTGTTGTCTCGTTCCTAACCTTTTTACGAAAATTAAGCTGAAATTGTATGTTTGACTTTATACGAGAGCACTTAATTTGCACTGTAATTATATTTTTTTAGCTTAGGTAAACGGTAAAATAGGGAAAAATTGTACAAATATTAGTGTGAGATTATTATATTATAGTAATTATTATATGTTTATTCGTAGCCATAATGGCCGTAGGGTTAACGTGCACAGGTGCTTATTAAAGATTTAAGTAGGCGGCTGATAGATGGCTGGTGCTTTCCTGGCTCAACAAATAATTATCGCAATACAGCGAGGAAATGCTGTCAGCGTTAAAGGTACACTGCCACAGGGACCAAACTTTTGTTTTGATTTTCTTTTTAATAAATTTTAATTATTTTTACTATTACTCTGTAGGTTAAGACAATTGTTAATACTGTATACTTGATTGTAATCTATAAAATTACATTCTTAAATAGGGTTATAAAGTATAATGGTCATGACAATTAAATATACAGTACCTATTTATAATTTAATTTTAATTTCAATTTTTTTTATGTTATATACATTTATAGTTATTATTATTATATTTATAACGAGCATTTATATATTATCAGTTAACTATAAGTTAATCTTAGTCTTAAGTACCATTCATTTGTTTTTTGAGACAGGAGGCCAAAGAGCCCTGCAACACCCGGAGGATAGCAAGAGCGCTCTTCTCTTGAAGCCCCTAAACTGTTGAGAAATACATTGCAGCCATTAAGCGTTTGTACACGGCAAGTAGTGTTTTAAAAAGCGCTGTTGTGGAAAGCCAAACCACAATTAATTCAGACATTGTAATACATTAATATTTCTTAAATTTAAATAGTTGTACGTACATTTTTCGTGTACATGCCTGTCGCTTCCATATATGTGGTGCCGCCACACGGAAGGAGGTTATTCCAATGGTGGTGTGTTAACTGCTATCTGAATACTTTAATTTTGAAATGGTAGGTTGAAGGTTCAAACCCCTGTGCACCTATAAATTTTCTGTAAATGTCCGCATTTAAAACTCGCTCGTACGGTGAAGGATAACATCGTAAGGAAAGCCTTAGACCCAAAGTCGACGTGTGTCAGGCACAGAAGACTGATCGTCTGCTTGTCTATTAACAAAAATAAGTGATCACGAAACAGGTAGAGAAATCTGAGGCCTAAAAAGGATTTCAGGAAGATTTTTGCCAAAACGCTTTCACTTGGACCATGAGAATCAATTGAAATTCAGTGAGGCGAAAAAATAAATGCGTAGTTTTCCACTCAGAAACAGACTAAAGTAATACAAACTCGTTTGAGAGAATTCTGTACATTCACAATCCTCAAAGTATTTTGTAAAAATTCGATTTTAAACCGCGCCTTTGATAAAATAGCAAAATATTTAAAAAACAAACAAAGAATCCCATAGTTTTTTTTACTTTATACTATTTGTCTGTGGTTTTTTATTTGCTAGTTTGGATTTTTTCTGAACAATTTAATTTATATGTGTCTTAAATTTGTAACGTATTTTCTTGTATATTTAAGCATGTTGTTTTAGAATTAATAAATTAATATGTAGGTGAATTACATAAAGCGGGAATTAACCCAAGATGGTTTATCATACTTACCAAATAATCATATAAAATTATATCAGAAAACGGCTCAAATATAATAGTCTTTCTTCCAACTTCGATTTTGTTCCCTTCGGAGTAGACTCTTGGGCCGTGGGGATCAAGTGCACAGGCGGTAATTTTAGATTATGACCCCAGAGCTTTTCTCGTTCAACGAATAAGTATCGCAATACAGCGAGGAAATGTTGCCAGCGTTTAAGGTACACTGCCACAGTGACCAAACTTTTAAAATTTGTTTTAATTTTAGGAAAAAAGCTAATTTCAATTTACACTTGAAAATTCTAAATTTCCCTTTTGCCTATTTGTCTGTTTATCAACGTTATACTCAAAACTATTGAACGAATTACAATGGTTCCGATAACCTTATCGATTGCTATAGGCATGATTTGAAAGTACTTTCTTTTAGTACATTTTCATTTTGCAAACAAGACTCGCCAACATAAAACAGATGTTTGTCTGGCTACGGAAATACACATAAAGGCATAATTTTATTAAAATTCAGCGCAAAATCGCGGGCTCTTTGTAAATATTTACGGGACAAAGGATACTAAGCGTCATCGAATGTGATTGATGGTGCCTCTAAACGATATAAGGACAATTTTTCGTAAAATTTATTATTATTCATTCATCATACTCCTATTCATTGCCCTTTATAGGTTCCGTCACTTGTTATTTCTTTACTATAAGGAAACGAGGACTTGACGAACTTGACGACTCATTGGTCTAGTGGTTAGTACCCCTGACTGCGAATCCATGGGTCCCGGGTTCGATCCCCGGCTGAGACGAACATCGATGATGAGCATTTGGTGTTGTGTTTAAATATGTATTTATTTATATGTCTATCTGTCTATAATATGTATGTATATCCGTTGCCTAGTACCCATAACACAAGCTTCACCAGCTTAGCATGGGACTAGGTCAATTGATGTGAATTGTCTAAAAAAAAAATGTTTTAAATAATTTTTACTGACTACTAACTTATGAAAATATATTTTCTTTCAAATAAATATTGTTTGGACAACGAATAAGTATCGCAATATAGCGGCGAAATGCTATTACACATAGATTTATATCGTTAGATAGGCCCTTACCGCAGTGAGACCGCGCCGTGTTGTTCCACAGTCGAAGTGAGTGAGCTCACTAACCTGGGATCAGTGCACCCCTAAAAACAGTGTTAGCCGGACGTGTTGTAAAGGACGTTTGTGAGCAGTTTAGTGTCACAAAATGCCATCGTGTGCCTTTCTAAAGTGCAACAACAATTCTAGAAACACAAATAAAGCCAGAGGTGTAACATTTCACTCGTAAGTATTGCGATTTGATTTAAAAACTTTTATTTTTCCTTCCGCACTGTCTAAAATAACAAATTTAAATGGCGAGTGCACGAAAGAAAAAGTAGTGTTTGCAACTAATGTAGGAGAAAAAGAGATGACACTATTTTCTCAGTACATAGGTAATAACAACAGATAAGTACAATGGCAGAAACACGATTTTTTAACTACTCGTTAGTGTGCGTGTGTCGGCATTTTGTTAACGCACACATTCAAAAACAATGCCACAGTTTTCGGTGTCGGGGCCTATCTAAGAATATAAATCTATGCTATTACAGATATCCAGGGACAAAGTTTTTTTAGATTTATTTATTTATTTTTAATTATTATTTTATTCAAGTTAAGCCAATATTTGAATGATGACTAATGCTTAAATAACTCACTCTGTTTTATAATTAAAATCAAATTTTAGTTTCATCATCGGAGGTCAAGGCAGAATACGAAATACCATTCGTGTTTGTACTCGCTGCGTGTTTCTTAAGGCAGTTTTTTGCCACGCACCACCAATATAAGAAACCAGCTACAAACAGAATTATTTCCGAACTAATATGACTTAGGGTGATTAAAGAAAAGAGCGTACAAATTCTAAAAAGGCCGGCGGCGGACTTTCGAGCCTTCTGGACCTGAGTGTCAATGGGCGGTATCACTTAACAGGTGAGCCTCCTGCTGGTTTGCCCTGTTATATATAACAAAGTAAGTGGTCAAAATAGAAATAAATATGTAATGTTATTAAATATTCAAAAATATGTATTACTGTATATATATATATCACTGATAAATTCAGCATACATATTATTATTAATAATAATTATTTGTTTTTACACCATATTTGTTAAATGGGTTCGCAACAATTCAATTCGTAAATATTTATACTAAAAGAATAGAAATATAATAATTGGGCCCTGGGCCAAAGTACACACTCTGCATTTCGTGTATATATAATGCCGTGCGACAACAGTAATCTACAACATTTATTCGTAGGATTTCTTGATTAGTACTTTGAACTGCCTTGAAAACTTCGTGTATTTTTTTATAATGCATTACCTGTCCACATCGTATCCCTAACTTTCACTGTTTTCATATGTTATAATTACTTTGTTTCATTACATTGGTAATTTTATGACTTATGTAGTGTTGCACTTCTTGCGCTCACCTTATCTATTTTTTTTCTAACAGTGGTTTACTGGAAGAGATAGCTCGACAGCGAAAAGGCCGCCAGTTGCCCTCCTTTGTAATAAATTATTTTACTTATATTTCTGTTATACTGCATCGAACTGTTAATAAATAAATAAAAGCATTGAAAATGTTCTATCACTTAGATGGTAATGGTTAGCCCCTAGCTGATGAGCGCTATGCAAAAGGCGTTTAACAGTCCGTATCAGTAATTAAAGATAGTTTCAGAAAAAAAAGGGTGCGTGTACTTATGTACGCGCGTAAGAAGTTATACTTCTTTGGCATTATTAAAAATAGTTTTTGATTGCATGCAAATAATTAATTACAATTAAATAATCAAAGACTGGAAAAGGAGTCATTAAAGTCAATAAAGTTCAGTTTACATGTGAAAAATTAATTAAATAAATAGTTATTATTATTCTCTTACATTAAACAAATAAAACACTATTTATCTTTAAAACATTTTTATTTCATTATACTATTTATTTTTAAGTGACTCTAATGTCTTCATCAGAATTTCGGTTTGTAATTTTAAATTAATCATTACTTGGTTGTGCATCTACGAGGCTTCTCCAAAACTACTTGCTTTCTGCAACAAATAAGAGAATATTAATTTAAGCTCTGTCCATGCAAAACTTAAAATTTTTTATAATTCATATTATAAATTTTTTAACACATTTATATTAATATAATTATATAAATGTGTTAATAATATAATTTGTAGCACATGCTACAGACCTGGATAGCAACTTTCTTTTATTCTATTTAGAGATAGAGATAATTTAAATATAATACCGGTGTCTTCCTTGTAGGTTTCTTTGGAGTTGTTTGGGGATTCTTGTTGTTCAGTTCGACATGATTTTCTTTAACCTTTCTTTAATCCTACAAAATAATGAAATTGTTAAGTTATGTTGTCACTGTTGTGCACACCTTTGTTTGGCTTTTTTAGTATTCAAGTTATGTCAAAACTGATTTATTACCTTGTCATTGTTGGCTTTATTTGCTTTTGGGATATCAATTGTTTCCAAAATGATTTTATTTGTAATAACCTGAAATATATAAATAACATCTATTAATTTAAGTATCATGGTGAGTGGTTCGCACTCAGGTATTAAGGTGTATTATACCCACTGTCCATTATAAGTGGGAATGGGCTCACTTCTGGCAGGACAGAGTTTCGGTACTACAAGTGCAACATGGATGTTTTGAGGTATTACAATATCTCTAACTACCCTGTAGGGGAATAAAGTAATGTTGTAAGCATATGCCTATGCTTGAAAGGTTGAACCTTGAACATCACCATACATCATATTTATAATTAACATTCCTACCTCGACACCATCACAATCAAATTCATTGAAATCTACTTCAAACCATTGTGTCTCGAGAAGGTGATGGTGGCTTTGTTCCACCTCCAGTTTTTGATGTTTCACGGCGATAAGATGACAACTCTTTTTTTGTATTCAATTTAGTGCACTTCCACTGATTCATCAATTGTTTTTTGTCTCTTGTCCTTATATTTGCTAGATTAAATCTGATGTTTTGATTAAATAATGTGGTCATTTTTTTGAGATGCAGGTACTTATTAAAATGTTTACTTCTCTGTTATATCGCTCCAAGCCTTCATTTTCTCCTTATTAGTATTCGTGCTTAAATCTTTGTTCTCAATTATTGATATATAGGGTCGTAGAATATTTCTAAAAAGTTGCTGTAACAAACGCAATAAACAAAAGCAATGAATAATGGTTCATGTTTCAGTTTTAATCAACAATAATACTCGATAATACATACGGATAGTTAACCTCAATTGTATTGAAGCACTCAGGAAGGTTAGCACAGTTTTTTCACAAATATTTTATATTATTTCACAAATATTTTGTATAATGAAAATAACTAGGTATATAATTATTAATTTTAAACAATAATTAAAACTCCTATATTTGTTTAAAAGGTAAATGTCATTGTCAGATGTCAATTGTCATGGTCATTCAAAATTCTTGTTAAGCTGCTAAGCTAGAATATGCGTGAAGTTAGCTTCACGCATATTCTATTTCTTTACTTGTAGTTTGTCTTATTCCCATCTCGCTCGCGCACGCTATATCACACTGCCAATTTTGTGTCATAGGTGCGCGCGCAATCGTAAAATTTCACTCTCATCAATTTTTCATAACGCGCCTAAAGAAGTACAACTTCAAAAACTCTAGACATTTCTAGTATGTAGTTAATGTATGTGATGCTTAAACGCTGCCAAAATTCCATCCCTTAATTAAGTGATCTCTTAACATGTAGGCTAGGCTTAACGTAAATTACCTTCATAAATACGTTGAATTGTTTAGTAAAAGCCGCTTACGTATGGTTCAAATATTTTGAACTTATCCATAAATTATTAATCATATTAGAGTTTTTTTACGAACACCATGACCCAGAAAAATTATCTCGTTTATCGCGAACAGATAGACCCGGCGGAGGACTTGTTTTTTTTATATAAAAGTTATACATATGCAGTAGCTGACTTTTATGTAGGTATTATTAAGGTTAAACCTTTCATCTAAAACTGAATCTCTCATTATAAGGAAGCGTTCTTAAAAACTATAAAGCGTATGATCACTCATAACGTGGCAAAATTGGTAAAATAATTTTCCAAATTCGTTCAGTAGATCCAGAGATTTACCCTAAATTGAGGTTCTAGTCTCACAAATTCTACCTCTGCATAATATAGGAATATAATAGGAATAGATAAATCGTCAAACTTAATTTATCACTTGTCCTAAGTGATGAATATTAATTAGGTTTGATTATTTCTTCGTGTTTATGAAGTAAATGAATATTTTGTATTATATGGGCTGTTTACTATGCACCAGGGCTAGTTGGTGTGTATATCACGGGGTCTGGGGTTCGACTGAAACAATAAGAGTATTGTAATAATACAAGACTATAAAATAAAATGTAAGTGTTCTAACACAATTCGAACATAATATTCACTACACTACAATGCCAATGCAATGTAACTATCGTACTATTCACGAAAGAAAAGCTTTTATCATCCAGTGTACTTTATAGAAATACAAATAAGCATAGAACCTGAAATATTCAAAAGAAAATTCAATTTTCTATCTAAGTTTCCTTTACAAACGAATCAAGAAGTAGGTAAAGGCAACGCTCGTTCGAGACTCTTGTAAATGCTAGAATAGCATTAAAAGCGAAATGGGCACACAATACAGGCCTCTGTCTTCCGACTTTCGTATTTGGATCATTATTGTTCACTTTTCATATCTAACATATATTACAAAGCAAGAACTAAAGGTTCAAATTGAAAAATTCTTATGTATTATCGAGGAAATGTGACTACGAAGTACGACCGTAATTAACGTGTGTGAAGACGCTAGCTTCCCCGCAAAAAAAGATATTAAAATAATTTGATTACCTTTACTTAGGAGCAGTATTGGCCTAGTGGTTTCAGCGTGCGACTGCCATCCCTGAGGTCGTAGGTTCAATCCTCGGCTGTGCACATATGGACCTTCTTTCTATGTGCGCATTTAACATTCGCTCGAACGGTGAAGAAAAACATCGTGAGGAAACCGGCTTGGCTTAGACCCAAACAGTCGACGGCGTGCGTCAGGCACAGGAGGCTGATAACTTGCCCATTAGATTAACAAATCATCATGAAACAGATACAGAAATCTGAGCCCCAGACCTAAAAAGGTTGTAGCACCACTGATTTTACTTGAAAGCTAGAATATTTATTTATACTAAATTCAGATTATATTTTTATTATTATTTAAAACATATTCTAGATGCATAATGTATTTTGTTTCTCTACATCATACAATAACTTTTTAAAATTAAATTATTACTTAATTTATTAAATTTTGTCTCCAAATGTCAATTTGATGATTTGAACGACTATAACTAAACCCATAGCATTTCTACCAAATCCCCTTGCTAGTGAAGTTGAGATTATTTATATAAAAACATACCGGCAAATATTAAAGTTGGTCGCATGGAACTTGGAATGCATCCAACATATTCCAATTAGCAGAGGTTCACGTCGATATGGATATGGAATTAAAATATTGTTTATATTTATTAAAACTACTTGCAGTTTAATGGTGATTAATATTGTATAGACGATTTATAACTCCAGTTGTATCTTCTGTGGGTTCTAACAAATTGCTTTGGCGTAATTTGAGTCTGTAGGTAATTTATCTAGCTAATAATTGTGATATTGGTGTTATTTAAACAATTTAATATATATGTAAAAGAATTTTGTGACTAAGCCAGTAGGCGATATTGAAAATTTTTTGAGATAATCTAAACCAATAATGTGCTAATGAATTTTAAATATAAAAATTAAAAAAAATTGATCCCTGTAGTATCTATATACAGGATGGCCAAAAAGTCGTGGATCAAACGCAAATAGGGGGTAGATGAGGTCATCAGCTGCAAAAAAATTGTTCTACGGGAGGTCTCTAAGCTCAATCCCTGCAGAGTTATAATTTATTTTGCGTTTTATAACAAAATTGACTTTTTTTTACCTTTTCAGAATCCCTATGAAATGCGCCAAAACTTGTAATACAGGGTCACTTTTCGGTAGAGTAATTTTTTTTTTCTCAGTGGGGTCCAAAGTAAACAAAAAGTTTTGATTTGAAAAATAAAAAGGGTGCGTGTACTTATGTACGCGCGTAAGAAGTTATACTTCTTTGGCATTATTAAAAATAGTTTTTGATTGCATGCAAATAATTAATTACAATTAAATAATCAAAGACTGGAAAAGGAGTCATTAAAGTCAATAAAGTTCAGTTTACATTTGAAAAATTAATTAAATAAATATTTATTATTATTCTCTTACATTAAACAAATAAAACACTATTTATCTTTAAAACATTTTTATTTCATTATACTATTTATTTTTAAGTGACTCTAATGTCTTCATCAGAATTTCGGTTTGTAATTTTAAATTAATCATTACTTGGTTGTGCATCTACGAGGCTTCTCCAAAACTACTTGCTTTCTGCAACAAATAAGAGAATATTAATTTAAGCTCTGTCCATGCAAAACTTAAAAATTTTTATAATTCATATTATAAATTTTTTAACACATTTATATTAATATAATTATATAAATGTGTTAATAATATAATTTGTAGCACATGCTACAGACCTGGATAGCAACTTTCTTTTATTCTATTTAGAGATAGAGATAATTTAAATATAATACCGGTGTCTTCCTTGTAGGTTTCTTTGGAGTTGTTTGGGGATTCTTGTTGTTCAGTTCGACATGATTTTCTTTAACCTTTCTTTAATCCTACAAAATAATGAAATTGTTAAGTTATGTTGTCACTGTTGTGCACACCTTTGTTTGGCTTTTTTAGTATTCAAGTTATGTCAAAACTGATTTATTACCTTGTCATTGTTGGCTTTATTTGCTTTTGGGATATCAATTGTTTCCAAAATGATTTTATTTGTAATAACCTGAAATATATAAATAACATCTATTAATTTAAGTATCATGGTGAGTGGTTCGCACTCAGGTATTAAGGTGTAATATACCCACTGTCCATTATAAGTGGGAATGGGCTCACTTCTGGCAGGACAGAGTTTCGGTACTACAAGTGCAACATGGATGTTTTGAGGTATTACAATATCTCTAACTACCCTGTAGGGGAATAAAGTAATGTTGTAAGCATATGCCTATGCTTGAAAGGTTGAACCTTGAACATCACCATACATCATATTTATAATTAACATTCCTACCTCGACACCATCACAATCAAATTCATTGAAATCTACTTCAAACCATTGTGTCTCGAGAAGGTGATGGTGGCTTTGTTCCACCTCCAGTTTTTGATGTTTCACGGCGATAAGATGACAACTCTTTTTTTGTACTTATTCAATTTAGTGCACTTCCACTGATTCATCAATTGTTTTTTGTCTCTTGTCCTTATATTTGCTAGATTAAATCTGATGTTTTGATTAAATAATGTGGTCATTTTTTTGAGATGCAGGTACTTATTAAAATGTTTACTTCTCTGTTATATCGCTCCAAGCCTTCATTTTCTCCTTATTAGTATTCGTGCTTAAATCTTTGTTCTCAATTATTGATATATAGGGTCGTAGAATATTTCTAAAAAGTTGCTGTAACAAACGCAATAAACAAAAGCAATGAATAATGGTTCATGTTTCAGTTTTAATCAACAATAATACTCGATAATACATACGGATAGTTAACCTCAATTGTATTGAAGCACTCAGGAAGGTTAGCACAGTTTTTTCACAAATATTTTATATTATTTCACAAATATTTTGTATAATGAAAATAACTAGGTATATAATTATTAATTTTAAACAATAATTAAAACTCCTATATTTGTTTAAAAGGTAAATGTCATTGTCAGATGTCAATTGTCATGGTCATTCAAAATTCTTGTTAAGCTGCTAAGCTAGAATATGCGTGAAGTTAGCTTCACGCATATTCTATTTCTTTTTACTTGTAGTTTGTCTTATTCCCATCTCGCTCGCGCACGCTATATCACACTGCCAATTTTGTGTCATAGGTGCGCGCGCAATCGTAAAATTTCACTCTCATCAATTTTTCATAACGCGCCTAAAGAAGTACAACTTCAAAAATTATATCGTATAACTTAATATTATCTTCAATACACTCAATAAACAACTATAAATAGTATGTCTAACGCAAGAACTCATCAGTACCAATCTAGTGGATATTATGAAAAAGATACAGAATGTAGATTTTTTCGAATTTTAATAAGAATTAGTAAAAAAAAGTCATTTTTTTTATAAAACACAAAATAAATTATAACTCTGCAGGGGTTGAGCTAAGAGACCTCCCGTAGAACAATTTTTTGCAGCTGATGACCTCATCTATCCCCTATTTGCGTTTGAACCACGACTTTTTGGCCAACCTGTATAGTATGTTAGTGTATCTTTAGTGCAGGATTTTCTCGATTTCGCGATACTTATTCGTTGAGCGAGGAAAGCACCAGCTCTGGGATAACCTGTTTACCACTGTCACACCACGCCCAAGAGTACACAAGGGTACACATTCATAGTAACATATTTTTTATAATACTCTGTTCCACCTATATAAGTATAAGTTACGTATACGTATATTCTTGGTAGGAACCCGTTCAATCTCACGTAGCAAGCTGTCAAATGAGGGAATGAATACAAATCGTGGTTCCGTGAACCGCTGATGGATTGTATGTAAATGTAAGATGGTATTGTAATAACTGAATCATTTGTTGAAAGTATCACAAAGGAGTTTTCTATTATAAGAACAGAAAAATTATATTTTTAATAAATTTTCTGTTGAAAACAAATAATTTCAGTTCACTGGTTATTTAATTTATTTTCAACTAGTAGACTCGTCCAAGCGTTGCTGTGGCTAAGATTTTTGTTATATTACGTAGTAGTAAACTATTCAAGAGAAACGGCAGGAGAACACCAATCCACCATGCTTTTGTGGTGGTTATGCCATTAAATTGTAGCTTATGTGAAACGTTGTTATTTATTTTGATAAGGATCAATACTTAGGTACGAATAAAGTTCCTTTTCTAGCGGTGGTATTTTAATAAAAAAAAATTAATAAAAGGATGCTTATTGTGACGTAACTATAAAAAATAGAGTCATGCTGTCGTGACATTTTGTATAGATAGTGATGTGTCCTGAAAAATTGTAATACATTATTTTGTTCTATCATTAATAGTTTTCGCAGCGCACGCGATTGAGGGAAGTTTTTTGTTTATTTTTTTACACCTTGGGTTAGATTATTCAAGTTTTAGTAAGCATCCCTAACCTTTACACATTTAAAGAAAAACGCTTTTTACCGGTCACGGTGACCACGCACGCTGTAAAGCACGCGAAACGTCGGATAAATTTAAAATTATGTCAAATAGTTGTAAATTTATAATAATAAACATAACTTTAATCCGGTAAAAAGCGTTTTTCTTTAAAAGCATCCCTAATTTTTTTGAAAATGAAACATAGCCTACGTCACTCGGGAATAATGTTGCTTGCGAACGGTGAAAGAATGTTTGAAATCGGTCCAGTAGTTTCGGAGCCTATTCATTTCAAACAAACAAAAAATCAAATCTTTCCTCTTTATAATATTACTATAGAAATAGCTGCCGGTCTTCGGATATACTTTTATTCTTTAAATATATTGTGAGTAAATCAATAAAACTAATTAAAAATTGTCCGATACGTACAGTTATTAATGACCTTAAGGGACACCTCAAACGTCGTCGAAGTTTTTATCAGCTGTAAAGAATAATCTGGAGTAAAATGTACGGCATCTGGTTTTTTTTGTTTATTTATATTTGTTACATATAAAATAACAATAATCTTTGAAAATATTACTCTTCATATTACTCTAGGAATATTTGAAAAATCATCTAAATTTCGGAAATTTCATATATTTTTGAAGTTATACTTCTTTAGGCGCGTTATGAAAAATTTATGAGAGTGAAATTTTACGATGCGCGCGCACCTGTGACACAAAATTGGGAGTGTGATTATAGCGTGCGCGAGCGAGATAGGAATAAGACAATCTACAAGTAAAAAGAAATAGAATATGCGTGAACTTCGTATGCCAAGAATTTTGAATGACCATAATGACATTTGTCATTTACCTTTTAAACAAATAAAGGAGTGTTGATTATTTTTTCAAAGAAATTTATTAATTTTATATTGTGCAATACTGCCAAAGCAACAACATACTTCTTAGTGTTTGGTAGAGATGTTTTAAATATATAATAATATATAATTTTAACTAAATATAATTTATGTTACACTTAATGTAAGAGAATAATAATAAATAATTACATATTTATTTAATTTTTCAAATGTAAACTGAACTTAATTGACTATAATGACTCCTTTTCCAGTCTTTGATTATTTAATTGTAATTAATTATTTGCATGCAATCAAAAACTATTTTTAATAATGCCAAAGAAGTATAACTTCTTACGCGCGTACATAAGTACACGAACCCTTTTTTATCATAATATTTTTATTTGTTACCATTTATAATGAACGGCTATAAGGTACAACGGTAATATTATTTAAAAAAAAACAATTTGCCGTATATTATTCTCTGATCTTACAGCAGTAAGAACTCGGTAAATCCTGAAATTTCGATAAATATTTATTTACACAAATATTAACTATAATTTTTGGACGGCATAATTATAAAACATTATTATCCGTGTTAAATAATATTTTGAACTTGTTGCCGTACATTTTACAATGACCTTAGGGTATATGGGTGTAGGGGTAGGGTTGCGACCCTTGGCTTTCGACCGCTCCGCTGGAAATATGTACGGCGTTTACGGGTAAAGTATCTGTATATGTGTCCAAATGGAATAACACAAATGCCGTACAGTAATAAATGACCTATATTGCTTCTGCAACTATCGTCGAATTAAAAATTTGCACCGACTTCCGGCACCATCACTTTAGTACGGCACTAGGTTTTTCCACATTTATTTTGAATCATCTATACACTTATAACAAAGCCGTACATTAATAATTAGTCGAAATTCCTCCTTCGTATCTGAGAAATTCCATTCACTCACGTACCTACTCACATGTACCGCTCAGAAATGACGGCATAGTGATGAGAGTTATTTTCAGATATAGTAACAGCCTTCTAAACGTAATTCACGTTGGGTCATTTCACAGGTATTTTTTGTTCATGGGCTTGTGGTCTAATATAGTCACATGATGTTTTTTTTGTACAACAGGGGCAAGCGGGCAGGAAGCTCATCTGCCGCCCAGGGGCAAAGGGGTTGCGAGTGTGTTGCCGGCCTTAGAAAAATGGTACGCTCTTTTCTTGAAGGACTCTAAGTCGTATTCGTTCGGAAATACCTCGACGGGCATTTACTTCGTAAGGTACGCTACGGCGTAGCGCGTAGCGTGGTGTGCGGCAAAAAATACCTTAAGAAAAGGCCGATTGTGGAACGACAGACATCGAAGTGATTAGGGTGGAATTTCATATTCTGCCTAGACGCCCGATGATGAAACTCGGCTCGTATTAATCAGTACAACTCATCTGAGCATTTCCACGGTAAATATAGGTAGGTCTTCCACGGTAGAAGATGCAGATGCCAACATCTCTACGCTTTGCCAAGGATGAAGCCGCTCGGAAAGTGACTGGTCGTCGACGATTCATAATTAGCACAAAGTCTAGTCTTAAGACTTAAAACTTCGGCTTAAAACTTCATAAATTATTGCTAAACCCGCCAACCGTGATCGAATTCCTTTTAATTTAAACGGTTTGTTTAACTTTAGTTTGAGATTAAAGTGATAAAATTTATCTTAAGTAGATAATAGGAAACTTAAAATAAGCTAGGAGGGAAGTTTTTTACAATCATATCTTTTCATTTTATAGTTAATAAATTAATTATCACCCTTACGCAAACTAGAATCATTTTTCTTCTAGAATCTTTTAAATTAATACTGTTAGTTTAAACATTATATGGATGTATATGGCTAACACAGAGATTTTGTGTTTATATATAATATATTTATATTAAATATTAAGAATAGAGTACATCACTATTTATCACACCTAAACTTAGTTTCACATAATACGTAAATTGTTTTTTTTTGTGAAGGCGTCAGCAATCAATCCTTGATACCCTACTCATAAAACTAAATTCAATCACTTCTGCTTTCATCTATGGAACTCATAGCTGTTGTTATCAGACGAGCTGTCTTAATTAATTTAAGAAATCTTCTTAGATTAGCTTAAATACATTTTTAATAATATTATTATTCCTTTTTTAGATTTAAGTTTAGTTTTGTTTTAGTTAGTATTTCTAGTGTTACACGTAATTTTGTTTTTTATTTAATATTTTATGCACTTCTTGTTCATGTCAGTTGGTGTTTCTTTTTGAAGTTATAATTATTTTGGCGGGTTAGGAAATAATGATGAAAGTAAATTTTTATGATGTGCGCGCACACCGTCACAAAAACCGACACCCGCACACAGTCACAAAAAAGGGTGCGTGTACTTATGTACGCGCGTAAGAAGTTATACTTCTTTGGCATTATTAATAATACATTCGGATAGTTAACCTCAATTGTATTGAAGCACTTTGGAAGGTTGATGAGCACAGTTTTTTCACAAATATTTTCTAATATTAATTAGAATTGATTTAAATATTCAATTTAAATCACTTCTGATTATAATTCAGACTCACATATAAAATTCGCACTTGTATAATGAAAACAAAATGAAAACACGTGTTTTAAATGTAGAAACTCAAAGCATGTGGTTAAATATTATAAATATAAATACACAGTGAACAGAGGCGGCGTGCGTGCGCCTCTAGCATTTTTCCTCAACTTAATGAGCGAATTAGTGGGCAACTTCATTCTGTTAATTTTGTGTCACGGTGCGCGCGCATCGTAAAATTTCACTCTTATCAATTTTTCATAACGCGCCTAAAGAAGTATAACTTCAAAAACCGACACCCGAAACTCAAAAATGTCAATTTCTAAAATTATGTAGAAATATTTTTTTGTGATATTTAAATAAACTCTATTTAACTAGATATAACGTTATAATAAAACTTTCAATGTATTAAATACCTTTTTTCTATTGTTAGTGTCGTTTTTTCTACAAACGTAGAATAAGGCGAAAGATAAAAAAAATTAAAAAGTTTTTATCTTGTTTCGCGAAAGAAGTATAACTTCTAACGCGTGACGTACATAAGTATACACACAATTTTTTTTTTCTATTTTTCCCGCCCGTCGTCACGGCGACTTTAAATTTGTTACTTTAAGCTAAACTAAGTTTAGTAGAAATTTATGTCAATTGCTTGTTAATTTAAAAGAAAATAGGAGTAAAAAAACAAATTCAAAGCAGTAAGGAGTAAGGAGAAATTTAATTGAATTTTTATGTTAATTGGAGAGAAGGCGGAAGTGATAAAGATGATTAAAAACGTTTCTTGTAGTCTGAATTAATCAGGATTTTTAAGAATCTCTGAAACCATTGAGGCTCATTCCCTTGTATGTTGTATTTCATAAACACGTGCCGAATAGATAAAACTACAAGAGACATAATTTACACAAACAAAATAAGGTTGGAGACTTTATCTGTTGGCGTTAAAATATTTATTTATCTTATAGTAGTTTTAGTAACAATTATTCTTATTTTTATTTAGTATATACTTTTAAACACAAATCTTCCAAGACTTCTTTACTTCCACTGTTAATTTTTACTATTATTATTTCATTATTTTTCGTTTTTTGCATCTGAGGCGCAAACTGTTGTGGTCTCTGGCAAAAAGACCAGCGCTGTGGAACACGTCTTCTCCACAGCATAATGCTGAACCAGGGCCAGTTACCGCAGCACGCACACATTACAAACTTAAAATGTACCTTATTGCATTACTTTTTGGTATTTTTAATTTTTGATTATTATTGTTATTTTATCTGTGTGTTTCGTTGGTAATAAATGTTTTAAAAAATCTGTGGCGCTACAACCTCTAGGTCTTGGTATCAGATTTCTGAATCTGTTTCATGATCATTTTTTAATTTAATAGGCAAGTAGTCTGACACACGCCGTCGAATTTTTGGATCTAAGACATGTCGGTTTCCTCACGATGTTTTCCTTCACCGTTAGAGCAAACGTTAAATGCGCACATAGAAAGAAAGTCCATTGGTGCACAGCCGGGGATCGAACCTACGACCTCAGGTATAAGTAGGGCATCGAAACTCGGTCCAATTTCGAAAACCCGGGTTTTCGGGTCTAAGAGTAATCAAAACCCGGGTACCCGGTTTTTTCGAGCATTTCGGTCTTTTTATTGATTTTTTTTAAATGCACTAATCTGCGTTTATATATCGATTTCCTAGAATGAATACAAAATATAAAGGATGAGGAAGAATTTAAATAAATGAAACAGTACTTTACAAATTACAAAAACAGTTTTAATGTTTAAAAAAGTGATAAAGATTTATTTTTTCTTCAGAATATCTTAAAACTTAGTAAGTAATCTAGTATTTTTAAATCACAGACTTGCAGAGATTAGTTTTAACATTAAATGAATTATTTTGGAAACATTCACTTATTGTATTTAAAAGCTAATAAAAATAAAATCTTCAAAAGACATTTTTGTAGTATCACAATTAATTTTAATATTAATAAAGCTCTTCTTCGCATTAACAATTAAGTAACGAATAATTCTAGTCTTCTATTCTACTATAATTTAAATTGCAGTCGTTTTCTTAATAATTAGGTCTTTATATAATTACCTAAAATACTAAGTAAAAAGTAGTTATGCATTTGACACATTATTTAAGACATAACCTCTGACCATCTGACCACTTTAGAAAAAAAGAGGAACGCTCTCGCCGCCGCGTACCGCCATTCTCGGAGAGTGCTATTTCTACCCTCACAGTAGTAGGTAAGCAAATCGTCTGATGGACAAGCTGATCCAGTTACAGGAGCATTATTATCAGTAGCAACAGCTTGACTTAACTGTCTGTTCAGTTCCTCTTCATTTGACAAAGTAGACAACTGAATGTCAATTTCTCGTAGGTCTTGGTCTGGCGCTGGCAAATTTTCAAGAGGTATATTTTATTTTTTGGTTGTGCGTTTAATCAGATTAACAATTTCGTTTAGCATTTCATTACCTGTAGGCCGATAAAAACAGTTTTATCTTCATTTTGAATGTTCTCAAAATATTTACCCGGATTTGTCAAGTAGGTACTGTAGTGTGGCTGCTTGAGTTAGTTTTTTTTTGGGTATCGTTTGCCAAATGCAGTTGCCATTTT
This sequence comes from Pieris macdunnoughi, assembly GCA_905332375.1. Classification (NCBI taxonomy): domain Eukaryota; kingdom Metazoa; phylum Arthropoda; class Insecta; order Lepidoptera; family Pieridae; genus Pieris; species Pieris macdunnoughi. The sequence continues at coordinate 5,870,854 of CAJOBZ010000062.1, forward strand.
GTTACATAGTGGTGTCTTCATTTCATCCATTTTTGTCAATGCAAATTTTAGGGAAACATCAGCTGTAAGTAATGTTGCATCGCGTCAACATAGCGCCTCGACGACAGTTTTAATAACATCCAATATTTTTGGATCTCATCTTTATTACTCCAGTCATCATCAGTAAATACAATATCGGTTTTTAAATCCATTAAAGCTTTTATTTAAAAAAAATCATCACCGGCAACACCCCGCACAACGCGCGACGAGCTTCGCTACACCCTCCCCTCTCCACTGCTCCACACTTCACTCTATTCATGTCTTTTTTTTTCCCATGGGGAAATGCGTTACGCATACCCTCCCGCGGCATGGTTGACCTGGGGAAGGGTGATGTGGGACTCGCTGTTGTGCATACCCACTAAAACCCCACGGCGCCACCAGCAATCGCCCGGGGCAGGACACGGTAACAGCGTAGCCTTGTCCGCATCCAGCCACGCGATCAACCGTTAATATTACGGTCCTCTACGGCCACGAATGATGTGGAATGGACCTTGGCACAGCAAGGGCCTTTCACATCGGCCAATTCATCCTGTTTTATAGAGCTGGGGGAGGCCGGGTACAATGCTTGCAGGGATGCGTTAGCATCCCTTCTTTTGGACGCATGAGCCCCTGTTCCCCCGCTGGAGCAACTGCATGCCCAGGATTACACACAGGGTTGCACGGTGCAATGGCGACGCTGTGGTCTCCTACGGCGACGCGGGTGGGCTGCAGGATCCTTCTCCCTGGCCCTCTCCGCCTCTTCCTTATGTTGCATGACGGCTTCACAGAATCTCTGGAAGATTTCCCACATGCCGTCACTGTCCGAGCTTGTAACTGCTACTCTCACAATGTTATCGAGAGTAGCGTCCTCGCCCTGTAGCACGCCCAGTAGCGGCCTCCTTTCCACCTCCCATGCTAGGCAATCCTTTAAGGTGTGGAGCGCGTCATCAACAACGCCAGCGTCGCAATGGTGGCAGGTTGGTGCCTCCTCACGCCCGACTACCTTGTGCAAATAGCTGCCGAAACAGCCATGTCCGGACAGTATCTGCACGAGTCGGTAGCTGAGGCGGCCCCATCGCCTCCTCACCCATTTGTCGAGATGTGGTCCGAACGCGTTGATGGTGTAGAACCCAGCGCTCGCACTAGCCAGATCCTCCGCCACTCTATTCATGTCTTGAGATGGACGCGCGGAACGCGAATTTAACTTGCAAGGCTTGTTTTATTGGTAGGAACGTAGCAACGAAGCTACTTTTAACGTAATAAAGAACAATTTATCAAAGCCTCTTTTTATTCTATTTACTTAGTATTGAATTCGAAGTGGCTTAAACTAAATAAATAACAATAACAAAAGTATTAAAAAATACCCGAAAAACCCGAGTTTTAAAAATTAAACCCGGGTTTTTTTGTAATCCTCAGAACCGGGAAAACCCGGGTTTTTTCGGTCCGGGTAAACCCGGGCTCGATGCCCTCAGGTATAAGAGTCACACACTGAAGCCACTAGGCCAACACTGCTCTAGTAATAAATGTTATGTTAAACAATCGCAAACCCTAAATGTAAATAATAATAGGAACAACCAGTAACCCAATCAACCTGCGAACAAAGTGCTAGACATATGTCGCAGAACAAGCTTATACAGAAAATATATAAACTATAAGGCAACGTACGATTGCGAAGAAATGGAAACCCCAAAAAATATCACAAAGTCTGTGGTCTATTAAGGCAACCTCCGGTAGAAGAATCTAATGGTTTATTGTTATAGCTAATACTCACAAATCAACAGACATTCTTTATAATTATTTAGGTCGCTGTCAACATGATATGAACACCCAATAAATATGAGTTTAAGGTTTCCATTGTGCCTGACCCTCCAGTCACTGGGGACAGCAGCTACGAGTAGGATTAAAGGTTTATCGCTGTCATATTTGAGCAAAATTAGGACGTAGTACTATCATTGTTAGCCCAAAAACCCAAAGGAATTGCCTAAAATAGCAAATTTATCTGCGTTTCTACTGGGACATTTCTTGTCCACTTATAAGGAATTTAATAGTCTTAGTACCAAAATTTGTTAATTGATTAAAACAGAAACCGTTTAACTTTAGTTGGAGCTGTCATCAGAACAATGCAGCCTGCAGGGCATAAGAAAATCCTATGCGGCTGATATTAGAAAATGTTTTATACTAATGATCTAAACTATAAGCGCTGAATCATTTATCATTGCATGAACGTCTTATTAGTAAACCTTTACGTTTGGAGATATTTAATGAATAAATTTCGTGATATTTAATGAATAGAAGTCGAATAAAGGGAGGGCAAAACTTGCTGAGTTTCTTGCCCGTTCTTCTCAGAACAAGGCCTCCTGGTAGTTTTGCGAACGGATGGCGTAGTATTGCTCTTTCGTGAATTTTGTAAACGTTGTTGACATTCATAAGCATGCTCTAGGAAGCATCTAAATTGAATAAACGTATTTTGATTTGATTTGATTTTGATTTGAGATTATTAAACTTACACGTGGAATTATAATCCTCCAACTTCGGGTTGTTTGAAATTGGTTAAATAAATGATGTTCTATTTAATCCTTTTTGATCAATTAAAATAATACCGTATGGTTATTTGGAAACGTGAATTCCCGACAGCAAACAATGCAATCCCTCAAATGTTCGCAATGCTGAAACCACACCTGGGATTTGATGTCTCTTGTTTCAAAATACAACCTAAAAATAGAAAAAGCTAAATCACCCAATCTCTGATTATTTTTAGATACAATCCCACAGTATTCCAGATCCAAATTCCAATTCTTAAAATATATCAGTATCTTTGGCGCAATTTATGCGTTACATAAATAAATGATAACCTCTTAATTCATAAAAACTGTCACTTTTTATCACTTTTCATAACACACACAAGGGGTTCAAGTAAAAACCATTTTATCAGTTTTCTTCAATAAAAGACCGGAGAAAGAAGAAATACAATTTGAGGACTTTCTGGAGGAGAAGAGTTGATTGGCAAAAAAAATATTTATTTAAGCAGGCGATCATTAGTCCATATTACTGTTTTAGTTACAATAGTTTCCAAAATAATTAGTAGGTTAGATTTAAGGTAAAAAAATGTGTGCGTGCACTAGTACACACGTAAGAAGTGAAACTTCTTTATGACCTTATTTTTCGAAAAATGATCTATTAAATGCAACTTTACAGAAATTGGTTAAATAAAGTTAAATGAGATAAAGTTTAACCTTTAAGCCGTTATCTTTTATTATCTTAGACATGAATACAAATAATACAATTATTTCATTTTACCTTATTACTACAAGATGATTACAGAATTTCATTAATTGTAATAGAATTATTACTATCATTGTTATCGTTTTTATATATTTTTGTTATTAATGGCTTCGAATCAACCGTGGTATGGACAAGACAAAGATGGCGCGTAACGGAAAAATGTGACGGTAATTTTTTTTCCAACGCCGATAAAGAAGTTTCACTTCAAAAAAATATAGATAATTACCCCCACACATATCACCGCAACTGGACCACATGCACAGTATTTATAGCATGTACATGCAGTCCATTGCAATGACCGATGTAAGGGCAATCCAGCCATCCCGCTATTACTGTCAGCACGATGTTAGATCGCACACCTACGCACACAACTCACCAATGAAACATTTTAACCATTGGTCATAGGTGGTTAAAAACTGTTTCATAATAAACAATAACTTCATTCAGTGTTTATGTTTTGTTCGATGGCATATCGTTAAATCTTCTAGTATTGCGTCAAGCTAATATACAAAGTTAATTCTATCTTGCAACTTCGACCGTTTAACCACAGGTAGGACTTCCGTAAGTTTCCTGAAATTAACTGTGTACCCATGTTAACCTACTTGTGACAGACAAGTTAAACAAAAGGGTTGGAGTGATTAACTGATTTAATTTTATTTTGTTTAGAGAACCATTCGTTTGGTACCATTAGCACCACTATAGCTTTGTAGTGTTCGTATACATACATCTTCTTCATCCATACATTTTGTTTTATCATCCGTATCATCAGTAATAATAATAACTTATGTATTTAAGCAGACAGTCAAAACTCCATATCGTTTTCTGTGTTAGTTAAAATATTGTCCTAAAGATTATATTAGTAGGTACTCACACATCACCGCAACAAAACCACACACAGGTTTTTTTTTTCAATGTAGGCATTCCCCCCCTCACGCGCCTTACCAGAGACAGCTCGCTACATCCTGGTGTAACATGAACCAAACATTGTAGACGCATTGAATAGGACCATCAACATCCTTTAGTAAAATGAATGAGCCCTTCGTTCAATGTACGATATTTTTGTATAGTATGACCACAGGCTGTACAGTATGCTCTAAAAAGAGTGATTTTTACCTCTCGCGAGCACGGTGGAAACCGCCAAATTAACATATCAGGTCTAACACATAGCTTAGTTCCCGCTCAACGTCAGCATCGTCTTTCAGAGTAACGGATCGCTTGAGATGTACTTACAATATTCACATTTACACCATCTAGGTTATTTATACCCTTCTAGATTCGATTTAGGACTGCACGATGCGAAATCCAAACTGGATTATAGCAATTTATTCTCGCAGATGTCCGAATTCTCTCTAAATCGTTGCTATTAGAATGAGAAACATTTGGTTCGGAACATTTGGTGATTGGAAAACGATTTGATTATAATAAACATACTTAATTACTGGTAATGGGTTTGCTAAACAAGTCTGTATCGACTAGCCTGGCTTGACCAACTTGGCAATTATTTTTGAAATTATTTCTATAATAAGTTCCTGTTTTTTTATTTTTATAAGAAATCTCCCCAAGGCTTGTGGTGCGGGGTCTTATTTTGTTTACATACCTTGTTAAGTAAACTCGCGAGAGGAACTCTTTTTTTATAAGGACTCCTCTGGCATTGAGAGTGTCCATGGGCGGCGGAATCACTTAACATGAGGTGAGCCTCCTGCCCGTTCGCCCCCTATAAAAAAAGGGGACTGCGAAACCACTTCTCCAATAATACTCCTAATATATTTCTATTCCTATAAGTAAATTACTTACGGGAAAATATTAAATATATTTCCCCTAATCCATTTAATTTTACCATACCAGGTGTTAAAAAGAATAAAAAGACGCGCTAACTGTATCATAGTTTTACTATTACTAAAGAGTGAAGTGATTTATTATTTGGACACTAGGGTAGCCTGGAAGATATCGCTTTTTCAATAAGGCCTCCCTAATAATTTGAATAAAAGTCACTCAATTATATTTGAACTCTTAATGCAACGAAGGGTCGATAAATTACTGTATCATTCTAACGAATAAAGTTCAGTACAATGAGTTTTTCGTCACCAAAATACAATCCTTTCCTCTCTGTAATATATAATAGATAAACATTGAGGCACCTTTATGGTTCAGTGCTAACCACTGCACTTTGTGGCAAAGTAAAAACTGTTGGGTTCCATTTTCAACTGCACATGGATTTCGCAGAGTTGGCTACATCTACATATTTACGTTCCTAAGCTATATGGTAATATAATCTATTTGTATATTTAATGTAATTTAAAATTTAAAATATTCACATTTAAAAGTCCTAAAGTTAAAATGTAGTATGATGTGTACATGATCCACTCACTTAGTTGAAAATTATGCGCTACTCGGCGTTTCTATGAATATTTTAGTTATCAAATAACTGTGTAGTTAAACCGTTTTAGATATTTTACAGTACATTTTATTATACAAGTACTATATGTAGCAGACCGGCCAAGCGTTGCTGTGGCTAAGGTTTTTGTTATATTACATAGTAGCAAACTCTTCAAGGGAAACGGTAGGAGAACACCAGTCATGGGGACCACCTTTTTTTGTGGTTTTTTGGTGGTTATGCCATAAAATTGTAGCTTATGTGAAACGTTGGTACTTTCAACACAGCGTCATCTGTTAGAATTGTGACTATCAAATAATAAACAAATATTTTGCAATAAAATAATATTGCGGGTATAAATTGAGATGTAAGCTATCCTATCTTTTAAGTTGGATCAAACTACACACGGTGTGCAAATTTGATTGATATCGGTTCGGTAGTTTAGGAGTCCATAGCGGACAAACAACGTGACACGTAATTTATATATATTAAGATAATAAAGGGTATCTCAGCGCCGATTTTAAACTTTAAATATTTATTGTAATATTATAATTGCAGTAAATTATAATGAATTAGTGCGGATTTTATGTACGCAAATACACCGTCAAGATGTCTTCCATCATGGTGAATGCACTTTTCAAAGCGGACTAGCGAATTTGCGGAGACACGCCGCAGGGCGTCAACTGATATGGCTCTCACTTTTGTCGTTATTTCAGTCATATAATTCGTGTCATACACTCTTGCTTTTGCTTCTCTATAAAGTCGGGAGATCTGGGTGGCCACAATAAGTCTCCAAATATTAAACGTTAAGTTTATTTTGAATGTGATTACTTGTATTATATAGGCTTTTTAGTTCCTAGTATTCAAACCATAAATTTCAATCACTTTAAAGGAACAAAATATAGACCGGGTTTGTAAGTGAAGTCGACGAATTGGCCATTATTATTAAAAAACTAAATCATTCAACATTGTGTATATCTCTGATAAATAAAAATGCCTGTAAAATTTAACTGTTAACGGTTAAACATAGTGACGTTCTACGCCTATGAACCAAGAACTTGTAGTGATTGCTAATTTTCAAAATTTGAAGTTCATACGAGTACAAAATTTACTACTTATTTTGACAGTGGCAGAGCAGTAAGAACAGTGTTGGCCTAGTGGCTTCAGCGTGCGACTCTCATCCCTGAGGTCAAAAGTTCGATCCCCGGCTGTGCACCAATGAACTTTCTTTCTATGTGCGCATTTAACAATCGCTCCAACGGTGAAGGAAAACATCGTACAAACACAAGAGGCTGTTCACCTACTTGCCTATTAGATTAAGAATCGATCATGAAACAGATACAATATTTGAGGCCCAGACCTAAAAAGGTTGTAGAGCCACTTCCACTTATACATTCACTTATTTTAACAATGAAAAGAAGTGAATACTGGTTATTTTTTAAATTCAATACAACAAGTTTTTATCCAATATTCGCCAAATTGACGTTCAAACATAATTACAAGTCCACTAATAAATAATATGACCGATACCAATTAATTACGATACGTAATACAAATATTAGGGCTCATATATCATATCGAATCAATTTTCAGAGCTCAATGATTGATGAACTTTTTACAAATGATTTGGCGTTGGGCCAAGCCTTTACTGGCTTAACGATGTATATACCGCCCCAACATTTCAGAAAAATAGATATAATCACATTTATTGAGAGAGGGGTGTTTTAAGTATGCATGTTCCTGTAGTATCATAGCTCCTAAGTTTTTTAATGCAGTTTTTGCCGCGCACCACCACTATGTGGAACCAGCTGCCCATGTATTTCCGACCCAATTCGACTTAGGGTCCTTCAAGAAAAGAGCGTGCCAATTTTTAAAAGGCCGGAAACACACTTGCGAGCCCTCTGGCATTGTGTCTTTGGCGGTATCACATAACATCAAATGAGCCTCCTGCTCGTTTACAGTAAATTATTACAGAAAATTCGAGTGTACTCCTCCCTCAAAGGCCGGCAACGCACCCACTAAAATGGGTGTCTATGGGCTGCGATGGCTGCCCATTTTTGGGCGTCCTGCAGGCTCGTTTGTCCCCCTTTTTTATAAAAAAAAAACAAAAAGAAGTGGTTATCGTGACGTTCTATAATTGATCAACTGTTTCAACTTCAACGGCTCTTTGTTAGTTGCGGCGGAAATCTCACCACCATTTGGATGATATTTTCAAACTAATATTTGAAATACCCATGTATGGTAGTACTAGTGACCTACTCTGAGGTTACTTAAATTTTTAAATGTCACATTCTGTTTACTGCAATTTCAGCCCTGCGATTCTGTAACTCACTTTTCAAACTCACACAGCGGTTTTCGCATCGGCGGTCGCTCTCAAATCAGTCGTGAAGCAGTCATTTTATGATTTGATATTCTAATAAACAATAAACTACAAGCTCCCACCTTTCAGAATATAAATAAATAATAAAAATAAAAAGCCTTTTATTTCCCAATATAGTTAATTAATAAGGTACATTTCTTTATGTGGTTTTCTAAACCTTTGCAAAACTTAACAAAATCTATTAGTAAATGAATAAATATTATGACTATATTTCTATCATGCTAAGTATTATTATTTACAGTTTTTGATATTCTTATTATTGTATAGGAACCCCTCTTCAGGTGAAGGCCTCTTCCAGCTTTTGCCAGTTTTCTCTATTTTGCGCTATGTGCTGCCATTTGGGGCAAGCTATTTTTTTTAATATCTTCTTCCCAGCGTGCGAAAGGTCGCCCTCTGCAAGAGCTGGTTAATTAGATTGTTTTCTTCGGTTGATGAGTTGGTTTTTAATGGTGTTGCTGGAAGGTTTTGGTCGTAATCTTCCTCGGTGACCGGCCGTCTTGGAAGATGTGATGATTCATTTTTGTTAAGTTTATCTATGTTGTGTTTGTACACTGAGAGAGGCGTTGTTAGTTGCTATATGTTGCTGTTTCTTTTATTTCCTTCGTCGCTCTGCATGTCTTTCTTGTTTACTAAAAAGTTAAGCATTCCTGGCTTAATCACTCCTTCTGAGATGCTGGAGGATCGTTGAGGTGTTGTGCGACTTTGAACGGTTTTATTTTTCTTAGCTGTTTGTGTACTGGTACTTAGAGTATTTTCTCGGCATTTTTCCTCTGTTGTGGAGAGATAGAAAGATGCCTTTTTCTGTTGTCCGTGTGGTCGGCATCTGTTTTATTAGGTTTAATTACTACCAGCTCATCGTATTTTATGGTGGCTTTGTTCCCTTTTTCCTGCTCTATTTTGACTTGTTCCTGAAGAATCTTCCTTTTCTCTAGGACATGATATGGGTAATCATCTTTTAAATAGTAGCTGGTATCATTCAGAGCTTTCTTTTGTTGCATTACCTTTATCTTGTGACCTAGAGTGGCGAATGTGACCGCGATCGGACGGGGCCTGTCGCCTTTTTTCCCTATTCTTCTAGCAGCTTCTATGTCATGGCTGTTTATATTTAAAGAAAAATAATTATTCAGAAAATCAATTACATTGTTTTCTAGATGTGAATAAGAACGTTCATTTTCCTCCATACCAAAGAAAACAACGTTTCTTTGCCTTGTTTGTCTCTCCAACTGATTTAACCTGTGTTCTTGGTTTTCTATTTCTTCCTCGAGTTTTTCCTGATTTCTTTCCAAAGTTTTTAATTTTTGGTCTAATATTTTGTTTATATTTTTTGTTACTTTCTCCGTCACTTCATCTGCGCTTTTTGTAATAGTGGTTTTTTGTTCATCTAAGTCATTTTGAATTTTTCGAAGTGCTGCCATTACCTCTTCCATTTTGATTTTTGTATTTTAAGTTGTTATTTTTAGCTTTTGCGACCTCTAGTATCGAGTAGTTGTTTACGTCAATTGGTACTGCAGTAGCTGTTCTTGAGATAATTTGGCTATTTGAAGCTAGATGGTGTTGTTTATTGACTTAGTAAATTAGCAACGCATTTTAGGTTATTTTTTAAATTTTTTAAATAGAAAGTTTAATAAAGGCCCATTTACACGATGCCATTTTCTTGTACATACCAAAGCAATAATTGAATGCAATAAATGAAGCGCAATAATTGCCGTTCAAGAATTGTATGCAACTGTTTACACTTGAAAACTTGAATGCAATTATTGTATTCAAGTTTTGACAAGGAAATAATTGCACATGCCTTTTGTTTACACCAATGCAACTATTTTAAGGAGATTATTGCTTTCAAGTTTTGACTTGTCTAAACACAGGCTTGTACGTGCGTATACCATTTAATGGCGCTTTAGTGCAAGTATTGCACGTATTTGCGTTGACAAATTTTTCATTCAAGTTTTAAATGTTTTAGAAGAGTGTTGGAGTATGAATATGTAAATATTAATGTAATAATGGCAGGCTACACTTGTCACATGTAAAGAAAAAGTTTTAGTTTAGAATATAAAGAATACCTGTTTGATTTTTATATAAAAAGATTGAAGATCTGTTTTTTGTTTTCAGTACTTCTATTCTAGACGCGGTGTAACATCTTTGGCTCTTTATAAACATAAATTATTGTTTTTAATAAAATAGACCCTCACCACCTGAGCTCAGTCTTTTTAAAAGATTAGAACCATCCAACAGAGAGGTATGAATATGAGTAAAAAGGTGTTTAAATTCGAACTGAATTAATAAAGTTCATTGAGATTTATCGCAGTCATGAGTGTTTATGGGATACCGAAAATGTAAATTATAAGAACCGATGTACGTAATGCTTTCGTTCACAGGAATTTGAAGTTGACGGTTTCGGACCGAAGGAAATAACAAACAAAATAAAAAATTTAAACTTATTTAATTTAACACACCCTCACTCTCTGTACTCATGTTTGCAAATGAAGAGATAATTGCGTTCAAGAATTGCGTAAGAAATTATTGTACGTGCTGTTTACATCAATAATAGTTTTGAAAGGAAACTTTTCCCATTGATCAAGAATGTTACGTTTTGTTTAGACCATGCAACTCATTTATTGCGTCAACATAATTGTATGCTACAGGCAAGAAAATGGCATCGTGTAAATGGGCCTTTATTCTTGAGTTTGCATTGAATTGTCACGCACGTTCACTTCAGATTTATTCCACTATTGACTTAAGGCCCATTTACATGATGCCATTTTCTTGTACATACCAGAGCAATAATTGAATGCAATACATGAAGCGCAATAATTGCCGTTCAAGAATTGTATGCAACTGTTTACACTTGAAAACTTGAATGCAATTATTGTATTCAAGTATTGACAAGGAAATAATTGCACATGCCTTTGTTTACACCAATGCAACTATATTAAGGAGATTATTGCTTTCAAGTTTTGACTTGTCTAAACACAGGCTTGTACGTGCGTATACCATTTAATGGCGCTTGCACAAATATGCATTGACAAATTTTTCATTCAAGTCTTAAATATTTTAGAAGAGTAATGGAGTTTGAATATGTAAATATTAATGTAATAAAGGCAGGTAACACTTGTCACATGTAAAGAAAAAGTTTTAGTTTAGAATATAAAGAATACCTGTTTGATTTTTATATAAAAAGATTGCTTCTGTTTTTTGTTTTCAGTACTTCTATTCTAGACGCGGATAGTGTAACATCTTTGGCTCTTTATAAACATAAATTATTGTTTTTTAAAATAGACCCTCACCACCAGAGCTCAGTCTTTTTAAAAGATTAGAACCATCAAACAGAGAGGTATGATGTAAATGTAAATTATAAGAACCGATGTACGTAATGCTTTCGTTCACTTCGGACGGAAGGATATATCAAACAAAATAAAAAATTTAAACTAATTTAATTTAACACACCCTCACTCACTGTACTCATGTTTGCAAATGAAGAGATAATTGCGTACAAGAATTGCGTAAGAAATTATTGTACGTGCTGTTTACATCAATAATAGTTTTGAAAGGAAACTTTCCCATTGATCAAGAATGTTACGTTTTGTTTATACCATGCAAATCATTTATTGCGTCGACATAATTGTATGCTACAGGCAAGAAAATGGCATCGTGTAAATGGGCCTTTAGACCACGCAACTCATTTATTGCGTCGATATAATTGTATGCTACAGGCAAGAAAATGGCATCGTGTAAATGGGCCTTTATTGCCCGGAAAAGCAACTTTTGCACGTAGATTTATGGTAATTGACCGTGTAAGCAATAGCACTATTTTATTGGTTTTATCCCTTTTTGGTGTTTATTTTTCACTTGTTATTTGTTCATTGGGTTTCTTGCACACTTATTTCAACGATTTTTCAGTATTATCGGAGTTTTTCTCACTTTATTATTTTTAAAGATCAAATTTATACAGAGCACCGTTTAAAGTTGTTATACGTGACACAGTCTACCCGCCTCTTTATTTAATATTTAACGCAATTATTTTTACGCAACTCAAGCTCTTCACGACCGATTCTACGCACTACTGACAGCTTGACTTTGACAATTGACACTTTACAACCTGTAAGATGTTCATGATATAGCGTGGTGTTGCCATTGTAATCAAACAAATTACACCGAGTTCTATTATAACATAATCTCTGACACGGCCATTCTGATAACCAACGCGCTCTCGCGTTGCTGCTGCATGTCACAGCCAGCCTAATTGCCGTTTCACCACGCAAAACATAAGTAAAGCTTTTAATAGCTTTCAACTTCACACCAATAAAGGCGTAGATGCCTTCGTATAACAAATTTATTACAAATAGAAAAGCGTTAAAGCTTTCAACACTTCTTACAACCAGCACATCAAACACATCGCAAAGCGTCCCAGCTTTCAGCTTCACCATTGTTAAAATAAATCTAAGGTTAAACCTCAGGAAAGCGTCCAAGCTTTCATCATCAACATTGATCAAATAAATCTAAGGTTAAACCTCAGGAAAGCGTCCAAGCTTTCATCATCAACATTGCTTAAATAAATCTAAGGTTAAACCACAGCAAAGCGTTCAAGCTTTCATCATCAACATTGATCAAATAAATCTAAGGTTAAACCACAGGAAAGCGTCCAAGCTTTCAGCATCAACATTGATCAAATAAATCTAAGGTTAAACCACAGCAAAGCGTCCAGGCTTTCAGCATCAACATTGATCAAATAAATCTAAGGTTAAACCACAGCAAAGCGTCCAAGCTTTCAGCATCAACATTGTTCAAATAAATCTAAGATTAAACCACAGCAAAGCGTCCAAGCTTTCAGCATCAACATTGTTCAAATTAATCAAAGATTAAACCACAGCAAAGCATCCAAGCTTTCAGTATCAACATTGTTCAAATAAATCAAAGATTAAACCACAGCAAAGCGTCCAAGCTTTCAGCATCAACATTGTTCAAATAAATCAAAGATTAAATAAACCACAACAAAGCGTCTAAGCTTTCAGCATCAACATTGTTCAAATAAATCAAAGATTAAACCACAGCAAAGCGTCCAAGCTTTCAGCATCAACATTGTTCAAGTAAATCAAAGATTAAAACCCACAGCAAAGCGTCCAAGCTTTTAGCATCAACATTGTTCAAAAAAAATCAAAGATTAAACCACAGCAAAGCGTACAAGCTTTCAGCATCAACATTGTTCAAATAAATCAAAGATTAAACCACAGCAAAGCGTACAAGCTTTCAGCATCAACATTGTTTAAATAAATCAAAGATTAAACCACAGCAAAGCGTCCAAGCTTTCAGCATCAACATTGTTCAAATAAATCAAAGGTTAAACCACAGCAAAGCGTACAAGCTTTCAGCATCAACATTGTTCAAATAAATCAAAGATTAAACCACAGCAAAGCGTATAAGCTTTCAGCATCAACATTGTTCAAATAAATCAAAGATTAAACCACAGCAAAGCGTACAAGCTTTCAGCATCAACATTGTTCAAATAAATCAAAGATTAATTAACACTTGGTCAAATAACTGCAAAGCATCCAAGCTTTCAGCAACAACACTAGGCCAAATAATTGCAAAGCGTCCAAGCTTTCAACAAAAACACTAGGCCAAATAACTGCAAAGCGTCTAAGCTTTCAGCAACAACACTAGGCCAAATAACTGCAAAGCGTCTAAGCTTTCAGCAACAACACTAGGCCAAATAACTGCAAAGCGTCTAAGCTTTCAGCATCAATACGCGGTCAAATAAATTGGAGACCCAACTACTGCAAAGCGTCCCAGCTTTCAGCAGATCATTGGGACAAAGCGATGAAGCTTTCAATCCATCCTTGTCACAAAGCGTAATAACTTTTAGACAACATAAAACCTTTTAACAAACAATAACGATCATAAATTGTGTATTAAATAAAATACCATCACGATCTAGACCGACAAAACTAAAGAAAAATTCATCTCCTCAATTGTTCACGGCTTAATACAACAATTCAGTTCAGACAACAAAGCCTTTTAACAATCAATAACGATCATAAATTGTGTAATAATTAAAACACCATCACGATTCACGATCTAGATTCTAGATCGACAAAACCAAACAAAAATTCGTCATCTCCTCAATTGTTCACGGCTTAAATACAACTTAATTTCTCGGAGTAGTGAGGTAAAGCCCGTGAAGTGCCCAGGAGACTTCTGTGCTTCTGGAAGGAGCTAGACTGGCTAATAATTTATAATTACTATGGGGTCAACACATTCTGACAACTCAGGCATACTAGCCAGATATTTACGCAATCATTCGTGGCACACATATTGGGACCATCCCCCAGATAATGGCACACAAATGTAACGATCATTCAATCATACTTTAGTGATCTTACATGGACCATTAAATTTTTCCGTTAACTTGTTAATTATACGTTAAAACGTATTTCATCTCTTTTGCCTGCTCGTCCATCCTACTTTTAGCTATTTGTCTTACTTCTATCAAATCCTGATTCTCGCTAGTATCAAGATCTATAGCTAGATAGTTCACTCTAGGCGGACACTTGTAACAGCCAAATAATAATTGAAACGGACTCTCACCCGTACTTTTCGAAACTGTACAATTTAAGGCTAATTAAACTTTACCGATAACAGATTTCCAAGACCCGTTTTCATCATTTTCAGGTATTGTAAAATAATTAGTTATAACGGACATAAGACGCTCTACTTGCCCTTTAGCACGACTGACGCCACTGGCGATTTCATGTAATTTAATAGACCATTCTTTACAAAGTTTTTTAAAATCTTGCCCCTTGAATGAGGTGCCCTGATCTGATATAATACGCTTAGGTGTTCCGAACATATGGACAAAGCTTTTAAGGGCTTCGCAAGTAGATTTCGAAGTTAAATCTATGACAGAAGTTGGGTGACAAAACTTTATGAATGCGTCAATAATGACAATCACATATTCTTTTGTGATCCTACCACCAATTAATTTTCCGCTCGTGTCTATGTGTATGGTATGAAATGGTATGTTTTAGTTCACCATTAAACCTTTGGATTAATTGCTAATGAAAATATTTGGGGACTATGACGCTACTCAAAGTTTTGCTATCAACTTGAAAATTACAAAAAACAACAAATTATTGTCTTTGTATAAGACGACCGAAGGTTAGCTTCAATAGTATCTTTTCTATCAATTATATAATTCAATTAACGTCAGATTCTAACTTTTGTTCGGCTTACAACCGTTCATTACTCACACGCGAAGCATTTACTTCCTTGCAATTATGAGGGTTACGGCACAAGTAATCTACGTGTCGAATTCGAATTGAATCGAATTGTACGAATCCTTTCAAGCTTTCGGTACTCTATTTAGTAATAAACGCAGTCTTTTAAACATCGTCCTATCATCTTATTAATATCTGATAAAATCTAAAGGCCACGACTAAATTGGAGAAAGATAATGCTCGCACAAGACCATCAATTTGTTCCGATATCAATGGCAATGGGCAACTGTCACGCACGGTATTGGAGTTAAATTCCCGATAATCAACGCAAAGACGGTCGGACCCGTCTTTCTTCTTAACAAGAAATGCAGGGCTAGAAAAAGGCGAAGAGCTCGCAGTGGACTTTTCGTTCCAAATCAGTAATAATCTCACGCATTACGCTACGTTCAGAAGGAGCCAACCTTTACGGATGACGTTGTACAATTTTGTTAAGATATTTTTAGATTAATTTGTAACGTAATTTGTATTAACGATAGTATTAGAATTTCCACTAGTAAAATTTCCTATATATTTTGTCACAATAGCCCTTAGTCTTTCAATATCGTTACGCTCAGTTAAGTCGGTGCAAATTTTACCCAACTCTGTACTTATGCTTAAAGCACGACACGCTAGCATCGCGTAAAATCTTAGCGCCGTCGCTATTAAGGGTAAACATCAAACAAGGTGTTTTTAATATCTCTCTACCTAAGATTACGTCATACTGCAGCAAATGTGAATCAACAATGACAAACGTTATTTCGGTATGGAACTCTACAAACTTCTTTTTAATCAGGGAACATCCTGAACCACTGTCAATCAGTGCTTGCAAAGTATAACTGCCTTATGCAAATTTTGATTAGAGGATGTACAAACGTTGACCAATTTTGATTGTAAATTGCAATCGATAAATTTTTATTCTCGTTAAATAAAATAAATAAATCAGTGGCGCTACAGCCTACAGGCCTTCAGGCCTCAGATTCTGAACCCGCCCCATGATCAGTTACATTATAAAACAAATAAAATTAGAATGTCCAAGTTTGTGGCAATATGAACATCGCATTCTACTAACTATTGGCTGTTCACTAGATTTATCAACAGACGTGCGAGGGTGGGTACCATCATTTTTATTTTTATACGTAAAAATAAACAATGTCGTTTCAAATGTCCTAATCAAAAAAATGGCAACGACCTGTAGTTAACTCGCATATTTTAGGGTGCTTAGAAACATTATATTCACCACGGACCTCACATGTGAATTTCACTTAAGGTTTAATGTTAGGCTACGTATTCAAATGTGACACAAAACTCGTCGGAGTATTTTTTAAGTAAATCTGTGCGTACCTTAACATCACAATTTTATTGGACTCTCCCAAACTTGTCCCCAGCCGGTCGATCAGTACCATTTTGTTGGTGGAATACCTATTCAATGTAGGTCACCGCGTGGTCACTCGAATAGTCGACCATATCGCGAAACAAGTCGTGAAACGGCCTTATTCCAACACACTGAAGAGCAAGTCGGTCCTTAAACTCTTCCCATGTACGAACACAACACACCACACCCACAACGGGTACGAACATGGAGCCCACGACAACAACAGAACAAACGACGGTAGATAAATCTCACTAGATTTTAGCGTCCTTTTATCACCCACACTCGATGGTTTCTCTTTTAGAAGTTCTAGGTATTTTGGAAGCCTGCCATCATATTTTGAAATTTACTCCATAATTAGGTGTGAAATATTCACGATTTCCAGTAGCATGCATTGCGGTAGGCACGCAGGATGAATTTTGTATCGATCCCACTTCTGATGTCGGAGGTTCAACGCGATTAATAATTACAAAGTTGGTATCACTACCGTCGTCCGACATTATTACTTAATATTTAAACACAGTCAGTGCGCACGTCCGGCGCAGGCGCCGATCGGAAAGCAACTCAAGCTCTTCACGACCGATTCTACGCACTACTGACAGCTTGACTTTGACAATTGACACTTTACAACCTGTAAGATGTCCATGATATTGTGTTGCCATTGCGTGGTGTTGCCATTGTAATCAAACAAATTACACCGTGTTCTATTATAACCTAATCACTGACATATATATAGTACATATAATTTTATCTATAAAGCGTCGTGCATTCTAATCACGGCTGTGAACCAATTTTTCTTTCACTTTATACTCTCTCGTACCACTGGCGTGTGATAGGCACATAGGCTTGAACCCTTATATGTCTATTAAGAAAACTAAATGTTCCAGAAACATACAGAAATCCAAGCCTAAGACACGTTGCAGTTAATTAACTATAAAAAAAACCAACTGGACCGAACAGTGGAGTGACCGCTGTGTCCTTAATTGTATTGGCGACGCCAAGGAATGATAAAAGTAATATTTTTTTAAAGTGCTAAATCAATTGTCTGCGCAAAATATATATTTTCCTGCAGACAGTTTTAGCTTATCAAATGATTTATCTATGATGTCAAAAAATCGCTCATATCGAAGCAGACTAATACTTCCAAGCCTTTGTTCGAAGTTCTAGCCGAGAGTGTAATTAATGTCATCAATCTTCTCGAAGATATTTTTCAGATATTTCTTGATACGATTCTTGTCTTTTAATAAGTTTAGTATTTTATCACCGATTACAAAGCCATTCACTATAGCATAGGCCAATAAAACAAAGTATTTTTGGAATGTTGTCTTTGGTTGACGCGAGTGTTATCTTAAAAATTATTTTACGAATAAGAACGAGAATTACAAGTCTACTAATGAAGTAGTGAAGTACTACTAATGAACATCCATTCTACATCGTTCGACATTAATTAATCATTTTATTTATCGTTATTAGAATCAGAAAATTCTCACTGACATAGTACAATACATCTAATAATAACTATTTATATAATATCCTGACTTCGTACATTGCAATGTACACGTGCTTACAAAGCTTTGTGAACATTTATAGGCCTTTTACTAACCACATACCCTTTTGTAACCCTTACAGGTATTTTAATACCTAAAGCACGTGTACCTTTACATTACTTCGTCTGATGTATTATTAGTAACTAGATATATAACTGAAATAGAAATTCTTTGTGCATTTATAATTTGCTATTGGATTTTACCATACTAGATTATTAAAATATATATGTCAATTGAGAGAAGAGTAAGGTCACACTATCATAATGAAGTTTTTTATTACCATAATTCAATTGTAGTTTGGCTGAAAGCCCACAAATTTGTTTTTCAATGTCTGCAATTTACCAATATTGTATTTTTGCGTAAAAATATATATGGTAAAACGTTTAGAAGTTTAATCTACAAATTATTATTCTAAGTATAACTAAATCATGTATAATTATTTCATTTTTAATTTGATAACGTTTTAATATATTTTAATAATGTGATGATGTAGTGATAAAATAATATAAGAATTGACTATAATGATATAACTCATTATGTAATTGTAACTTCGATTCTACCTTTTAAGACAAATTTGTACGCCATTATGTGTGGCAGAATATGCGAACTTTAGATACCACCATAAAAAATTTGTACCATATTCTTGAAAATAAATTAATATTACCATTATAAATATTATTTAGTAAATTTTTGGTTAACTTTAAAATCAAATTAATCGAGTAGTGTTGGCTTTATCAGTGAGTTATTTTTAACTTTTTCGAACTGTAGCAGTATAATGAGATAGGTTATAAGCAAGCTAAACATTTTGAATGGAAATGATAGGTCTACGTTGAACATGTGGAAAAGTGAAAATGACAGATTGCGAGCTTCTGTTAGTGTGAGTAGGGCCTGCGCGGGTCGCCGGTCTCTTTTTTCTGAAACAATATACAAAATGATTAAAGATATGTATTCAAAACACCAGCAGTGTTGGCCTAGTGGTTTCAGCGTGCGACTCTCATCCCTGAGGTCGTAGGATCGATCCCCAGCTGTGCACCAATGGACTTTCTGTTTTATGTGCACATTTAACATTCGCCCGGTGAAGGAAAACATCGTGAGAAAACCGGCTTGCATAGACCCAAAAAGTCGACGGCGTGCGTCAGGCACAGGAAGCTGATCACCTACTTGCCTATTAAATTAACAAGTGATCAACCTAAATGTTTAAAGAACTTTATTTCTCATTACAAAAAATATTTTTTATTTACATGAGAAATTCAATATTATATACGAACGAGATACACGTCGCCATCAGCTAGCCCAATTTTAGTCTAATGGGCTCATTCTGATGTGTATCTTTAATGCCCTTTTGAACTGATTAATCACGCTAATGTTACGAACCTTAGACGGCAACCGATTAAACAATTGCACACCCTCATACCTAATAGATCTCTTTAAATAATTTGTGCGCGGCTTTGGCAAGATAAGCAAACTCGCTCGACGAGTATTGCGTGTAGTGGTGTATTTGATTTTATTAAATGATAAGTTACTATGTAGAGAGTTATTTAATTTTTTTTTAATAAGGCACACAGAACCAGTTATCGTACATTAGGAAAACCAATAGTTATAATGTATATATTTTAGTATTTCTGATATAAGGCTATAAATAAATAAATAAAATATAGGTAACTTAACTAATAAATTAATTTTAGATACAAAACATACCTAATCTGCCTTCGTAGAGTCTACAAGCAAGCATCTCCCGGAGCCATAGCACCTCTTTGTGTAATCTATCTCCATTCATACATACGGATAGCATTGGACAAAGTTGAACCGTCAAAATGCTAGCTACCATAAGTGTGCCGTCAATATCGAACTGAAATATAAAATAATATATAACATATTCCTTAATAAGTCTCGATAAAAAAAATTAAAGTGTATTTTCATATCAAGGACTGAAATTTATCTGAATTAACCGTATTAAAAATAATAGCGTTCTTATAAATATTACAAAAACAATTTTTCAATTCCATTACGTTGATTAATCACACATATTTGTCCTTTTGATTGTCGTTCCACAACTGAGCGTTTTTAAGGCAGTTTTTGGAACCACCACTATGTGGAACCAGCTGCCCACTGAAGTATTGCCGAACCAATTGGGCTTAGGGTCCTTCAAGAAAAGAGCGTAATAATTCTGGAAAGGCCGGCATCGAACTCGCGAGCCTTCTGACAATGTGAGTGTCCATGGGCGGTATCATTTAACATCAGATGAGCCTCCTGCACGTTTGCCCCCTGTTCTATAAAACAAACATACAAACTAACTTTATAATTTAAATTAATCTATTATATACGCTAATACAGTAATTTACCAAACCTTTTTTGTTAACAACTCCATGGTGATGAAATACAGATCCGTCATAGCAATTATAAAAAGCTCGATAAACATAGACAGCAACTGAAACATTTTCTAACATTATTACTATGTGGAAAAATTGCTATGTGGCAATTCAGACCAGTGTTGCCAACTTGGGGTTTCCCCAAATTTAGGGCATGTGGTCTTGGAGGGTTTTTAGGAGGTATATTTATTTATTGTAAGGGGTTACTTTATAAAATAATTGAAAAAAAAACGCTTCTATACAAATTATATTAAGCTAAGAACCCAACCAACAAACTAAATCAAATATAGAATCCATAACTGAAATATCAAAATGCTCTAATTCTCCATGATCGGAATTTTAGACTTCTTGTATTTTTGATGCATATTTGAAATTACAGTTGGCATCACTGGTTCAGACATAGTCGGGAAAAATTAAAATGAGCGAAACAGCGCAAACCGTTTGATTGTTAATTGTCAACGTCATTTCCAGTCCAACATGTACGCATATAATAAGATATGGTCAAAGTCAAAGTCAAAAATCATTTATTCATATAGGCACACAATGTACACTTATGAACGTCAAAAAAGAAATACATATTAAATGCATCTAATCATACATTTACTGCCAGTCCTCAAATCAAGGGCGTGGAAGGGAAGAGAACTAGCAATAAACTCTCCGCCACTCTTTTGAATCAACAAGTTTTTTGTTTTACACAATGTTTGTAAGGAGCTGCAACCAGTACACCATACTTCCAATTATTATATTGCCGATACACGATAACTTCTTAAGTAATGATAGTTAATTAATAATAATAAAATAAATTAAAACATAGACTTGTCTTCTATCAGCAGGAGGCATGGTGAAATAGAAGCACGCACTAAAGTACTAATTCTTCTAATTCTGTCAATTATTCTAAGGTTTGGTTACTTGGTTAAATACAGTTTTTTTAAATAAATTAATAAAATAACTTACCTGCCATTTTATAGCATGGTTCAATGTATCATATGCTTTTATTATCATGTTAAAATAGTCGATCAACCTTGTAAATTCAAAGTGTTTGCGGGATTTAAATTTGACAGCGTTATCAAGCGGTCTAATCGTTTCTACTTTTGGAAAGGAACTTTCAAATAAAAAATTAACTAACTGCATACGAATAACAAGTGGGTGAAGTAAATGGGCGCAAAAATAAAATCGCATAATGTGAAGGAGTCTCATTGGCAAAAAAATTATAACGAACCATTTTAAACCATAAAACATCTGTTCCACAATTAAAATACTTAGGCAACACGACAAAGAAAATATACACTGTACTAAGTTATATTTTGATGTACGTGATAATTTTATCTCGCAATCGACTACGGTATCAAACAAGGAGATCTGTTGGAAGTAATTACGTAATCGTTTCCACAATAGCGAACACTCAACTATCGTTAAAAAGTACGAACAGTTATACGCAGTTAGAGGGACCGACCAAACATTGTTCGCTAACATGAAGTAATTGAAAACAACCAAAACGAAGGCGGAGTACGCGTATCCGATTTTAATAAATATGCTTTTTATATTCCCAAATAACGCAAGACGATTAAGTCCCAAAATCATTTCCGTTATGATGAACATTTTTGAAATCAAATCCAAGCAATAGGAGCGATTTTTAAAAAAGGAATTCACACGCACTTCCGGTTTCGACATCTTAACTGTGACAAGTTTGTTTCCAGTGTGGAAATATATTACCTTAAACCACTTTAATTGATTGTTTTCATTACTATATTGACTTACACGTACCAAGTGTCATAATAATTTATGTTTAATGGTCTATTTTTGTTTATTTTAACGGTCACCATACATTATTAAATAGCAATTTTATTAAGAAATAATAAAAATACAACTTTTATACAAATGACATCGTTATCGAATCAGATGTAATAAAAAATATAAACACGCTATTTATACTAGAGATAAAGGTAGTCTAAGTAAATTAGGTCGCGCGTTCGAACCCCGATTCAGCAACGGTATTTGCTTTCTTGATATATAATATGTTCAATGCAACATATGCAGAAATGCATCTGCCCCTTTGGGATACGGTGCCAGTACTGTATCAGTTTGTGTGTACAGTACAGTATATTTTTATCTTTGAAATAAATTTTCCTTTACTTTTTGTAATTTATGAATCGATGTACTTTTTTATCTTCGTGTTTGTTATCTATACTAATATTATAAAGAGGAAAGATTTAATTTTTTGTTTGTTTGAAATGAATAGGTTCCGAAACTACTGGACCGATTTCAAAAATTCTTTCACCGTTGGCAAGTCTAGCATAG
This sequence comes from Pieris macdunnoughi, assembly GCA_905332375.1. Taxonomy (NCBI): domain Eukaryota; kingdom Metazoa; phylum Arthropoda; class Insecta; order Lepidoptera; family Pieridae; genus Pieris; species Pieris macdunnoughi. The sequence continues at coordinate 5,893,741 of CAJOBZ010000062.1, forward strand.
CCTATGTCACTTGGCAATAGTGTATTGCCAAGTGACATAGGCTATGTTTCATTTTCAAAAAATTAGGGATGCTTACTAAAACTTGAAACTGAAACTTCAGGACACATCACTATCTATAAAAAATGTCGCGACAACATGCGTCTATCGCATACCTATATATAGTTACGTCACAATAAGAGTCCTTTTATTTTTTTTATTAAAATACCACCGCTAGAAAAGGCTCTTTATTCGTACCTAGGCATTGATCCTTATCAAAATAAATACCAACGTTTCACATAGGCTACAATTTAATGGCATAACCACCAAAAAGCATGGTGGATTGGTGTTCTCTTGCCGTTTCTCTTGAATAGTTTACTACTACGTCGTAATATAACAAAAATCTTAGCCACAGCAACGCTTGGCCAAGTCTACTAGTAATAATATATACTATTAGTGATTGTGACTTTTTTTTTTTTTTTTTAAACAATTCACACCAATTGACCTAGTCCCATGCTAAGCTGGTGAAGCTTGTGTTATGGGTACTAGGCAACGAATATACATACATATTATACATAGATAGACATATAAATACATATTTAAACGCCCAAGACCTAAGCACAACACCAAATGCTCATCACATCGATGTTCGTCTCAGCCGGGGATCGAACCCGGGACCCATGGATTCTCAGTCAGGGGTACTAACCACTAGACCAATGAGTCGTCAACATTAAATGTTGTATTATATTTTTCTCATATACCAATATGCCAAGCGTTGGCAAACTTTTGTAAAAAAATAAAATAAAATGCAACACGTTTTTGTATGCGATGTCGATAGTTCTCTCATTATCATATTTTTTTCAATATCCTCTATCCCTATCTATCATTGCAATTGCCTTACAAAAACTTAACATTGAAGTTGAGATCGTAATCGCTTTAGAAGTTACAGAGTATCGAGACTGTCATACAATAAATTGCATACAAAAAATAGAGCAGAAACATCGATTAAATGGTTAGGCGCTCACTGTTCACGGCCGCCAGTTGTTTTACGTACATTTTTTATCGTCGCGCTTTGAATTATACGAATTGGATTGCTCGTTCATTTGTAACTGAAACCCTGTATCAATGTAGCTTTAAAAGCGAAACTATAGATTTTAAAGATGGTTTTAAACAGCTGTGTGTGTGGCTTTCTTGTGCCTTGGAGTCGTGCGTTGGAATCGTCGGTGCACCAATGAGCTTATTATGTGCGCAGTTAACACTCGCTCATACAGTGACGGAAAACATCGTGAGGCAACCGGCCTTTTAAGAAAACAAAGATTACGAAACAGATGAAATGTACGACTGATTTTTAACAGCGTTTATTTACAAACACAAGTTAACAAAATCAATCGTAGCAATACAGCCATGATTTTCTCCACAAATGAACTGGCACAAGATGCAACGCGCTTTAGCTCTACAGTATTATTATATAGATATATGATATAGAAGTATTACAAATCAAAATGCTTGTACTACAATTTATGTTAGTGTAAACGTTTAGGTAATTTAACTGTAACAATAAATACTCTAAATATACTAGTATCTTTAGAGATAGTAGTCTTGGTTCTCAAGAAAACTTTCGTGAGATATTGTTTGTGACATGTATGTATGTGCCCGTATGTCACCATTGTCGTTACAAGGGATAGTTTAAATATTGTGTGTGTGTGTGTGTAATAAAGAGTGGAAACATCAATGTTATGATGTGTACCGCGCGATCTTAAGGTCGCGAGAAATTATAGAAATTCCATACGTCGTCCTATTGGAAGTTACAGCTACCTTCCCAGGAGGCACATGATGAACACTAGCACCACCAGAGGGCACTCGAGTGTTCGCTTTTCTGGACGAACCTCAGACCGAGTCGAATAGGATCGGAAAAACTTCAATGTATAGCTGATTTCACGTTGTCAGGTTGGCACAAATTGTAAAAGTATTTTAATTACACAACAACGTGAACATTTGTACATTAGTATTATTATTTATAATCGTTATCATACAACAATTTATTTTTTATTTTATTTATTGAGAAAGATTTACAGCTTATAACTAATTTACTAACTAAATATAATGTTATTTTTTCTTTAAACAAATCTTTCCTTTTTTTATAGTTAAGTACAAATAATTAACAAGATAGGTAACAATAAAATGAATTTAATAACGCAATAAACTAAGTAACAATTAGTTCAGTAACACTTAGGGTAGTTTAACTTATACATTTGTAAAAATCTTAAGATTCACTATTTATATACATAATATATATTTAATCGTTTATATTTGATATCGATAAGAGATATCGACGACGGACCGACACATGTCAATTACGTGTACGTATCAAAGTAATTTCACACATCCCCTTTCCTCGTGACATTTTACCCAAATTGTGGCCACAATTGTAAATTAGACGAGCATTGGATATGTAGGAATGATGTATGGTTGATTAAATTTTACTTCATGCAATCTTTGTGTTGAAGGAATGTAGAGGAATTTAGATAAAAAATAGAATAAAAATTATAAATAAAATAATAAACATAAAGGCACAAAGGACCTAATTTATTCTCGAATTACAGAAAACCACATTAATGAGAGAATTCTCTCGAAAGGGACGAAAAAGAAAATCCATTTATTTGTTGCAAATATCTATTGTGGTCGTTTTAACACTCGAAAGATAAAAGAAACTCCCCGGTACGGTCCCAGTCCACACGACACCTCATTTGTCAGCCCCCGCACAAATTGCTTCGCATTTGTATGCTTTGTTTCTTTGTAAAACGCATTTAAAAAACCCTGTTTTTCACAAATATTTTCCCGTCCCTACTAAAATGATTCTTCTTAATGCAAGGTTCGTTTGAACATAAATAATAATAATAAATAATAAAAACTGTATTTATGACAAACGGGTTTGTGACAGAATTTATGTATAGTAGTCCCCACACTAGGGAGGCCCTGTGTTGTGGGTAACTAGAAAACAATTATTACGTGGTACATTTTTTAAATTAGTTAAACAATAGATGATAATAAAAATAATAATAATAATAGTTATAAATTTAGTATTACAAAAGAAGTGAATGAGTGAGTGTGTGAATAGGTGTGTATGCGCATGTATTTGAGAGTGTAGCTGAAAGTTGTTATGACCGTGCACTGTCTGTGTTAGTTTATTAGAAGTTGTTTCATAGAAGAACATAGTAAATACTTTTGTGGATTCAATCGCGATCGTTTGAATATGAAGGAGGTTATATATACCAAAATAATATCCGAAATTAATTTACAAATATTTTCCACACTATAAACTTTTTTTAGGGTAAGTATCAAGTAAGGCGTTGACTCATACACAATCAGGAGAATTGTTTAACAACACTTCAGAGTGTTAAGGAAAGCCTTTAATAGAGACTGTAAGTTGTGTTATTGGACACTTTCTTATGTTAAAAATCCTTATTAGTAAATTAGGTTAGGCTTAAATTACTGATTAGTCTTAAGATGATGATCCATGATGTCTTAATAAAGACACATGTATAAAAAAACTTCAAAGCGGACGTTACTTGTAGCGAAAAGGTACAAGTAAAGGTACAAGGTACCTATTACCATCAAGATGTAAACGCTAATGATTTCGGTCATCATTAAGTACCATTGAACTCGCCACTCATAATCACGATATATAAAAAATAACCTTTTCTGAATAAAGATTCAAGGTATAAGCTTTTTATAGAATTTGATTTGATTATTCAATATGGTTGCTTTCGAGAGCGATACAACGATTATAGCGGTCATACGATTTTTCGATACCATTTTTATAGTATGATTGGTATTATAAAAATAGGGAAGTTCGCCGTTTATCTTTTCATCAGCGCAAAATTTCTGTCCAGCTAGCGTTATCTTGAGGTCTGATAACATGACAAGTCGCTGGGTGCCAAATCTGCAGAATAACCTGAATGCGGAACTAAGTATAAAGGTGCGATTTTTAACCCAGAACTCAGACAGTGTAACAGTCCTTGTAAGAGAAAGAACAAGGACTGGGGTACATATATTTATTTATTAATACTTCGTTGTAATAACATAATAAAATTGACCAAATTAAATGGTAACTGGCGGCCTTATCGCTTTCAAGCGATCTCTTCCAGACAACTACTGTTAAAAAAAAGAAGAAAATATATTAAATTAGATAAGGTATAAGGTGTAAGGTATAATTTATTATTGAAACACACGAAGAAATATATCTGACCTAGTAGAGTTATCAGTAGTAATATGCCAAACGTATCATATTGTTATTGATTACGTAAATCGGTATACGGATACTATAATTCTATCTTGTATATAAACTTCAGTAATAGATTTGTAAACTCCACATAGGTTTTAGACGTAAGTCTTGGCAGCGAGCGTATCCCGACACAAATCCTTTCTGCAATCTGTTGAAGTTAAGAACTACTTCCCGTCTGAGCGACCGCCTTTCGCAACCCGCTAAACTTCTTGAAACCTTTTAGCGTCTTTATTAAACTTACAGGCGAATATTGAAAAATTTAGATTAAAGAATATCGTTATTCAATGTCTTAAAATAGATAAACATTTAAAGCGTGTAATTTATAACCATCTCTTTACTAATTGATTTTTCTCAAGTTAGATACAAGAAAGATCTTGTGTTCCTGTCTTCTGACTTTGTAATAATTTAATGATATATAATTAGGGAAATTGTTACCCTTTTGTTCCGTTTAAAAATTAAATCCAGGGATTGAAAATGTCACTTACAATTTTACGATGTTATTCTGAAGTAAAAACACCTGGTGCTGTATTATCCCTTTCATTAAGTGTAATAATAATTAATACAATAATAATAAACTGCTGTGCTTTTTATGTATAAGTTTCGTTCTCAAAAATACTACATGAAAGGTCACAATCAATGTCCAATTAACATGCAAAATACAATTAATAATAACCGTATATGGGTCTCGGCTACGGATTGCAGCTGTTTCTTTGATGATTTTTATTTCATGCTGGATCAATCATATATAATATAAATTTTCGTCGAAGCAATAATTGGAAACAAAACAGAGTCGAAAATTTAATGCCGTTATCAGGGGCATTAAATGATTATTTTATTACTGCTACAAACAATTGTAAGGTATTTTATATTTTTATTTAACGCTACGTAAAATAAAAAATTTAACAGCTAAGTTACCGTGAAAATGCCCGATTTACACAAAATGTCTTCAGAGAATACTCGTTGCAACATTTGCGCAGATACATGTTACATTTTAAATGAAGTACTCTTGTTCTAAAATATTGAATACGTGTGAAACTTTTCTCACTAAAGATTTGTAAGGCTTAAAAATTAACTTTTCATTCGTTTTGTATTCACGTGCGATCCACAATTCTGAGGGCATCCGTTCGTACTGAACTTTGTTTATGAGCAATTAGTAACATATAATTTATTTCCAACACACAGTTTTTACAATATTCTTAACCTACATAGTAATAATAATAATTCAAAACAAAACGAATTTAAAAAGATTGGTCCCTGTGGAAGTGAAACTGACAGCATTGCCTCGCTGTGTTGCGATACTTATTCGTTGAGCGAGGAAAGCCTGGTGCTTTCCTCGCTCTGGGGTCAGCAGTACTACCAGATGCCAACTTAAATTTTTTATTAGCGCCTGTTCACTTGAACCCCAACGGGCGAAGAAGAACCAAGAACACGCGGCCCAACAGACTTTAACATTTTAGTTGCAATTAGTTGTATGTATTGTATGATATTTGAATACTGGCAGTAAATGTATATTTACAAGCATTCAATTTTTTAATTAAGTTTTTATTGACATTCAGAAGTGTACAATGTACATAATCTATATGAATGATATTTGATTAGTGGTGGGAGTTAAAAGAGTTTAATTTCAATTATCTTCATAATTTTATAAAATATATCTATGATATATAAACCCGTTAAATTAGATATAAAACTCTCTAAAACTAATGCTATTCACTTGCTTATTATTTTTTATTGAAGTTGTACTTCTTTAGGCGCGTTATGAAAAATTGATGAGAGTGAAATTTTACGATTGCGCGCGCACCTATGACACAAAATTGGCAGTGTGATATAGCGTGCGCGAGCGAGATGGGAATAAGACAAACTACAAGTAAAAAGAAATAGAATATGCGTGAAGCTAACTTCACGCATATTCTAGCTTAGCAGCTTAACAAGAATTTTGAATGACCATGACAATTGACATCTGACAATGACATTTACCTTTTAAACAAAATATAGGAGTTTTAATTATTGTTTAAAATTAATAATTATATACCTAGTTATTTTCATTATACAAAATATTTGTGAAATAATATAAAATATTTGTGAAAAAACTGTGCTAACCTTCCTGAGTGCTTCAATACAATTGAGGTTAACTATCCGTATGTATTATCGAGTATTATTGTTGATTAAAACTGAAACATGAACCATTATTCATTGCTTTTGTTTATTGCGTTTGTTACAGCAACTTTTTAGAAATATTCTACGACCCTATATATCAATAATTGAGAACAAAGATTTAAGCACGAATACTAATAAGGAGAAAATGAAGGCTTGGAGCGATATAACAGAGAAGTAAACATTTTAATAAGTACCTGCATCTCAAAAAAATGACCACATTATTTAATCAAAACATCAGATTTAATCTAGCAAATATAAGGACAAGAGACAAAAAACAATTGATGAATCAGTGGAAGTGCACTAAATTGAATACAAAAAAAGAGTTGTCATCTTATCGCCGTGAAACATCAAAAACTGGAGGTGGAACAAAGCCACCATCACCTTCTCGAAACAATGGTTTGAAGTAGATTTCAATGAATTTGATTGTGATGGTGTCGAGGTAGGAATGTTAATTATAAATATGATGTATGGTGATGTTTAAGGTTCAACCTTTCAAGCATAGGCATATGCTTACAACATTACTTTATTCCCCTACAGGGTAGTTAGAGATATTGTAATACCTCAAAACATCCATGTTGCACTTGTAGTACCGAAACTCTGTCCTGGCAGAAGTGAGCCCATTCCCACTTATAATGGACAGTGGGTATAATACACCTTAATACCTGAGTGCGAACCACTCACCATGATACTTAAATTAATAGATGTTATTTATATATTTCAGGTTATTACAAATAAAATCATTTTGGAAACAATTGATATCCCAAAAGCAAATAAAGCCAACAATGACAAGGTAATAAATCAGTTTTGACATAACTTGAATACTAAAAAAGCCAAACAAAGGTGTGCACAACAGTGACAACATAACTTAACAATTTCATTATTTTGTAGGATTAAAGAAAGGTTAAAGAAAATCATGTCGAACTGAACAACAAGAATCCCCAAACAACTCCAAAGAAACCTACAAGGAAGACACCGGTATTATATTTAAATTATCTCTATCTCTAAATAGAATAAAAGAAAGTTGCTATCCAGGTCTGTAGCATGTGCTACAAATTATATTATTAACACATTTATATAATTATATTAATATAAATGTGTTAAAAATTTATAATATGAATTATAAAAATTTTTAAGTTTTGCATGGACAGAGCTTAAATTAATATTCTCTTATTTGTTGCAGAAAGCGAGTAGTTTTGGAGAAGCCTCGTAGATGCACAACCAAGTAATGATTAATTTAAAATTACAAACCGAAATTCTGATGAAGACATTAGAGTCACTTAAAAATAAATAGTATAATGAAATAAAAATGTTTTAAAGATAAATAGTGTTTTATTTGTTTAATGTAAGAGAATAATAATAAATATTTATTTAATTAATTTTTCAAATGTAAACTGAACTTTATTGACTTTAATGACTCCTTTTCCAGTCTTTGATTATTTAATTGTAATTAATTATTTGCATGCAATCAAAAACTATTTTTAATAATGCCAAAGAAGTATAACTTCTTACGCGCGTACATAAGTACACGCACCCTTTTATTTTTTTTTTTTATTCTCATTCTGTATGTATGTTTTCATCATCATTCATCATAATAAAATAGTTTTTTGTTTCTATCTATATAAATATATTATTTTGTGTCATTGTTTTACGTTCATCAAAGCCTAAATTAGTTCAGCTAAAAAGTAACACGACATTCATTGACTGTTAGGCGGTACGAAGTTCGCCGTGTCAGCTAGTATATTAATATCTTTTTAACGTTAAATGTATGTATATATGTCCTGTAAAATTCACAGCAGACATTTCTGCATCTATTTCATTAATTTTCCTTTATTATCAGCCGTCAGCGCTCTATGTCATAGATTTTTTTAGTCTAAAAATGGAGGGTTCCTATTCTTCCTGCACAAGGAAGTATTATTTGCGCATATGGAACGAAAAATCATCTGGTACTGGGTTCGAACACACAACCTCTAGATTAATAGTCGCACGTTTACGTTATATAGTAATACGTATAAAAAATGTATTACTTTAATTTATACTATTCGTAAAGGCTTAAAAATTTGAACTTTCATTTGTCAAAGTTTTCATTTGCCAACACATGAAAATTTCAGACGAACAGCGCTTTTAGTTAACTGGGACGGACAGATAGACATGGCTCGCATATTAATCAGTTCTTATTACATTGATGTACGTGTACGTTTTAAAAGAAACTAAATATAAATGTAATACAAACATTTCGTAGTAGAACAATATCGGATTTGAAAAAAATCAAAAATCCATTTTTTATCATATTTGGATACTAAATTGACTAAATATTACGGCTACATTACAAAAAAAAAACCATGTGATTTAAATTTCATATTAATTAGTCGATAACGTGACGGATTTGATAGAACCATATGATTTTTCTAGAAAACTGTGTAATTTAATGTTATTATTTTTATGTTGTTTCAAAACAAACCCTTTTGTTTTCAAACAACATAAAAATAATAACAAAAGGGTTTGTTTTGAAACAACATAAAAATAATAACAAACATCTTGTTTGCCAATTTTCATAATAACAGAATATGAAATAAAATAGTTATGAGAAAAACTAACATGATTATATTATTGTGAAATTGCTGCCCTGTAAAGTTTACTATTTGTCAGATCCGTCATAAAGTATTTAAAATACCTAGATAACAATAATTAAAAAGGGATAAATAGAAACTAAGTATAAGAAAAAGTTTGGTCCCTGTGGCTGTGTATCTTTACTGTAGCATTTCCTCACTGGATTGCGATACTTATTCGTTACTATTTTTTAATTTTTTTAATGCGATCAGACTTTTATGAAATGACAAGATCTAGTAAAAAATATGCTTTCAGAAGATAAATAGATTAGAACTTTCATACAAAGAAAATTTGTTGTCTCTTTTTGATCACCCAAAATATTTTTTTTTAAATCCGAATAGGCACGTGGTCCCTATGGAATAGTCATATAGGAATAAGTCTAACTTCGTACGTCATAAATGTATTGTTTCTTGACATACAAGAACCATTGTTCATTTTTAATACGTCTGAATTGACTTTGTCGAAATAGGATCAGAAGACTTTTATACTTTTTCTAATTCTACATTTTACTTTGAGAGCATCTCAATCAGTTAAAAGTTGACGAACTTTTAATGACTTTATAATGATATTTACGATCGCACTTAAGAAATTTAAAATTTAAATACGTACTTGGTAATAAAAGCTGCCTTCGGATTTGACTTGAAATTGGAGTTGAAACCATCTAAGCTTTTATCGATAAAGCGCTTAATTATTATCCTTCGGAATGTTTCTACACCAATTCGATTTCTTTCCTTCCAGAGCGTATCGATTCTTAAAGCGCCACAAGACGACTACGACTTTTGAATGTCTATGGACAACGCTATCACTTAACATCAGATGAGCCGTTAGTATGTTCTAAATGTATGATACAGTTTGGTCGAGAAATGTAGGGAAGGCACTAAAAGAGTGGTTGGAATAATGAAACCGAAATTATTAAATAAAATATTTCTAAATATTTAATTTATGTATTGGATGATTTTTGAAACGGAAATTATTCTAAAGCTTATTTATTACGAATATCTAGCAAACCTTCATATCAGTACCATATTTTATCGCGCTTAGCAGTTATGGTGAAATAAGTATCAAACATCAATCTTTCACGAAGTAATAGTTAATTATAAAGACAAATGTGGCATAATATACGAACTTTAGGTTGTACCATCACAACATCTTTGTACCAAAATCTTGCAAATAAATTATTATTATTATTATTAGGCACACATATTATGTCAGTCGATTACTAAAACTATTAAAGTACGTCTGTCAAGATTTAGTTGCTAAGATCAGCGCCATCTGTACTCTATATGCTGACACTTTTAATTATTTTTGTTGACATCTGTTGCTCACGATACTAATTTTCCATTCTTATATATTACATCCTACAATTCTTAATTAGAACATATAAAAAGGGGAAAGTCTGCGTTTAGTTACAACCTTTTAGGTCTGAGCCTGAGGTTTCTGTATCTGTTTCGTGATAATTTGCGTTTTCTAATAGGTGATCAGCCTTCTGTGCCTGACACACGCAGTTGAATTTTTGGCTATGGAAAATTGTGATGATTTTCCTCACAATTTTTTCCTTCACCGTAGAGCGAGTATTAAATTCACACTTAGAAAGAAAAATCCATTGGTGCACAGCCGATCAACCAACCAACCAGCCGACCAACACTGTTCTTAACTACTACTTTCTAGCATTGAGTTCAAAACTCCTTTCATTCTGTGTTATCTTAAGCACTTATCGGCATTAAAATAGGAGCCATAAAGCACTGCCAATTTCAGCAAAGCCATAAACATAGAGAATAATAAAGGGTATGTCCGAAAACAAACAACCCCAATCTAAAACACGCAATAAACCAGAACAATCTGCAATGTTTGTATTTTTATCACCGCAAAAATTAACACGTATGCACAGAATGTATAAAAACGTTAAAAGTAAGCTAATCATAAACAAGCAGAGAGCAGTGTTGGCCTAGTGGCTTCATCGTGCGACTCTCATACCTGAGATCGTAGTTTCGATCCCCGGCTGTGCACCAATGGACTTTCTTTCTATGTGCGCATTTAACATTTGCTCGAACGGTGAAGGAAAACATCGTGAGGAAACCAACATGTCTTAGACCCAAAAAGTCGACCGCGTGTGTCAGGCGCTGGAGGCTGATCACCTACTTGCCAATTAAATTTAAAAATAATCATGAAACAGATTCAGAAATCTGAGGCCACGACCTATAGAGGTTGTAGCGCCACTGATTTATTTATTTTAATCATAAACAAGCAAAACATTATTAGAAAAATTTAAAATTTGTCTATAGATCTGACGCTACATATACCAACTTTTTATTGCATTTTCCCCCAGTTTGCATTAATTATTTTATTTATGAGGTACAGAAGAACACTTTTCTTTTACCGTACGAGCTAGAAGACACACGTAGGCAACAAAATAAATAACGTAGGAATATACTACTTCACGGCCATAAAACCTCACGTCTGTTATTATATATACATGTTCAGAATTCATTTGACCACTGACTGGCTGACACAGTTCACGCCATGTTCCAAATTTTAATACATGATGGTGCGCGATCCGCCAAAACCTCACAAGAGTAATTTTATATAGGCATAAGTTGTATTAAAGATGTAAAACAGATTTGAATTTTGCTCTGTCTTATAAATTTCTATCAAAGTGGCGAAGCCTCTATCAAGCCCTTAATTATCATAGTGAGCCTGCCGATAGCTTTAAGAGAATCCCATCACCTTGAACCTCTGATCCTGCCTGTAGGGCTGCGTATTTTGCCTTAGGTCTCTTGGTACAGACATCCCGTACTTCTTTATATATCTATATATTCAATATTTATGTGTGGGGCTAAGAGATGCGTAGGGTTGTTAAGTTCTTAGGTTGAGACCTAAATATACGACAGGGTGAGCCCTGTCGTATATTTAGGTTAGGTATTTAGGCAGCTTACTAATACATACACTACATATACTATAAATTAATGCATTGAAATGCAATTTAATGCATATACATTTAAATAAACACCTCATAGTCAATTGGCTTCCTCAGAATATTTAATAGTTCTGCCGTTCATTAACAAGTCGATGATTTTCATAGTAAATTCAGACAATTGTTGGGCGTTAAATGAAGTTCTGAAATCCGACCTTAAGTGGAGTTCTTAGCACATGCAGACTTCTATATCTTTCATATGGATGTCAAATCTGAAATTTTAACCCTAACAAAGAAGATAGGCGAAAAGACTATGGAACCTTTTTCTATGAAACCTGGAAAACAGCGTAATACTAAGTTTAAAACTAAAGACGTACATATACAAATACATCAAAATGGATACGGGCCAGTCGCAATGCCCGCGTTTGTAAGGACTGATGGTTCAAAAAGGTTACTTGGCCCAATAGGCAGTAAAACAATAGAACATCTAGAAACCTTGGTAGATAAAATTGATATCGGGAACAAATAGGGAAATAGTAGCGTAGAGACAAGTGGAAGAATTTTGAGGAGGCCTTCACTACTTGAAGTCGTGTACTAGTATTTAACATAATATCATAAACTTAATGTAACTTCAATCATCTCTCTTCGGAAGGAAACATCTGCCATATCGTAAATATCGTATCGTATTCATTGGGTTACTTTGGCATTCTGATAAGGAGGTAGTTTGTAGTTTATTGTTTATCAGAATGTCAAATCGTAAAATGACGGCTTTACGACTGATTTGAGCGCGACCGCCGCTGTGAAAACCGCTGTGTGAGTTCGAAAAGTGAGTTACAGAATCGCAAGGCTGGAGCGGACTGGGAATATAACTCTCTCCATAGTACAGCGTCATAGCTTATCATTTAAAGAAATCAAACACCACTACACGCAAAATTCATTGGGTTAGTTTGGTTATCTTGCCAAAGCAGCGTACAAATTATTTGAAGGAGTTTATCTAGTATGAGGATTGAGGGTGTGCATTTTTTAAATAAATTACCGTCTAAAATTCGAAATTATGCGTGTTTAATATTTTAAAGGGCATGTGCGTGGAAGACTAAAATTAGGATTGCCCCCTGATGATGACGTGCAACTTAGTTAAGTTTCTCCTATAAAAAAATGTCATTTTTTGTAATAAGAAATAAAATTCTTTAAACATAATGTTTTTATATTTATTTATATATCGAAGTAGCAAAATAAAAAAATAAAAAATAAATCAATGGCGCTACAACCTCTTTAGGTCTTGGCCTCAGATTTCTGAATCTGTTTCATTATCATCTTTAAATTTAATAGGCAAGTAGGTGATCAGCCTCCAGTGCCTGACACACGCCGTAGAATTTTTAGGTCTAACACATGTCGGTTTCCTCACGATGTTTTCCTTCACCGTTCGAGCAAATGTTAAATGCGCACATAGAAAGAAAGTCCATTGGTTCACTGCCGGGGATCGAACCTACGACCTCAGGTATGACAGTCATGACAGTCACACGCTGAAGCCACTAGGCCAACGCAAGCAGCAAAATAATGGAGTTTATACTTTTTTCTAAGAATTAGAAGGCAAACGGTCAGGAGGCTCACCAGATGTTAAGTGATCCCACCGCCCATGGACACTCACATTGCCAGAAGGTTCGCAAGTGCGTTGCCGACCTTTAAAGACAATTCTTGTAATGTACGCCTTTTTCTTGAAGGACCCTAAGTCGAATTGGTTCTGAAATACTTCAGTGGGCAGCTGGTTCCACATTGTGGTGCTCGGCAAAAACTGCCTTAAGTAAGGAAAAATATTCACGCTTAATCATATACAGGTATAGCATCAATAATTTATTTATTTATTTACACTTTGTTGCAAATAAGAGAAAAAAAAAACACAATACATAAAAAATTATAAGGGTAGCAACGGGCGGCCTTATCGCTAATAAGTGATCTCTTCCAGGCAACCCTAGTTACAGAGAAAAACTTTAAAAAAAAGAAACATGATGCGCGCGAGAAGTGCAGAAACAAATAACAGTAATTGCTGTCCATCTAGATGTAAGTCATACAAATCATTAACCATTATTTGTATGTTTAATATAATGTCACTAAATACGTGTCAGTAAATCAATCACGAATGTTGTGCCTTACATATTCGTGTTATCTGTAATCTTGTTAATTAATCCTACATACAGTTATGTAGAATATTTTATTCATAGAAGTTAAATATAAATACATGCACAATTTCACACCGTGGTACTGAGTTACTACTGTAGTTAGTACTGATTTTTAAAAATTAAAACAAATTTAAAAAGTTTGGTCCCTGTGGCAGTGTATAAAAAGGTCGGTTATCGAAAGCTGGCGCGTTCACAGTACTCACACTAATGCAATTTCACTATACACTCCATGCTAAATGCGGTAAAAGATGCAGAGTGACCCCACATCTCTACGCAACGCCAAAGGATCAAGCCGCTCGGAGAGGGATTGGTCGTCGACGATTCGAACCGCTCTTCGTTGAATACGGTCAAGTGGAAGGAGCTGGTACTAGAGTATTCGAGTACAAGTATTAGAGTATTCGACTAAATACAGTGTTCCGTAATTATATCCGATAAGGAGGGAGCTTGTAGTTTATCAGAATGCCAAATCGTAAATTGACTGCTTTACGACTGATTTGAGCGCGACCGCCGCTGTGAAAACTGCTGTGTGAGTTCTAAAAGTGAGTTACAGAATCGCAAGGCTGTAAATAAACCTGTAAAAGGGCTTATATTTTCAAGTCCCAGACTTCGAATGCCACAGATGGCCAAGACAATATTTTTCGTCTGGTTAATACCTTCCACCTTCTAAGTAGGACTGTTTGCCTGTCGGATTAAAATCGTATAACTCCTATTATTTCAAAAATTGTTTATTGTTGAAATTTGAAGTGCTTCAGTGAAGTAATTCAGGCTTTGCGTTGATGAAGTCACGACATTATTAATAGTCATTATTAGTCCGGGAGGTAGCGTTGCAAATGCGAAAGTCATAGTAAGCCAGTTGATATTAACATCGATAGTTGATATTATATGACTAATAAGTGAACCGACCGTCAGCTGCTTAAGTAGCGGTGGGTGCGGGTGTAGGAGGCTGTGAAAGAGGTAAAAAAAATAAATAAATAAAGTAATAGTACGCTGGCTGAAACTTGTTCCATGAATAGAAAAAAAAAATAGTACGAAGAAAAAGTAATAGTTTTTCTTTCTTTTTGCCACAGAACACACAAAACGGTTGAATCGTCGACATATTTGGACTTGCATCCGTTCGTTCGACGAGGAGAACCGAAACTGATTGTGTACGACAAAGATCCACACGGACAGGCAAATGCTGCTTTGAAATTTTAGGGGGAGAGGTTTAGGTAGCCCGGAGGTCGTGCTATGGGTTCAAGCAAGGCCAGAATGTATCGCAAAATATGTGTTTGAAAGCGAACAGCCAGACAGCAATGCTCCAAAATTTTAAATCTAGCCTGGGTCAGCTGACGGTCTTTCCACCGCTACATAAACAGCTGATTGTTGTTTTCTTACTCTATATTTTTTGTAGAATCACAGAGTTAAATTTCATTCGGCGTATTTTAACTTTATTTTACGTTTTTTTTGCCTGCGGGCAGCTGACGCATATCCCCCCTTCACGATGCAGCTGACGATTTTTTTTTTGCTCAGTATGACATCAACTATTTACGGAAAAAGTTTCAGGCAGCGTACTATTACTTAATTTTTTAATTGTTTTTTACTTCTTTTGCAACCTCCCAATTCTACACCCACAGCATGTGCGCCAGCTGACGCTTGGTTCAGTTATAAGTATTTCGAGATAAATAGTGAAAGAAGGAAAATAGTCAGCGTAAAATCACTGCCGAAAATGCAACGCTACCTCGTAGATACCAATACCAATAGATCGTTCTTTGTGATGACATATCGTAATGTGGCGTAATTGCATATCTAATATATACAATTCTCGTGTCACAATGTTCGTTCCCATACTCCTCCGAAACGGCTTGACCTATTCTTATGAAATTTTTCATATTCTGTAAGTCTGAGAATCGGCACCTATCTTTCAAACCCCTAAGTGATAAGGGTTGTCCATCTCAAATTTTTATTTTATTTTTATGACAAAATTTTTTGTTTGTTTTTTTTATGATACAACATAGAACTCTAAATTTCCACTACTCTACAATCAACCCCTATCTTTTATTATAGTAGATAGTTATTTTCATTGAACTAAAAAAATGTGTCCTAGAAATAATATACATGGCAAAACGACGTTTGCCGGGTCAGCTAGTATTACTACATATATAGTTATGTAAATATTAGCGCGTAGTTGTTCGGTTATAGTGAGTTGGAATAAACAACTACGCAGTGAACACCCATTTAATTTGCCGCCCTTCTGACTCATCACATAATTGATAACGCTATTACTTAACGGAAAAGTAATAATTCATAATTCATATGTATTTTTCGTATATTTTTTTCCATAATCTAAATGTTATTTATTACGTTTTATTTACGAGTTCCACTTCATTTTTCTTCCCTCTCGTTTTTCAATTTTTATGCATTTATTAAACTACTGGTGTAGTTAGGCTATATTATTAATCTTAATATTTCTTATTTTGAAAAATTGTGTACATAGCGCCATCTAGTAGTACTGTTTAAAGTTAAAATTTAAAGTCCTAATTGTCTGTGTAATTGGTGAGTTCTTTTTAGCTATCGCTATCTTATTAGCTACATAATTACAAGCTATATATATATATATAGCTTGTAATTATGTAGTACGTGTTTAAATAAAAATAATAAAAAAATTAACCTAGTAACAAAGACGAGGAGTCTTTTAAAGTCTATTATTCTTAATACACTTATTTACAGTGTAAACTCTTTATAACGAATTTCAAGGGACCGTGCAGTTTAATTCGTTATATAGAGGTTTTGTTACAGGGAGGGAAGAATTAATGTATGGATATTGGGTTAAACCAAATAAATTTAACTAATTTTTACGTTATAACGCATGACGTTATAAAGAGACGTTACACTATTTCTTTTATGCTAGTATGATAAATTAGACACCTTCTTTACTAATTAGAAGATTCATAGACAAGCTTAAATACGAACACTCTACTATCTCTGGCTTTTCACTATAGCAAAGACCATAGACAAAGACAATTAAAGGTATCAGACAGCTTCTGACTTTGTCAAACTCAATGTTAGACATTATTTTTGGAGTATAAATTAAACATTAAATACTTTTAAAATATAAAACTAAGGTAAAGATGAGTTCAGAAAGCTCAACACTTGACGAAAGGAAGATGTCTAGCTCAATGAGATTTATACCTTTCGGGAGTTTACTGAAGACATGGACAGAAGTCTCCAGAATAAACTATATGTCGGCGATGGCTATTGATGAGATGTCTAGAGGTAAATGAAAAATTTATGTTTATATAATTTTTCATCTGAGCTTGTTAAAAATTTGTTCTTATCATGGCTAAAAACGTTTTTTTATTAAACTACAAATGCAGTAGACAGAAATGAATACAGCAGCTGTAATACTGCTAGCAAAAAGAGATGGTTTGACTTTTCCAAAATACTTTTGTCTCGGGTCTCTTCTCTGTAACCATGCCATACATACTCATAACATAGTATATATTATGTAGTATAAATTATGGAACGGAATGTGTGCTAAAACACAAAAGATATGCAAATTATACTATACTAATATTATACAGGTAAAGTTTGCGAAGATGTAGGGGTAATCTCTGCCTTAACTGAACTGATTTTGAAAATTCTGCTACCAATAGAAAGCCAAACTATTTATGAGTGACATAGGCTATTAACTCGAAAAATAAAAATCTTTTTTGTGATAATCGGTTGTGCAAAATCAGTTGGGGAAAAACGGTCGAACGAAAACCTTTCTTACGAACGCTACCTTAACAATACGAGGTATATGACTGAGTTATAGAGATTTGTAAGATACAAAAGAGTCAACTATATATGTGTGACTATATATTATATAAACACAAGTCCTCCACAGAAAAGACAGACGGTCGCGAGGTCAAAAAAGCACGATATAAATATTTAGATTGTTTTATGAGGAAGGTTAAAGTATATAATTTTTCACGGGTACCGGTTTCCCGTGCGAAGCTAGTCGCTAGTATAATATATAAGGATCGCGGAAAAGTTACCGCTAACCTCATTTTGCTTAAAATATACATTACTTTTGATAAACAAAACTGAAATTAAAACTTTTTCATATAAACTTTACTTCGATTTTAAAATAACACATTTCTTTTTAAATTTTTAACTGTGAGTAAACGTGTGAACCGTATGCTTTAAAGGATAGTGTCGCTTCAAACTAGAATTGCATATTGGCTACAGAATGGCTTAGTGGAACCTGTAATACGTGTGAGGCAACGCCTAGTCTAATAACGACTAGAATGTCAAAGCGAATCCTTTCAGACCCATTTTCACGCGTTCATATAAAAGAAGTCAGATATTAATAGCCCCCGAATGTATTGTATTATCTAAGGAAATAAGATTCATTTTCGTTAAAATTACTTTTACGCTGGCCGTGAAATGGAGTATGTATTTGGATGTTTGATGAAAAATCTGGTCGAGGTTTTGGTTTGCTATGTGTATACTAACTACTATGAGAGGATTGATTTTTTGCATTGAATAGGATCTAAAACTATAGGACAGATTTGGAAACTTTTTTTATCATTGGATAAGAGGAAATGTACTCAAAAAGTTCGGGTGAAAGTTTCGTATAAAACTTCGATATTGTAACCCAAGGTGTGAAAAAATACAGATAACAATCCCTTTATCGCGTTTGCTGCGGAAACTATTGACAATAGAGCAAAGTGATGTGCTACAGTTTTATAAGACATCAATATCTACAAAAAGTCCGTCTAACTATTACAGTTATTTGATAATACTACTTTTTCGTGTGCCATGCAAATGCAATAACGCCGTATTAAATATATAATTATAAATGCAATATTATTATTCCTTGCGGACAATTCAAAAGTTATGAGTAATATTTATCAAATTTAATTTAAGAAACAGCGGTAAAAGTGACTCTTTCTGTTTAATGTACAACAAACATGAAAGAGAATAAGTATGAAAAATTTAGCTTATGGTTCCTGTATGAGTTTTTCCAATCAATTTATCACAATACACCAAATCCACGTGGACGAATCTATCAGCAGAAGTTAAGTTAGGCTTAAGCTAGTTTATATTCTACTTTATTTATTTATTTCTCACAAAACTTCGTACATAAACAAATGAATTAAGTGAGATACAGAACTGTGTGTTAGATACAGAAACCACGACTTTTAAGGCGGTAATGTGAGCTTATTTATAAGACCTGAGAACTCTTCATCTAAAACTTCTTATACTAAATATTACTATGTGATGTGCAATACACAACATCAAATAAACCGTAGTTATGACTGAGCAACGAAGGCACTACAATTTTGGCAATTAGCCATCCATATTGGCGAGAACATGCCGTATCGCAGTAGTTTATATGATTAAAGCTGTTTGTCAGGATCCCGGCTATCGAGTTTCAACTATTTAGATTGACGTAATTAAATTTTGTATGTTCATTCGTCCGTTTACAACCCTAGTTGCGAGAGTTATATTTTCATGTTTTACGAAGCCTTACTTCGTTGCTTTGCTTATTGCTGATAATTATCTAAACCAGTGATTCCCAAAGTGGTCTATATCGACCCCTATGACAACCTGCAAGGGGTCTACGTCAGCGAAAAAAAATTTGGGGTCCATGAAATGAAAATGGGGTTCCACGATAGTGGATCTTAACAAATACACTGATAGTACCTATTTTTTACATCATACTATCTTATAATATCAAAACATATACATTATTTATAAAAGTACCTATGAAGTAAAAAAAATATTGTATAATATGTTTATAAAATTGTGTGACGAAAATGACGAACACTTTCATCAATTACTCCTTCACACTGAAGTACGCTGGCTGTCGAAAGGTTGACAAGTTTTTTTGCACTTTTTTGAGACTATTTTAGAATTTCTGGATACTAAAGATAAAATTTTAAAAGAAAATTTAATGAAGACGAAAACAGACATCGCCTATTTAACAGATTTGTTTACAAAATTTAATATAGTTAATTTGCAATTACAAAGCGACAGTTTAAATAAAGGGCTAAATATCAGGTAAGTAGGGGGTCTACCCAACACGGAAAAACATGGCAAGGTGGCTACGACACAAAAAAGTTTGGGGAACTCTGATCTAAACATTGTACCCGGTTCAGCAATAATAGGAACTATGTATTTCGATATTAAAAGTTTTGTTTTGTTAAAAGGCTTGCGCTTTTAGTAATATTACTGTAAATCGTGTAAAAACAAGTTAATGAAATATAAATTCACTAAACTGTAACTAAGATTTAACTAAAATCGTTTATTATAAACGTTTATATTACCAATATGATTAGTATTAGCTAACTACAGGCATTGAACCGTGAATGAACGCTCGGTATGCATACCCAAGCTTCATAGTACAGATTAACGATCTGTGTTTTGTTTTATAGTTAACAAACCCAATATGCGTAGTATACTTATTTTTTATAAATTTGTGACTGAATGTAATGACGCAAATAAGAATTATATTAGTTCCCTTAAGTGCCAGTTCTCTTTCAGGATAGATTCTAAATCATATTTTACTAATTATCTAACAGTATTTTGTCGATTTAAAAAGGCAAACAAACACATTATTTGCTATAGATTATCTTTTAGATATCTAAATAGTCAGTGTTTGACAGCTAACACTAATTAGTTTTTTGGCGGTTTTGAAAGCCACCACAGACTACGCAACCGTTATCTGTGGCCGCAAAGGACCATCAACGACTGAACTTTTATTTTATTTTAGATCAAAGATTCAAAAGTTTTTCTTTACCATTAAAGAAAATATCGGTGCCGGTATTTGATCCGTCCAAGTTTCAGAATAAAGATGATGAAAGCGAACTAATTGAACAGGTAAGAAAAATTTCCAAAAGTTTTTTCGTTAAAATATTTTAATTAAGACCCTGTTTTGATAAGTTCCATTGTTTTTCCGAGTTATTGTCGGGACAAAAGACGTTTTATATAAAATACGGAGTAGAATATTTGGATAACGCAATAATTTTGGTTAGCAAGAAACTTTATGAAACTTTAATACAAGGTATTTTATGTGACGTGAAATCAAGTAATTTCTCTGACTAAAACTTTCATTTAAAAACTCGTAACTTTGTTAATTGGGGTTGGGTTTTGAATACCGTCGCACTTTTTTTATGATACTAACTATTTAGGAGTCTCAGGGGAACTTCATTGGAACACCTCCAAGTGATTTTTGCTGCAGGAAACGCGTCTAAGTATTTTTAATAAAAATTTAAAGTTTTGTGCAATGTATTGAAATTTGTAAACAATCCGCCATTTTCTACTTTTCTATTGGTTATAAGAGATGTGACATTCACTTTAAAAAATCGTTTTTTAATTAATCTATTGTTAATAATCGTTTTTAAGTAACGGATTTCTAACGGATATTCTGCACTGTAAGACTGTTCACACACTGTTCTAGCAAAATCCACATTCGAAATGGTTTTTAAAAAATTTTGCGTTTATAAAATTAATAGGGATGTGAAAAATAATCGATTTCTTTAAAAGTGAAAATCGATTTTTGTATTCGATTTTAATATTAAAAATAATTGAAAATCAATCATAGTTGATCAGTTTCAGTTGAACAGTTATTTTAAACATAAATATTCATATATACCTAACCTAACCGATCTAAATAATATTTGTTTTTTTGGACAGCTCCAATCTAAATAATAATTGTTTATTCAAGCCTCCCCAACCCGGCTTCTTGACAAAATATTCATTTTTTTTTACATTTTTTTTAAATACTTAGATGCGTTTCCTGTAGCAAAAATCACTTGGAGGTGTTCCAATGAAGGTCCCCCGAGACTCCTGCATAGTAAGTATCATCAAATAAGTGCGACGACATTTAAAACTGTTACCGTTAATTGTAAAAATTATTGCTTTTACTACTACTAGCGTTTCTTTTATTACTTAATTCTTTTTTTTACAGTTTTCAAAAAGTTCTCTTTGGTCGTCGTTTCGTCGAATTCGAAACTTTTTGTCTCTTTTAATTAGTCGAAACTCGAAGTCGATTTGAAAAAATATTTCGGATCAATATCAAATATGTGTCATTTTACCAGTATTGCGTGCCATATTACTTTTCTTGTCTTTTACTATACCAAATTTTTTTTAATCGGTATTGTCTATTTTTTTAATCGACTAAGCAGTATAACATGCATTGTTTTCACCTATTTGTCTGTGAAAACAGATATGACTTGTTTTGTGTTATTGTTTGGTTTTGACATCAACTGAATTCACATTAACAATTGAAAGCTAATCTAGTAGATATTTTTGTACAATCCACAGTTTCCAATAAACGTGACAACGCTTATGAACGAGGACAAGCTGTGGGGTTGCTTCTACAACTTTCCGGAGTTATATGACGAAATGTATTCGCCGCTTGTACGCGTGAGGAATATAGATGATATTCCCGATATTGAAGGTGGCGTGCTTACAAGGGACCTCGTTTGCGCCTGCTTAAGCTATTTAAAACGATCGCCGATTTTAGGCGACTACGTATGTATTAAATTGGATTTGTCGTCCAAAGTAAGTTTTGAAACAATACATTGCTTTATTAGCTCAACTAGCCGTTTCCCGCCCGCTTCGCTGGGCGAATTAAAATAGGAAATAAATAAAATTTTATGTTTTATTAATATTTTTTTTCATATTTTTATTATTCTTCTTTTTAACTTCCCGCTAAGAAAATTAAAAATTTTCGAAAATCGAGTTTTTAACAGATGTTGACGTTTTGAGGTTCTAGGAAGCCTCCCCGAATGTTTCCGCGGTGAAGTCCGTATGTATAAATTTTCATAAAAGTAAAACAGCAATAAAAAAATGAAGGATCGTTGGAATTTAAATAGCCATAAACCATCTAGGAAAAATTTCGCATCGAATGGCAGTAGTTTCATGTCGATACGATCAGTGGTTTAGACGTAAAGGAGCCTCAAACGAAGACCATTTTTCTTATATACTGCTCAAAACAATTAGCGGAACAAGATTTTTCTCCTTTCTATTGCTTAAACTAAAATTAGATTTAAATTAACTTGTACGCTAATTTTTACCTTGTTAATTTGTTAATTACTACAATTAATAAAAAATTCAATTTGTATTTTTTTTATTAAAAAAAAATTAAAATGTGCATTGTAGACGAAAAACTAATTGGTGATAAAAAAGGTCCATCAAAGAAATATTCTTATATCGTTTGAATATTCGTCTTTAGTGACTTTCAGTAATGTGTGTGGCCTCCATGAGCCCTAATCACGGCTTGACAACGACGCGGCATGCTTCGTATGATCCTCCGAATATCTTCTTTTGGAATTCGCTCGCATTCTTCAATCAACGCTTCAGTGAGCTGCTGCAGTGTTTGAGGTGCAATCGGACGCTTCCGAATGCGCCTGTCAAGCAAGTCCCAAATGTGTTCAATTGGATTTAGGTCAGGGCTCATGGAAGGGCACTCCATTACACGGATTTCCTGCTGTCGTAAGTAATCTGACGTGATGGCTGCAGTATGCGGCCTGGCATTATCTTGCATTAAAAGAAAATCTGGGCCCATACCATATGCTGCGGGTCAAACATGATCTTCGAGCACATTTTCAATGTAAGTTTGAGCACACAAGCACCCGGGAACAACGACGAGATCTGTGCGCTCGTCCAAACTAACTCCGCCCCAAACCATCACAGAGCCACATCCAAATTTGTCATATTCCTGGACTGCTGCTGCACTGTATCGCTCGCCTGGGCGTCTGTAAACACGGAGACGACCATCGCAACGTGTTAGACGGAATCGTGATTCGTCAGTAAAAAGCACTGGCCTCCAATGTCGATGTTGCCAATTAGCGTGATTTTGCGCGAACTGTCGGCGAGATTGTCTATGTTGAATTGTTAGACGCACAGCCCGAACTGGTCGGCGTGATCTCAAATTGGCTTCCAACAACCTATTTCTTACCGTCTGGTCGGAAATTTCTACACCAGTAGCCGTCCTTAGTGTATTTTGTAGATCTCTTGCAGTTGTGGTGCGGTTACGTAAAGCACACTGTTGACGATGTAGCGATCTTGCAAACGTGTAGTTTTTCTCTTTCGACCTTGACCACGCCTTCGTGAGTATTCTCCCGTCTCACGGTATCGCTTCCAAAGTCTGTAGATAACAGAAGGGGCTACTCCTAGATCATTTCCTACATAACGCATAGTTCGACCCTCTTCAAGCAAAGCGATAGCTCGGGAGACATGCAATTCAGTCAGATTTGGCATGATGACCTAAACTCACTCTCTTCAATGAATAACAATACTCAAAAGGCTCACTTCTATTTCTATGAATACTCAAAAGATTGAAAAAAACTACTTAAAATGTGTTTTCTGTGATTAGAAAGTAATGAAAATTCAAAGACGCAAAGTGACGTCTTTGAATTTTCATTTTTAGGTGTTTCTAGACACACTGCCACTTTATTATAGGACTACTAACCAAAACGCCGATGCTCTTTTGTTTTTTATTTTCTTCGACAATGCCTTAACATTATCTAGTGGCAAGTAATAATTAAAACCTTAAGTAAAAAGTTTAGTTCTACTTTAAAGTTTTGTTCCCGTAATTGCTTTGAGCAGTATATATATCGATAGATTAAGTAGCATTCAATAAGTAGTTTTAAGGAGCTTGAGTTCTAAATCTGAAATTCTTGTGCCTAAGGCTCATGCCTTCATGGAGAATGTATGGATACTAAAACATCTAAGCTGGAAAGGGATTTTCGAGTGACATTGACACCTGTACGTCATAATCCAAATAAGAGTTTAGAACTTTGTTATTTTCAAACAAATTAAATAAATAAATAAATCAGTGGCGCTACAACCTCTTTAGGTCTTGGCCACAGATTTCTGCATCTGTTACAGGATCGTTTTATATCTAATAGGCAAGTAGGTGATCAGCCTCCAGTGCCTGACACACACCGTCGAGTTTTTGGGTCTAAGACATGTCGATTTCCTCACGATGTTTTCCTTCACCGTTCGAGCAAATGTTAAATGCGCACATAGAAAGAAATTCCATTGGTGCACAGCCGGGCATCGAACCTACGACCTCAGGTATGAGAGTCGCTCGCTAAAGCCACTAGGCCAACACTGCTCTATTCAAACAAATTGCCGGAGTATTTATATAGTATAAGTATTCTAGTGCATCCCTTGTGCGTTGATGCAGGCCCGTTCTATAGCAAAAAATAATTTGAGATTTTTCTTTCCTTATAAAACAACATCGCTTCCCGCATTAGGATAAGATTCAATCAAGACTTATTACGAAATATGTCTTGTACTTATTTATTCTTACCGTTAGATATATTATATAGATTTATATTATGAATATAAACGCAATAGGTATTAACACAGATTAGTAAATAATAATTTCTTCCCACTGCAGCGTCTACGGTTAGAAATTTTAACTACGCTGTAATTTCCACGAACGCGGGAAATAGTTAAATATGTTAGAGAGTCGATATTACCATAATATAATAATTTTTCCTCAGGCAGAAAGGCTTCAGGCGTTTACTTCATATATATGTTACCTAGCAATAATATTTAACGCTCGTGAATATTATTTTACTATTAAGTTATAATTAATGGTATAAGTGCCTCATTAGTTTTACGTAGTACAATTTGTTGTCAAAGTCAAAATAATTTATTCATATAGGTAACACAATTTACACTTATGAACGTCAAAAAAAAGAAAATATATATATATATATATATATATGAAATGCTTCTAATTTTACATTTACTGCCAGTTCTGAAAGCAAGGGAGTAAAACGGAAGAACTGGCAATAAACTCTCTGCCACTCTTTTTAATCGGCAAGTTTTTTGTTTTACACAACGTTTGTAAGGAGCTGCAACCATTACACCATTTTCCACATGACATCTTAATTAATAAATAATAATAAAATAAATTAAAAACAAAAATTTGTCCTCTATCTGCAGGAGGCATGGTGAAATAGGAGCACGCACTTACATTCTCGTGGGAACAACACTCAATTGTATAAGTGAAACGCTGTAGTGGAAACACAAAATATGTTATATTTGGTACTTAAAATGTTTTTAAGATGATAATCTCACTTTGTTTTTCAGTTTCTTACCAACATTGACGTATTGAAACATTACAAATATTTGGTTTATTTGGATTTATCGTATAATATTTTAGAAGACCTTGGCGTCCTCTCCTTTCTTCCATATATACAATTCCTAAATGTATCCTTCAATAATTTTCAAACTGTATTGGATTATGAAACACGTATGTTAATTGAATCTACTTAAGGATTATCACTTACCATAAATTACCACTTACCACTTAATATAAATAATATTTTTTCAGCCCAATGGTTTTTAACTGAAGTGCATTATAGATATAATTCTGTTATGAAAATACGTGATTTACAAGCTTTTTGGTCAATTACGGTCATTGACCTATCTCATAACAATATTAAAGCTATATCTGGATTGGACACACTTAGGTAACATAAGTGTAACTTGTTTGTAGACTATTTATTTATTGAAGTTATACTTCTTTAGGCGCGTTCTGAAAAATTGATGAGAGTGAAATTTTACGATGCGCGCGCACCGTGACATAAAATTAACAGAATGAAGTTGCCCACGGAAGATGCTACGGCATTGGACATTATTTAAAAACAACGAATAATAATAAATATTTATTTATTTAATTTTTCAAATGTAAACTGAACTTTATTGACTATAATGACTCCTTTTCCAGTCTTTGATTATTTTATTGTAATTATTTAATTGCATGCAATCAAAAACTATTTTTAATAATGCCAAAGAAGTATAACTTCTTACGCGCGTACATAAGTACACGCACCCTGTTTTTTGCACTCCGTTGCCTTATAAAATAACATACATATAAAAAAGCAGGCTTCATAAGTTACTAGGCAACGGGCCTTATCGCTTACCAGCGATTTCTTCCAGGCAACCCTAGTATGGACCAATAAAAAAGAAACGCCTACAGAGGGTAAAGTACAAGAAGTGCATAAATAATTAACAAAAAATAAACTAAC
Source organism: Pieris macdunnoughi (assembly GCA_905332375.1). Taxonomy (NCBI): domain Eukaryota; kingdom Metazoa; phylum Arthropoda; class Insecta; order Lepidoptera; family Pieridae; genus Pieris; species Pieris macdunnoughi. Next base: position 5,920,876 of record CAJOBZ010000062.1, read on the forward strand.
TATCAGTAAAATAAAAAAATTATAATAATAATATAAACAAAAAGCTAAGCTATCCATTGGTTAATCACAATTATTTATACATATATATATAATGGGCCTCAGGCTTCAGCTTTTGTTTTGTGTCTACATAAATATAAGTTGGCGATTGATATATTTTGTCCTCTTACTTGTCGTTTTCTTGTACTACATAATTAAACTAGCACGTTAAACTTTTGAATATTTTTATATTAATTTGCCTTTTTATATCTAACCTTGATTTCTTTTACATATTTTTGAAGGGAAAGCTTTTGTGTGATTTGAAAGTCGATGAAACGAAAAGGCGACAGTAAAAAGAGACAGACACATTAATTCATAAGATTTAACGTCGGAGAAAATGAGATAGGAAGCATTATGTATAAACATTAAATTATGCGTGCAACATGCTCTTAAGTCTACTTAGTTTTTACTTTTGACTTTTTGTAAGCAAGATATTTACCTATCAGTTACTCCTTTTAGCTGGCCAATAAATAATAAATTTAACGGCTAAATAATAGTCGAAACTACATGGCATAGCTAGTCTTAGTAGTCTAATGTGGTAATTATTATTTTTGTTCCTACAATTTTGTAGCTATAAAAAACTAAAAAGTATTTATTTTAACATAGGTATCTACGCCGACTAGACCTATCATTCAATCATATACATAAAATCGAAAACTTAAATCATCTCCGCTTGCTATGGCTCGATCTTTCCTACAATAACATTTTTGATTTTGAATTCGACGATAACTCTGGACTCTGGACGTTACTTCACTTGGAATACTTGAATATTAATGAAAACAGCCTAACATCTATGAAGGTTTTCTCGGGATGTACCAGGTCAGAAAACTACAAAAGCATTTTGGATAATTTAATATTTTTAGATATTGGGGCGTATATTACGTAAGCAGATTTACTGCAATCCCCCCCCCCTTCCTCTTGTCAGCTTTTTTGTAGGAATCCTCGAAAATGCATTTCGTTTTCAAGCAAAGACAATGTGTTGATAATATGTGTAAAAACGTAAATAATTACTGATTATTTTTTAATTTATTTAGTTATTAAGCTTACGACATCACACACAGTACTTAATCTACTAATTATTTTACAAAATCTTACATCTAAATTGTGTGTCAATTAACGTAAACATAAGTTTCACAAAAAAAAAAAAACAGAAATTTAAAATTTAAAAAATACAATTAAAACATATATGTACAAGACAATACAAGCACACAACAAAAATTATAGAAATTTGTTGCCACTTAAAGCAGAAAAAAAAGAAAAATCATCAGAAAAACAGCGAATTAGGTTCGAGCAGCTGTTGGTGATTACATCAAATAAGAAAATCAAAGAACCCCCTCCCCCCTATAGTGCTTACGTAATACTGGAACAGCCCCTATTATTTCTAAATCTTTTCCATAGACTCCGGGAAATTCACGCTAGAAATAACAGACTAAGTTCCTTATTGGAACTGGCAGTATACATGAACAAGTTGCGCCGCCTGACCCTCCTTGACTTCCGGTCCAACCCCATCTGCTCTGTACCTGGGTATAAAGATGTCGTCATCAATACATTTCCCCTTTTGCTTTGCTTAGATGACATAGAACTCGATCCTATTGAACAGGTAGCTGTGAAAACTTATATATTATACGTTTGCACTAATTGATTTTAACTAAGTCGTTAAATTAATTATAGACATTTTTAAATATCTAAAAAATGGTTAGTGTAGGGTACTATTCAGCGAAGACTTAGCGTGACCGTCTGGCAGAAAAGGCTGATCACCTACTTGCCTATTAGAAAAAACAAATGATCTCGAAACAGACATATAAATCTGAGGCCAAGACCAAGAGCTGTAGCGTCATGTTTTTTTTAACTTAAATAGATGTTTATTGCACCAGACCACTATCAGTTAAGTAATGTCCACTATTTGCGAAAGTTTTTTAAAAACATGATATCCTCATCAACTGAAATGCACTGTTTAAAATAATAAACTAACCCGTGTATTTTTAATGAATTGCTTACAATATAGAATTTATATTAATTTTACTTTTTTTCTGTTATTATTTGATGTTGCAACTTCCCTGATGTACCATTGATGGGAACCCCTTCTCGGGTAAAGGCATTCAGATTTTTCTACTGTTTATCACAGTTTAATTTTGAATAAAATTGCAATTGACATCATTTAAATGTTTAAAGAACTTTATTTCTCACTAGCTGGCCTGGCGAACATCGTACCGCCTAACAGTCGATTCTTTATTTTTTTTAAATACTTATTCTGCTATTCGGGACATCGGTCTAGCTAGTAAGATAAAAAAAAGAAAGTTGATAAGACAACAAATACATTATGTCAAAAAATAAAAATTTACCTTCCCGGAACCCCTCCACTAACATTTGAACTATAAAGTTATATATATGGTATTAAAGTTCAAATTGACTTTTAAGTATTATTACGAATATTCTGTATGGGAATATATTTTCATGTTATGTCGTGACAACGGAAAACGGGTTTCATTTTTATATACAGGGTGGCGCAATAGAACGTGCATATTTCGTCATCTTTTTTCGCGGGGAAAACAGTGCGCGAGCGGGGGGAGCCTAGGGTGGTTGGATAGAGGAACTCATGGAGTTTTAGTAACCATGAGTCACTTCGATGGGAAGCGTCGCGCTTTTTGTGTTCGCACGTTTTACGAGAACGGTCGTTCATACATCTCTACAAGGCGAATTTATTGTTCTGAATATGGATTAACACATATTAATGAAGCTCCGAGTGCAAATTTAATTAAAATATGGATAAAGCGTTTTGAAGAGACAGGTTCCACGTTTAAACCACCAGCAAAAGGTCGTCCAAGAACGTGTAGATGTATATAGATTTCAAAAAATGTATTTTTTGTTTACCATGAGAAACCTAATATATACGAACGAGATACACGTCGCAATCTAACAGACGTCCTAATTTAAGTCTGCTAGGCTTATTCTGATATGCATTTAAAATAACCTTGCAACCAAATAATGTTCAATCATCCTGCGAGAGTATTACGTGAACGGGTATTTATTAACGCGGAACGGAAATCGCTAGGAACAGCTGGTAATAATTTAAGATAAATGTATAGACAATCTGTTTTGCAGAGGACGCGCAAGATGAACATGAATCCCAACGTGTTTATGTTCGCCTCTCGTCGCCTATTGCGGCTGTTGTACATTGAACAGCTCTCTCGGTCACGGGTGTCACCTTACAACCCTCCAGCTGACACCACCGATGTTCCCTTGATAGTATTGGTTGGCTACGAAGCTGTTGGTAAAGGTAAGCTCATAGAATGTAGAAGAAATAAAAGAATATGCAAAATTATAATTAAGAAATATTACCGAAGCTTTTAATAGTTAAAAAAGTCAAAATCAATCAAAATAAAAAAAGCATATTAAATGCTAAATGCTTCTTATTTTACTTTTACTGCGAGTTCTCATATCAAGCGCGTAGAACGGACGAGACGAACTGGCAATAATCTCCGCCACTCTTTATAATCGCCAAGTTTTTGTTTCACACAATGTTTTTAAGGAGCTGCAACCATTACACCATGTTCCTCATGACATCTTAAGTAATTAATAATATTAATAAAAAACTAAAAGAAATATTTGTCCTCTGGCTGTAGGCTTCGTGAAACATGAGCACGCACTTACATTCTCGTGGGAACAAACATTCACATTTACATCAAAAACATTAACTCACAAAAATTATAAAAAGAGATTGGTTAAAAGGAAACAACTCAAACAGTTTAAATCGTCTTAATCTAATGAATTCATAGTCAGCGAGGACTGCATGACCACAGACATTGTGGCGCTTCTAAACGGGCCATGTTTTGCTGCAATTGATGGCTGCAACACTGTGGCCGGCAACATTGCAAACAATAGCAGCCACACTATGCAATATTGCAGTAATGTCCCGGCCATATAGCCAAACATGTTTTGTATAGCCACATATGGCCGATGTTGCCCCGATGGGTGGCCGGACGATCGCTAGGCTATCGAATTCAGCTGCAATATTGCACAGCCAGTTCTATTGTTGTTTCAGTCACTCTCTTTGTTATGGCACAGTGTATCCTTTTTTACGCGACATGAAGTTTGCTATGAGTGAAGTGTGCCTGTTGCTATTCTCTGTGTTTTGCGATCAGCTGCATTTTGACGTTAAATTAAATATTAAATAAAATTTAGGCTACTACGTAAAAATGACTGCTACGTGGTCTAACGAGAAAATTACTGATTTCATTAATGAAGTTCATTTATACCCTGAGTTGTGGGATATAAAAACCGGCATATACAAAGATAGGAATGCTAAAAAAGATGCATGGAATGAAATCGCTGAAAAGTTTGGCATAACAAGCAACGAGGCTTACAAAAAATTCAGAAGCCTAAGAACTTACGCAAATAATGAGGAGAAAAAGAAGAAAAGTGGTAAAGCTGGCGGTAAAACAATTAAGTGGTTTGCTTACGATGCGCTATCGTTTCTCTTAAAACTAAATTCCGCGAATATAGGATTAGATAGTGAAAATGCAACTTCTAACGTAAGTATCTTTAATAAAGTATTTTAGAAATTAAAAATGTACATATCTCTGTATTAAGTATGTATCATATCGATTGATAACTTGAACTTCTTCCCTCTGAATCCTATGTTATGTTATCTTGAACTTGTTCCTTCTAAATATTTATCTTGCCATGCTACTCGCCCCTGCTCTGTCATAAAATAATGCATAAATTAGTCTCTTATTGCTTTTGCTCTTGTGGTTGCATTCCTTCCTAATATTCTTAAATCTGTTAAACTTTGTTCGTCATCTCTCCATGAGCCTGGCATTATTCTACCAACGTCAATATCTTCACCATCAAAGGTCCCAGAAGATAAATACAGAGATCTTGCTCTTGTATTTCGTCGCAAAAAATTTGTAAATGTGCACAAGCCACAACTATATCTTGCACATGTTTCAACTCAACATCAATAGTTGTGTGTAATATACGGAAAACTGAACACAAGATACCAAAAGAGTGTTTCTACAATACGGCGTGCTCGAGATATTCTATAGTTACATACACGTTTTGGAGATCCTATGTTCAAATCTAACGTATAGGGCTTGCAAATATTCTCTGTTAAGGGAAATGCATCGTCTGCCAGGAAAATATACGGTGTTAACATTTCTCGGCCGGGAAGGGTTTCAGGATGTGGTATGTTGAGAGTTTGACGCAGAAGTGCTTTCCCAAAAGCTGTATGTCTAAAAACTCCCCCATCAGATATACTTCCTTGAACTCCAGCATGTACATATAGAAAATTGTAACGTGCATCTGTTACAGCAAATAGCTCTATGCTATAAAACTGCTTATAATTGTAATATTGACTGCCACTGTTCGGTGGACAGGTAATTGCGACGTGTTTGCCATCTAGTGCACCCAAACAGTGAGGGAAATTCCAACGATCCTTGAAATCTTTTGCAACTTGTTTCTACTCTGTGACTCCGGACGGCTTCTGAAAAAGCTTAAAGATATACTAACAATTTCATGCATATAGTATTGTCTTTGATTAACATAACCTTTACACATTTAAAGAAAAACGCTTTTTACCGGATTAAAGTTATGTTTATTATTATAAATTTACAAGCAAACCGCCAAAAGAAACCTCACCTTCGCTGAAACAAAGGCTCTCGCGGAGCTAAAGGCGAACGAAGATTTGGTAGTACTCGAGCTGACAAAGGGAATGCAACCGTTGTTATGGATACGTCGGAATACGAAAGCAAGATGGCTCTCCTCTTAAACGATGTCAATACCTATAAAAAAAGTCGATAAAGATCCCACAAACAAGGTAATAAAATAAACATCTAGCCTCCTTACTAAATATTCTGAAACACTGTCATTAGACGTCAAATTTAACTTTAACAACAGCCTGCGTAAAACCTCCAAAAATGTATGGATTGCCAAAAATACACAAACACAACAATCCTTTAAGACCCATAGTCAGTCATATCGACTCACCCACATACAAATTAGCCAAACACTTAGTGTCAATATTATCCCCTCTCAGGGGGCACACTAGTGCTCATGTTAAGGACTCTTACCATTTTGTGGAAACATTGAGAGATCTCAAATTACTCCACAATGAAACCATGGTGAGTTTTGACATTGAGTCACTATTTACAAACTTACCACTAAATGACTGCCTAGATATCATTGCAAAAAGACTTAGGGAACAGAACATGTCACCAGATTATGTAGATATTGTAAAACACTGTCTTACATCAGGATACTTAATGTGGAAAGATGAGTTCTATGTGCAGGTTGATGGAGTAGCCATGGGTTCTCCAGTGTCACCTATAGTCGCTGACATCTTCATGGAGGACTTTGAGGAGAGAGCTCTGGCCAATGCCCCGGTTAAACCTCGACTGTACAAGAGATATGTCGATGACACATTTGTAGTACTCCCCAATGACAAAATATCTGCATTTCTAGCACATTTAAATTCAATACACAAGAACATTAAATTTACTGTTGAACAAGAAAACAACAACTGTCTGCCCTTTTTAGACATTTTAATTATACGCAAAGCAGATGGCACACTAGGTCACACAATACACAGGAAGGCAACCCACACAGATAGGTACCTCAACGATAGAATCCCACCACCACAACTGCTTTCTGTCGGTAAATGTTTGTTTCAGAGAGCCCAACGTCTTTGTGATGATGCCCACCTCGAGGAGGAACTACAGCATGTCAAACAGGTGCTACACCGAAACAAGCTGCGCATCCCCCGGCTACATCACAAAAACAAAAACAAGACACAAACAGTTCCCCGCCAGCCAGCCTACTTGCCATATGTAAAGGGAGTTACAGATAGAATTAGCCGGATCCTAAAACGAGCTTCTATTCATACAATTTTCAAGCCGCACAAGAAGATTCAGCAATTCCTAAGACCAATCTAAAGTAACACCCCATTGCAAGATGCAGGTATATACAAACTAGATTGCGACTGTGGCCTGTCTTACATAGGGCAAACTAAACGCAATATGTCCAGCAGACTCAAAGAACACATTGCAGACATAAGACATAGACGACACACAAAATCAGCAGTCTGTGAACACATACTAGATAGGCCTAATCACTACATACGCTTTGACCAACCGAAAGTACTTGCGAAAGAGAAAAGATTCTTCCCAAGATTGGTACGCGAAGCCATTGAAATCAAAAAACACCCCAATTTCAATAGAGAAGACGGCCTAAAATTGTCAAACACCTGGGATCCAATAATATCCAAATTAAAATCTCAAAAAGAAAAACAATCCGCGAAAATAGAGGACACCGTGAGCCATTTTTGCCAAAACCCTCCATCTTTTAGTCGATACCAACTCCGGGGAAATAAATACAGATAATGCAACTTTCTCTGCAGCTGTGATACTTTTTGACATTCAACATCTTTTGTCTTCAGTCACCGTGACCACGCACGCTGTAAAGCACGCGAAACGTCGGATAAATTTAAAATTATGTCAAATAGTTGTAAATTTATAATAATAAACATAACTTTAATCCGGTAAAAAGCGTTTTTCTTTAAATTTCATGCATTCACAGGCGACTGAAACTACACACACTGACATCAATGCTGACCCACGTGAAGTCGTAGAATCAGAAACGACTGGCTCTTTGGAAGCCGTCGATACTACTCCAAAACCACGAACTAAAAGGTCCAAGACTACAGATCCACTATTAGAAAAGGCTCAAAATATTATACGCGATGCTAGCGAAAAAAAAAACGAATATGCTGCTTTCGGAGAGCATGTTGCCAACAAAATGAGAAAATATGACGATTACACGCGTTCGCAGGCTGAATTAAAAATCATGCAAATACTATTTGAATGTGACATGACAATGTACAGAACTCGAGCTTCATCTACACAGAGTCCTCATACAAATAGCAGATGTGGAGCTGGTACTTCACAAAGTATATTTTCAGACTTATCCACACCACCTCCTCAAAATCCTCAATCTGAAGATAACGCCGTTTCAGATAAAACACAGTCAAATTTAATTTATGAAGAACTTGTGTCGTTTACTATCCAAAATGATGCATCAAACTGAAAATTAGAATTTTTAAGGAATACCAAATTTCTTACTATGATAAGCCACTAATTGTTATTACTAGAAACCTATTATTAATAAATTTAAAAAGTACATAATAATTACTTTATTACTAATTACTCCTTATTAATAATATTTATAATAGCATACTTAATAAACCTATATCAACTTACCTTGATGTATTCTTTTAATCCTTTATAATAGCTGCACACACCTCTGGAATAATAGTAGAAATCGAAGCATCTGACACTCGGAACAGGTACATCAAACTTTTAAATGCATCTCCAGTTGCCAAAAACCGTAGAGTTATCGCCAATCTCGTGGTAACAGGTATTGCTGTTCTCATGTTTGTATCATTTCTTTTTATTTTTGGTCCAATTTTGTTTAAAAGAAAGTCAAAGTCGCCTTTTGACATTCTTGTAAAGTTCTTGAATAATTTATTATCAAGGCTTATTTCAAGACTCAAATTGTCTACAGTTTCACGCCTATTTAAGTAAGGTCGAATCCACAATCTCTTCTTTTTCTGTTTCTTTTTTAAAACAATATAAGCTGCTGCGATCAGTGTGATTTCGTCAGCCATTGTTGCCGGTTTGTGTAGCCCGTTTAGGAGTCTGCATCATGGGCCATACTATTGCAGACATATTGCAACACATTGCCCAGCCATAGATTGTTCGGCCATCAGCTGCATTAAAATATTTTTGTAATGGCCGGGCAATTAGTGGCCAACAGTGCAGCCATCAATTGCAGCAAAACATGGCCCGTTTAGAAGCGCCATAAGACAGAGTACTTCACAAGAAAATGACAGTAATTCAAAAAAAAATCACCATAGCAAGTAAAGAACTTGTCACAGTGACAAGCACGGCATTCAAATCTTTAGAGCATACCTCTCAACCCACAAAGTCTCCATCATTCACGTCACGTTGTACTTACTGATTCATATAATTTAGAATAGGGGATAGGAGGTAGTGTGCGGAAAATGAGGACAGAGACTGGTTATTCTGTTAAACGAAACGAGTCAAAATGTATTATAGAATAAAAAATACTCAAGAACTTATCTATCCTATTTTTATTTGCGACGAAAACCACAGATAAAATCTAGTATTTAAAAAATTGTTTGAATTTAGAATTGAAATCCAGAAACAACCTAGCCAGGTTAGCATAAAGCTTTATATCTTTTCAAAGATAGACTTGGACACCCGGGGTTCTGATGCAGCTTTAAGATAGTGTTTGGCATCACGCCGAACAGTGACCGTAATTTATCGCCTGATAACTCAATAAACAATGTAGTAACTGGATACTGTTGCGTTATTTTAACTTCACTACTAAATTTTAATGGTCCATAGCAATATAGGATTACGTTTTAAATAACATTCATTACACACTTCTAAAAAACCGACGGTATAGAATAGAAAATAGACGGACGGAATAGAATACTTTATCTGTACTTTTTTTTTCAATATTAGTAGAATAACATTTATATGCGTCTGACAGCTGTATTCATTGTTAAGTTCGTACTTAGCACTCATGTTGTCCAATAACAGTTAACATTAAATAAAGCCATTTAATAATGGAAATTTAAATATGTTCCCTATACTTCTAAACGAAAAATAAAAGGACTTCCGCTGCCTATAATCGCCCAATTTTGTAGCCGAGCAGCACGTGTCTATCTATTACGTACAATTATTCAAGGGGCATAGTCAAGATGCCTTAACAGTAGTGTATGTAGAAAGTCGAAAACTTATTTGTATAGATATACAGATATACAGTTCGTGTCGACAAATTTGCATTAACGTCGTGACCCCAAGGTCTATTTAAAGTTTATCTTAAGTCGTTCTCTGTGTGTGCTGTTGTGTAGACGTTTTGATAACCTAAACTAGAAAATCTAATATATATCCGAATAAAAATACATTTGTAATACACAAAAGTATATACTATTGATCATCTAATATTTTGTTTCAATATGTCAAGTGAAGCATGGCGTAATGGTACCAGTTACTTACAATTTCCTTGTACACCAAAACTTGCCGTAAAAATAATATGATAATGATTTTTTTTTATCATTAATAAATATTGATTTGATAGACGAAATGCTCCATAAGATAAGTAAAATGGGGCCGTTCATGTATTACGTAAACAGATTTACTGCAATTAAACCTCCGCCCCCTTCTCCTTGTCAGCAAAAGTAAGCAAAGCGTTCAAAAATAATAGTAGGTGCATAAATGTATTAATCTTATGCAGGAATCCTCAAAATGCATTTCGTTTTCAAGCATCCCCAAAGAAATCATGCTATCGTAATACTTGTACGGCCCCAATGGAACCCAACTGTCTAGGACAGGTTCACGCTTGTTAGATTCCAATTCCCAGAAGTTTATTTTGTAGGCTCGTTGGCTCGTCGCATAGCAGCAGAATGCAGTTCGCATGTAGAATTATCTTTGAAGCACACAACAGCGTCCTACCATTCCCAGGAACATTATAAGCAAGTTACGAGAAAACAGTTTGATGACATGTTGCTGGATGGCCAATTTCTAACGTACAGCGAGATGGATGGAGAATCATATGGTCTAAGTAAGTGTTTTTACGAGTTTTATGAATTTAAAATGTAGTAGGTATGTTAATTTTTTTTATTTTTATAATTGCCTATGCACTAAGACATCATTTAACATTACGATCTTGTCTAACTTAAGACTAATAAGTAATTTAAGTCTAAACTAATTTACTAAAAAGTTTATTTAACAATTAAAAGTGTCCAATAGTTGTTATGTTACAGTCTGTATTAAGAAGATTTTTCCACTTAGACTTGCTAACAAAAGTGATTTTATTAAATTATATTAGTCAAATAAATATTAATTTAAAACTACAATTATACTTTTCCCTTGATGTTACAGAGATTTTATCTTTATTTAAAAGTGAAGAGAGCCCAACGAACAGTAAAAACTTAAATTGAGCTTAAATACTGCACTATCGTCGCTGAATTAATACGACTTCCGTAATCGAGTTTTAGGTCCGTTTTAAGTTAAACTTCGAGTTGATAGCTAATCAAATAACTTAATTCTTCAACTCTAGAGTATTCAGTCTCGCTTTTTATCGCTTCTACCTTTTTCTACAGTTTGCGATTATAGAGATACTGCGGAATAAATGTTTTTTTACAAAGAAAACGAATAAGATATTTGGAAAAAGTCAGAAGTCAAAAATCATTTATTCATAAAAAAAAATAAAAAAAAAATATGTTTATTATGGAACATAAGATACATGTATCACTTATTCCACGTCATTAAATTTGAAGGCATCCCTACTCATCGGCAAAGAAGACAGAGGGTGTAGGCCGAGAGAAAAAGCCGGCGTAAAAAACTCTCGGTACTCTTTTAAAACAGCAAATCATCAAACAACACTTATTTAAAACAAATATCGCAAATTGATTAGAAGTAGCCTGTCTAGCACTAGTCCCAGGCCCTTTTATCAACTAGATAATCGTTGACTTTATAGTAAGCCTTTTTACACAGCTTTTCTTTAATACATTTCTTAAATTTATTGAAAGGCAGTGATAAAAGAGCCTCTGGGATTTTATTAAAGAAGAGTATCCCTTTCCCAAAAAAAGAATTACTAACTTTAGATAGTCTAGTACGGGGAAATTGCAGCCTGCGTTTGTTCCGTGTATTAACATTGTGCGTATGTTCTATTCTAGTAAACTTATCACTATTTTTGTATACATACATAATATTTTCATAAATATATTGCGAGGGAAAGGTAAGTATATTAATTTCCTTGAATTTATCTCTAAGAGATTCCCTACATTTTAAATTATAGATTGCACGAATAGCCCTCTTCTGCAGGATGAAAATAGTTTCGACATCAGCAGCATGACCCCATAATAATAAGCCATAAGTCATTAAGCTATGAAAGTAACTAAAATAAACAAGTCTAGCTGTATCGACATCAGTTAGTGAGCGAATTTTTTTAACCGCGTAGGCTGCAGAACTAAGTCTCTTCGCCAATCCGTTAATATGAGGGGACCACTGAAGTTTTGAATCCATGGTGATTCCGAGAAATACAGTTGTATCATCCAGATTCAATTCCTCACCGTTTATAATTGGTCTAGTATCCATAACCCTTGCATTTTTTGCACAAAATTTAATGCATTTTGTCTTTTTTTTTTCATATAGGTACTTAACACAATGTACACTTATGAATGTCAAAATAGATATATAAATAAAATGCTTCTAATTTGACATTTACTGCCAGTTTTCAAATCAAGGGCGTAGAACGCACGAGAAGAACTGGCAATAAACTCTCCGCCACTCTTTTTAATCGCCAAGCTTTTTTTACACAACGCTGCCACCATTATACCATGCCATAAAACAGTGGCAACACTGTTAAATGCATTTGTCGTCTGTAATACAACAGTCGGTCGTAGTCAGTAGTAGTAGTAGTGAACATATGAGACTCATACTTAGACTCTGAATCTGAGGCTTAGAGGTCCTTTGAGTTCGTCTTAACTGTAGCGTCTGTGTCAAATACGTTAACACGTTTATTTCCTTACGGGAGTCATAATTAGCGCTGTCTTCACTTTGAATCTTATACTTAGAACAGTGATGCCCAACTCCTACAGAATCATCCCCCTAAGATCAACTAAAATACCAATTCCAATACCTAGTCTAGTCGACAAGTTGAAAATGGTACAAAATAGAGGTACTGCTCTTAAAATTATGTGCGATAGCTCATTGAATCCGGAATGACGTCTAGAAAAATGTTCCAAAAGCGTGTATTAGCACATAAAAAATTGCAAAAGCTATATGGCTCTTAGAAGATGTCTTGCCGAGGCTTATTATATGTTTAATAAACACAATAATATAATCAGTTGAATTTAAAAAAATAAACAAATAGGCGGTTAGCGTGCGGTTGACAGGTGACACTAATGTTAGACATCAATTATCATTGCACTAAGTGACAGTTAATATTGAATACAATTTTATCTGTGGGACGACAAGACTTCGACTCGTTGTAATAATTGAATTTTAACGTGTCTTAATCTGGCATATTATTTTTCGAATGAACGTCTATTAGAAGTGCGGGCTGATGACTGATATTATACAGTTAATAATAGACAACAATAATATTCCTTCAAGACCTAATTGGTACCTATAAAAACGTTACGAAACTGCTCCAAACTGGGTATAATATGGCTTATAGTAGCGTACTTAATGTTTAACTAAGCACAAAATTGTGGGACAACGTCCTGTACAGGTCGCGCGGAGGCATTTGTAAGAGACGGCAAGGTTAGGGTTGTCACAATGGACCTTCTTGGCGCTTTAATGCTGAAATTGCGAGGCTGGCAACCCTACTTGATATTAACGACTTGTTCGGATAAACGGTCGCTAGCTGCAAGGCAACTTGAACGGAAAATGTATGTAACATTTTTATAATATTGCGCCAGAGCTACTAAAGAAAATTATTGTTTATAAATATCCATTTTTAAAACAAAACTTAAACTTATGCACTATAATAAACTCCTGGGCCCGTTTCAAGAGCTTCTTTCTTTTGACGTATTTGCCAGAACTCAAGACGAGAATGTTACTTGAGATGCAGACTAGTAGACCTTAGAGTATAATCTTTGCCGTCATTTGATTTGATAATAATATTTTATATTAAAACATCAGAACACTTGCTATGTACCTTCCTTCTAGCGATACCGACAGCGATACCAATCTCAATAATAGGTTTTTTTACCATGCGAACCCAAGGTCATCGCTATTAGAGAGAACCAAATCAAACTTGCATACAAAAACCTCGCTTTCACTACTGGAAGTTACAGAGTAAGGGCTCTGTAATTAGGCTAATTTATATTTTTTTTAATTTATAAAGAAATCTGTTATAATGCTGTAAAATAATCTTAAATAAGGAGAAACACAAATGCTTGAACGTTGGTTCGCTTCGTGATCATATCGTATGAAAATTTTTAGGGCGAGAGATATAGCAACCGAAGACATACTATCAACTACTATGATAGAGATATCAACTCTACAAGTTTTACTTTCTGGACGAATAATTATTAATGGAATTATTAATGAAATATTACAGGTTCGGTGAATCACATGTTTTGCCTTTAAAAAGTCTAACTCGCTGTTCGCTGACATATCTGAACAAATTATATGGTTATCATTTGACCATTACTCTGATCCCATAGGCCGGAGGTTCGAGCCCCGGCTGTGCATTACTATTATTTCTATGTATTTTAAAAAAGGATGATCACGAAACAGATACAAGAATCTGAGGCCAAGAGCAGAGTTTGTAGTGCCACAGCGCCAGCGGTTTTTAATACCTTATTTATAACTTAATCAGTAATTTTACAATTGCAATTATTTGTATTACTTACTGTATGTCCCATTCTGCGTCTGTTTCGTTGATCAGCCTTTTGTGCCTAACAGATTTTTCGCTCTAAGACATTCACACAATGTTCTCCTTTTTTTAATTGTACCATGTAAAACTGAGGTTCAAACATTTAAAATAAAGTTGTTTGTCTATCTCAAGTCGGTGTCTGCCATCAACAGTATTTTTTCTATGAAATTTCCCCAATTTAGGCGATACCCGAGGACAAAAGCCAAAGTGAATTCATAATGGAATCAGAGTGTTCCCTCTTGATGGAAAGCGAGTCCAGACACGCCCGTAAATATAACAAGAATGTCAATAGACTGACTGTGTTGACTCCAGTGAGTATACCTCATTATGTGAGAGCACGTAAAGTGTGGCCACTATCGCGAATATTCGTTAATAAGAAAAACACGTAACTTGTTAATGTTGTTCGGAAAACCGGCTTTTATATGATAAATCTCACCATATCCGAGTATATCGGTATAAAATGCGTAACAAAGCAATCGATATTTAGGACATTTTTTTAAATATATGAGTCACGGACATACTGTTATTATATTTTTGTATATGTCTATCGAAACAGATTTTAGAGGAACAACACCGTTGTACGTATCTATGGACTGAGTTTTTTTTAAATCACAGTACAATTCTCACACAAGAATCACCACAATATATAAGCCAAAGAAAACAGTATTATTGTTATAATAAAGTTTTTAAATGTTGAAAAAAAAATATTGTTCCTAATATAAGTCTGTCTTTGTTGGGCTGCAATTTATTTTAAATATACTTAAATTTATAATATTTTTATTTTAGAGTAGCTCAACTATAGGAGATGCCTTTAAGAGTGAACAGGATAAAAACAGTATTGTGGACTCCAGCATGTACTCATTGTATAAGGAAACCCAGCCTATTGATGAGTACACGAGCGATGTCTATGGCACACAATCGACAGAACGTGGACATCCCAAAATGTATGCCCTATTAACTTCATAAGGATACCGGTCACCGGTTCACAGTTCGATTCGGAGTTATTAGCATTGATTGTTTCGGATGACAGATAAGCCTTAATAATAACCATTTGAAATACCATTTTGTTCAGTAACTGACTGACTACAGTTGCGACTAATAAGAATTGTATTTGAGTTTATACATTGCATAGCTTTGGTTTATATTGAAGTTTATTCATATATTAAAATATTCTGTTAAATGTGTTGCTATAATACATAATATTTTTTAAATCTTGTAATTTAGCAAACGCAGGTATCAAACACTGTCAAGTTGCTTTCATGGTAAACTATAAGGGTTAAACCAATAAACTCTTTTAAAAATTTATTGTTTTAGAAGACCTAAGATACCTACTAACAGACCAAAAAGTTTTGAGAACACAAGATATCATAGAAATTGGAAAGGTAAGTGATAATTGCATGTTAGCTGGGGCTTGAGACAAAATCACTTTTTGACGGGCTCACTAACGAATACGTGACACCCCAAACGAATTTGTATGAAAATGGTCACATGCCAAAGCGTGAGCTTATGTCATTCACATACAAATTCCTTTCGCGATAGTGGGTCACGCCTGTCGAAAAGTGATTCTGTTTCAAGCCCGAGTCAGTCATATGTTTTATTTTCGAACAAATAACAATAATTGTTCGAGTTTGGCACTCGTTAACGCTATTCTATGACAGTAAATTGTCTATACAAAATGGATTTAATGTTTAGCGAAATAATAGATACAAACATGTCTGCGCCTGTGTAATGAGAATTTAAAGAAAAGCTTTTTTTGCTGTAAAGCACGCGAAACGTCGGATAAATTTAAAATTATGTTAAATAATTGTAAATTTATAATAATACATAATATTGTCTTTGATTGACATAACCTTTACACATTTAAAGAAAAAACTTTTTACCGGATTAAAGTTATGTATTATTATAAATTTACAATTATTTAACATAATTTTAAATTTATCCGACGTTTCGCGTGCTTTACAGCGTGCGTGGTCACGGTGACTGAAGACAAAAGGTGTTGAATGTCAAAAAGTATCACAGCTTATGTTAAAAATTATGTTCAATAATTGTAAATTTATAATAATACATAACTTTAATCCGGTAAAAAGTTTTTTCTTTAACCCTAGAAAGAAAACCATATTTTGCTATACAATAAAGATAACCATACGTCATTTAGACGTATAAATGTTTGAGTGCTGGAATTTGTATATCATATGTTTATGAATGTGATTGTCAGCTTTAATATATGCAATTAACGTATTAATTAAAAAACATAAGTGTATACACTATATTATATATATTGTAAGTAGCTAAATCTTAAATAAACTAAACACAGCTCTTTTAACACTAAAAAACTTAAACATGATGGAGTCTCTTCATCAGCCTTATAATTTAAGAAATAAACTTTTTAAAATCAACTCTTTAAACTTATTATAAAATGATCAACCTTAACTAATATTTTTTTATTGATATATAAGGCTAGGGTTAGCCGTATATATTAATGCACTTAGGACAGGCGCTCAACTTATGCTCTCCAGTAGGTATATAAAAGTATTGCACTTATCTAAAAAATACGTCTGTCACCTGCAAGCTACTTGGGTCCACCTGACTTGACAGGGACGGCCAGTGCCATGGCGCGTTTATAGAAACAAATAATATAGATTTTTAAATCGACTACGTCGATTCGACGTAGATTATCTTTCTAGGGTTAAATAATACATAACTTTAATCCTTAAAAAAAAAAGAAAAGCTTTTTTTGCTGTAAAGCACGCGAAACGTCGGATAAATTTAAAATTATGTTAAATAATTGTAAATTTATAATAATACATAATATTGTCTTTGATTGACATAACCTTTACACATTTAAAGAAAAAACTTTTTACCGGATTAAAGTTATGTATTATTATAAATTTACAATTATTTAACATAATTTTAAATTTATCCGACGTTTCGCGTGCTTTACAGCGTGCGTGGTCACGGTGACTGAAGACAAAAGGTGTTGAATGTCAAAAAGTATCACAGCTTATGTTAAAAATTATGTTCAATAATTGTAAATTTATAATAATACATAACTTTAATCCGGTAAAAAGTTTTTTCTTTAACCCTAGAAAGAAAACCATATTTTGCTATACACTAAAGATAACCATACGTCATTTTGACGTATAAATGTTTGAGTGCTGGAATTTGTATATCATATGTTTATGAATGTGATTGTCAGCTTTAATATATGCAATTAACATATTAATAAAAAAACATAAGTGTATACACTATAGTTACATATATTGTAAGTAGCTAAATCTTAAATAAACTAAACACAGCTCTTTTAACACTAAAAAACTTAAACATGATGGAGTCTCTTCATCAGCCTTATAATTTAAGAAATAAACTTTTTAAAATCAACTCTTTAAACTTATTATAAAATGATCAACCTTAACTAATATTTTTTTATTGATATATAAGGCTAGAGTTAGCCGTATATATTAATGCACTTAGGACAGGCGCTCGACTTATGCTCTCCAGTAGGTATATAATGACGAAAGTATTGCACTTATCTAAAAAACACGACTGTCACCTGCAAGCTACTTGGGTCCACCTGACTTGACAGGGACGACCAGTGCCATGGCGCGTTTATAGAAACAAATAATATAGATTTTTTAAATCGACTATGTCGATTATCTTTCTAGGGTTAAATAATACATAACTTTAATCCGGTTAAAAAGTTTTTTCTTTAAATGTGTAAAGGTTATGTCAATAAAAGACAATACAATGAGAGTTTACTTTTATATTTGCGTACGTGGTAATACTAGTTAAGGTGTATATGTCAATATTGAATACAATATTTTAATGTTTACTTAAATTTTACACATTAGAGAATCTGCTCCAGCCTCCATGATCCACATGCCACACTAAAGCATAAAAAACTTGTTACACCATTAACTCATTCGTTACTATACTTCTCAATAATGATTACTTTCAGCTGGAAGTAGAAAGTCTTCAAAATCAGTTGCATTTACGTCACCGGAGAACACAGATATGACGACGGATGAATCGGACCCATCGGGATTGTTTATCGAACCTGTGGCTCAGAAGGAAAGTACGAAATCGAAATCTTATCACAACTTTAGTACTTTCATTGTTAATTACAGAAGTGATATTACGAGAATTACTATAGAGAAGTATTTTAAAATGAAACCATATGCAATAGGAAGTACATTATTTTTATTAACCACACAATTGTTGATAAAAAATTAGAATAGCGACATCTATGTACTCATTATCTTACTAATAGCACTTCTATTTTTTAGAGTAACTTAAGAAAGAAATATAATTAATCTAAGGTGACTCACTACTCAAATCAACTGTACTCATTTACTGAGTTTTGTACTCTTTTTTCGCAAACCGTACTCTTTTCAAATCCTGTACTCTGAAAGTACTCATTTGTATTTCTAAAACATTTTTTATTATGTACCTAGAGAGATAGATAGATACTACAGACCTATTTTTCTAACGTCAAAATTACATTTGTGAAAAGAGATGGATATATCTATCTCTCCAAAATGAAAGTTGTTCGGATGTGGCTACTTTACTAAACGAACATCCTCATTTAGCAAAAAAAATCCTCTCCGAAGAAAAATATGTTTTTAAAAGAAAATAAAGTTTTTATCGTTTTTTCTTCTTTTTACCTATGAAATACTTGCAAAGTGTACTCTTTTTGAACAATAAGTAGTTGGTCACCTTAAATTGTCCCTTTTATAAATTAAAACTAAATCTACTAACTCATTTCACCTTTTTAGCTAAATTACTCCTTTTGTCAAAGATACGGATAAGTATTTAAAACAGCGCCATTGAACTGATTTATTTTAAATTTTTTTTTTACATATTTTCAGTGGAAAACGTTTTACTAACGAAGTCTATAAGCGCTAGAGTGGGTAGATTCCATGGCGAAAACGATTCACAAGCTTCGGATTTATGGTTTGCATTCCTTGCCGAAAATGGTTTGGCACAGGCGAGCGAAATATTTTCAGAAGCATGTGGGTTTTCTACCTTTTATATTATTAAACGTACAGCATTAGTTTTACATGTTTCATATTGTTTCTTTTATAGCATATTCGTAATTATACAGTTAAAGTTTATAATTAACTAGCAGACCGGCCAAGCGTTGCTGTGGCTAAAGTTTTTGTTATATTACATAGTAGTAAACTATTCAAGGGAAACGGTAGGAGAACACCAGTCATGGGGACCACCATGCTTTATTGGTGGTTATGCCATTAAATTGTAGCTTATGTGAAACGTTGGTACTTTCAACACAGCGCCATCTGTTACAATTGTGACTATCAAATAATAAACAAATATTCTGCAATATATTGCGGGTATAAATTGAGAAGTAAGCTATCTTATCTTTTAAGTTGGATCAAACTACACACGGTGTGCAAATTTGATTGATATCGGTTCGGTAGTTTAGGAGTCCATAGCGGACAAACAACGTGACACGTAATTTATATATATTAAGATGAACACACAATGTTTGCTATACCAAGAATGTAGGTAAGACAAAATGAAACATATTACTACATATTACACGGTACTTACCTTTTTTTCGTTTCCTAAGTCGCTTTTGTTTACAAAAGAGATGAGTAGCTACTTATTTGCCTTATCATGCATTCCTATTTATAAATTCATCTAATTATTTCAGATAATGCAAAGAAACGTGAGAGTAGGTTAGATGAAGGCGATTTTTTCAAAATTCAATTGGACAATTATAAGGAGGTAATAATATAACTTTACCGCCTGTATGTCGTATAACGAGGTTGATTTTTGGCGAAACAATTGTTTTTAAAGTTGGTACAGGCTGATTATCTGAGACAACCAGCCCTCAAGGGTCATGACCACCCAAAAGTACCTCATACAACTTAACAAACATACGTATATATAAGTATTATTTTACAAGAAAACAATACATATTCTTTTTGTAAGACACATTGTACTTGATAAAAGCCGATTGCAAATGGTGCTTAGCATAGTGATATTGCGGCTGATTGGGCCTTTCTCAACCTAGGAGGTTAGGTTAGGTTACAATTAATAATTCTAGAATGGACATTTAAGAAAAATCATCTTTTTAGATACCAATAGAAACATTTACAACAACACTTAAAGATGATTATGATGAGATAAATCGGACATGCCCTGGTCTTTTTTGGAATACTGTAAGTAATCAAGAGTGAAATATTTTGTTATAATACATAATTCTAATTCTGAAATTAAATTCTTTCAACTCATCAGTATGCAAATTTAACTAAATTTAGGCCTAGCTTCCCAAGCTTTCTATAAAATTTAATCATACTTAATTAACCTCATGATTCGCAGTTTAAAAATAAACAGAATACAATTTTTTATAGGTGAACACGGACAACAGTGAAGTAGCATTTGCAAAAACCAAAAGAATAATAAAAGATATTGTGAACTCTCAGAATCAATTGAAGCCACTTTTTGATATAGATTTTACTAACTTGACTAACTATCCATATATGGAAGAAAAATTGACTGCAATTTCTAGACAAATAGCACCTCAGAGGCTTTTCTATTAATAAAATTCATTTTAAAATTGAATTTATTTTACTTCTGTAAGGTTCTTAAGTTTTAATACATAAGTAAATATTCTGTGAAAAACATTAAAGAAATAAAAATAAATGAGGCTGTATTCCTTACTGTGCCAATGCATTATTTGCCTTTAGATCTTAAATACAAAATATCTTATAATAATCATTTGAACACCATTGTATCAAGCATGGCACCTAAGCATTGAACAATGTTGTTTGCCATTAATACATCAACTTTCTCTTCTAAATGTCTCTTAGGGTCTTGTTTGCCGACATTCTTGATAGCCAACTGTTCTGGGGTCATCTTTTCTTCATCCTCCAGAGCTTTGTTGTAGTTCTTAGCAAGTTCCAACATGTCTGTTACTGTTGTTTCATTGATTTTGCAATGCTCTTTATAATCTGAAAGTGTAAGACCATCCATCCAAGACTTTTTGTGGAGGTTTAAAAGCATTTTTTGTTCCAACTCATTCTTTCTGTAGTTTATACTGATTGAGTAATAATGTCTGTTAAGTCCGTGGATCAGAGCTTGCACAGAGGGTTTTTGTAAGTGCCCGAGGTTGGAGGTTGTTTGCCTGGGCTCCTGTCCAAGGACCATCATATTGGGGTTAATAAGACGGAATGCATCAATGACTACTTTTCCCTTTACTGATTGGATAGGATCAACAACAACAGCAACAGCTCTCTCAGATAAAGCTTCAAATGATTGTTGTGTGTTTATATCAACACCAGACAACCAACAACCAAATCCAGGATGAGAATGGTACCTAAAAAAAGTAAATTAATTAAATTGTTTAACTTCATTCAATGAATCTTTCTAGATCATTTAACTTTTGAAAACTAAGGAAACTAATATTCATAAGAAACTATTAAGTAGGAAAGACTCAGTAGTTTCATCACCCGTTTACATAAGAATACAGGAGTGAAGATCAGTCATGGAAGTTTTGTACATTTACAAGGCAATTAATATTTGACTTTTTATTACTGGTACACTAGTGCAAAACTTCCTTATTATTTAGAATGTAACATCTAAAGTAATTCAAAGATTCACAATAAAAAAAGAAAATTAATATATATATACTTATATTGTAGTTTTCGGCTTTAACAATACCAACAGGCATAGAGAAAAATTACTTTGTGATGCAATTTAAATTCATAAAGTCCATATGCACTAAAGAACCTATTTTTTTTGTTTCATTCATAATTTCTCTTGTATACAATAAACAAAGAATTTTATAAAATTTAATGTATTTTTATTTCCATATTATATATTGAAAACTTACCATCCAACAACCATCTCAGGTCGCCCAGTTTGTTTCAACATATCCAGCATTTTTGCTTGAAAAACTGGATCTACTGCTTCAACAGAAACACCAGTTCCAGTTTGAGGCATGGCAAACACATCGATAACGCGTACTGTGTAGTCATCGACGAACTCACCTGTAAAAGTAATCACACATGTCTAATACAAAGTCTGCGTTACACAAAACGTAAAAAATAATTTTTTATCTATTTACCTAGCATCAAACCCATAACTTCCATGGGCACTCCAGCTCGGCCATGTTTAAGCATTTTTAAGAGAGCCAGCGAGGAAATATACACCTGCTCAGCCGTGTCTACAACGGGAGCATCAGTAGGTGGCGGTGCTTGAGACAGGCCCGCCATACCACCACCGAGACGTAATAAGCGATCCATGTTTCAATATTATACTGCAATAACAACAAAATAAATAAAAATTGCAAGTCACAGCGTTGGCATTTTAAAAGCCGCACATATAGTCATGAAATCCTTATAAATTGACATATATAATTGGTAAAACCTACTTTTCTGTTAACTTCTTGGATTTATATCGAAAATATAATTTAAATAATATAAATTTGCAGTTTCCACACAAATGTTTAAAAGTTATTTCAACATAAGCTATTGAGATTTGAAAGGATGATGAATTAAAAATTAAAACATGACTATTGACAATTGACATGATAGGCATATAGACAATAGACATACAGATAACTGCAACTGGTAAATTCATTCATTCTGAATAAAGTGAAAATTTGTGAGTTTGTGGAGGTGCGTTCTCCATAGATCCCTAAGAACAATAACTAACTACGTGGTCCTTTATTTTCCAAGACCATCCTCATGCATACAAAGGAGCTAAACAACTTCTAATAGCTAAAAATGTATACTATTATTTCTTTATAATTAATGTTTCCTTATAAAATCCTTGGTCACATTATATATATATATATATTTTACAAAATTTTGCTGTTGCTTGTGTGAAGGAAGAAAGGTGCTACTTTTACTCCGACTTAAGGTCGAAAAATGTATATTTTGGTTGGAGTAACTGTCTCGTTTCAGGGTATGACGTCATCGCAGTGATTGTAGACAGGTGTAGACTGTAGATATCGCTACATTTGTATTCTAGCACTAATCATTTTACATTTTCGTCGAATATTTTTTTAGTTCTGTATGATTTTGAGATCAAAAAGATCGAGTGTATCAAGTAACACTTTTTTAAAATAAAGGCCCCTCCTTTATTTTAAGCCCAACATAAACCGGGCAACCTTGTACCTCGCGAAGTGCTTCCACCAAAGGTAAGCCCTGACATAGGGTCAAACGTTTAGTGCAGGCACTCAGATTAGTAATTAAAATCGATCGTTACAAAGATTTGGGCGCATGCAAAAAAGTGTCAATGATCTAATAAAATTCAAAAATCATCTTAAAAATTTCGGGCGGATTTTTTTTATTTTGAAGGAAAGCTGACACAAATTACGAAAATAATATAGTCTGCCGATTTGCACCCCTCTCAACTCTGTCTTTCTTACTGTTTCACTAATTCTCTCGCAACGTTTTCATGCTTAATTGTATTCTAAAAGGCCAAGGATGAAAGAAAATAAGACTGGAAAGCGAAAATACTTAAAAATGTGATTACCTGAAATTATTCTATGGAAACAGTGACTTAATTTCTATTCGCCGTTAGTTATAGAAATTCATCTTTAGGTATCTGTGCACGACATTTTATCAGTGTCACTCTACAAAATCTGTACTCAAGTCTGTGAATTTTACAGCTGATTACTATAATTAGTGTGTATTGTATGCGTAATTTTTAAAAATGATTAAATATTTAAAAGTCGGAAAAGGCATCCTATATTAATTCTAATTGAATGAGAGGCTTTTATTTTTTAAAGTAAAAGATTATAAAAAGTATCAGCTATGCAAACTACAGCAGATCATTCTGTACTACCACCTAAGTTTTCAGCTGGACCTAAAGGTGTGGGTAAGTAGACCCAAACATAGTAAATTTAAGCTACTTATGACTACTATAAAGACCTCTTTCTGCAGGTGATCCTAACGATAAAAGTTTAAGGAAAGTAGAAACAGAAGTCTTAATACCCAAACTTATGAGGGAAAAAGCAAAAGCTGAAAAGTGTGTAGAAGAAGTCTCACAATTTAATGAATGTTGCAAAAATTCATCAATATTTATGGTTTATAAGTGTCAAAATGAAAACAATACAATGAAAACATGCTTAGGAAATTGGTATAAAAATGAAGAGTTCAAAAAAATATGCACAGAAGAATATCTAAAAAAACGTAGTGAATATCGAAGAACAGGAAGTAAAAACCCAATAAAGAGGGCATAAATATGTGTACATTGTTGAAATAAGAAAATAAAATTTATTAGTCTCTGTCATCATTTATTGTTACAGGAAGATTTCTTGATAGAATTAATTCCTTAACAGTATATGCATTTAACTCTTTAGGTAGGTTAAGATTTTCTGTTTTTGGTTCAATCACTTCTATGATCAGAATTTCCTGTAAAATTATTACAATTAATGAACAAAATTCTATACTAATGTATAATATATTACAGTAGTCATATTTATAAATTATAATATTACCTTAACGGTAGTAGCAGACATTCTGACATGCCCTAAAATAGTCAGCCAGCTATTGTAATCCACATGGTTGTGTTTTATAACTACAATGTAATCTGAATGATTAATTCCTGGACCCTCTTTATAGATTACTAAAACATAGTAAATTTAAAATATACTTTTTTATTCTCTTTTATAAATTATTAAGTAACACATTTTATAATTTTAAAGTTATAATAAGTATTATAATACTTACAAAAATCGCCTCCAAATTTTATGCCTGGCTTGACAATATAACCCTTAGATCTATAATAATGATACACAATGTACTTGGAAATAAAGTAATTATCACCCTCAAGAAAGAGTTTCCAGCATTCTTTGACAGTCAGTAACTTATTTTCATGGAATACTTGTAAGCAGCCCAAGCCATACACAAGAAAGAAAGCTTCTTGTTTAGTGAGTACTAACTTTTCCTCTAGTTTAATTTTGTTAATACAACATTTAGGCTTCATGTTAGCAAAATAATCATCATCCTCAGAGTCACTATTAGGAACAATAACTACAATATCTTGCTTGTTGCTGAAAGCACATGGAGGGCCTAATGTATCATATTGGTTATCTTCACAAACCTCATCTTCACTGGACACCAAATCTATAACATTCTTTTTAAGATTTTTAGAATCATTTTTTATCTTTTTTCTTAAATCTTCAACATGTTTAAAATAACTATCAGTTTCTGGATATTTATTAATGGAATCAAACTTTTTATACCAGTAAATTCTTTTTAAATACTGCCTTTTCCTAATAATAGAAGGACTACTATCATTTTTTATTGGTTTTGGCTTTGATCGAGATTTAGTTCCCTTACCAAAACAACCCATATGATACAACATTGACATTTCCTCTATACCCCTTACTTCAACTCCAAACCCATTGTAATGGCCAGTAAAAATTATTCTCATTGAACTGTCTAGAGGTAATCGTAGTGATGACTCAATTTCTAGAGGAAATTGTCCATTTGGGTCATAAATTTGACAATGGTTATCTGTTTGTAAACTATTCATGACAAAGAAACTGGCCAGTACCCAAATTTTATTTTTAGCACAATGTGTCACAGGTCCAAATGGATGTGAATCTGTAACAAAAGTCATTTTTACAATATTTAAACTTTTATTATGAATTACGACACTAAATTATAGCATTTGTTTAGTTTTCAAAATTGTTAAAGTTAAAAAAATGGAAACATCAATACCAAAAAAGGAGGAAGTAAAGTACAATCGTAAGTTACCTATTTATGTATTTCCAAAAGCACCTGCTGCTGGCTGCACCAACATTAGCCGTTTTATTTCCTACTCAATTATATTATTAGGTTTATTTTCAACATAAACTAACGTAATATACAATCAGATTTACCTAACACACAATGAAATAGTAACATCTGTAAGGTGTAAACACTATTTAGACATTTTCAATGTGTTAGGATATTTATTGTTTACGTTAGTAACAATAAATATACAATTATGGTTGTTGAAATTATCTCGGCTTTTAACTCTTGATTACTTTATATTTTGTATTATAATATAACATAATATTGTAAAATATTAATATTTGTCTCGCTAGATGGCTCTCTCTTACATAAATAGTGTTAAATCAAAAATGTAAATTTTCTATTATTTATAGCAAAAACCACAGATAAAGTTGCATACCAGCAGCATGTCTTTAATATTTTGACTACTTGTCACTACAATATGTCGTATTTTAAACTTACAACATTCAGATAAAAAAAACATTATAGCACTCAGTAGTGACAACATAATATCATATATTTCTGTCTCTTTTTTTTCAGCTCGACAAGTATACATAAGAGAAGGTAAGCGATATTGTAGCGTAATCATAGACAAATAAATCAGAGACAAATTCACTTTCAAAAGTCACAAGACCTCTCAGCTGAGCTTTCGATTTTCCATTTTTGTGTTTTCGGAAAACTGTTCTCCGTAAAATTTTAATTCTCCCGTGGGTGGCATTTTCTTTTTAAAATAAATTAGCCAAAATGGCTAACATTAATGATGAAAATGTTAGCAAACTTATCCCCACACTTGGAGATGATAAAATTGGTAAGTTATGTCGTATATCATACTTCGTATTTTTGTAAGTAATAATCAGTATTTCTTTTAGTTTATTATAGAATATATACGAATTATTTTCAGATATGATTGCTGCTACCAGCGTGCTACAAATTAGGGCTAGTGAGATTAGACAAAGCCAAATTAATTGGCAATCTTATCTGCAGTAAGTATTTTAAGACTTCTATTCAGTCTTAATATTCAAATATATATGTGAAAATTAATGGTTTTATTGTTTCTAGGTCACAGATGATCACACAGCGTGATCATGACTTCATTGTTAACTTGGATCAACGTGGCCAAAAGGATTTGCCAGACAAGAACCCAGAAGGTTGTGCTGATGTCTTCTTAAACCTAATAACTCACATCAGTAAAGATAACACCATTCAGTATGTGCTTGTACTGATTGATGACATTTTATCTGTAAGTTCAAGTATACTATATGTGAATTATTTAAGTAGTTAGGGGGAAACACATTTCTGTATTTGTCTCATGATATGCCATTTTTACCTTCTAAACAAATTCAAATGTTGTTTTATGAAGACTCAGAACCAAGCCCTGCCCTTGAACAGAAGATCTTACAAGCTTATACTTCTTGTACATAACTAACTAAAGAGAAATATTATATTAGTATCAAAACTTATTAAAAAGTATAGTAGATTTTTGTTTTTATATTTAAACATATTAATTTATAATCCTAATTTTAGGAAGACAAGTCTAGAGTGAAGATCTTCCGTAATTCAAGACATGGTAATGCCTGGCAACCATTCTTGAACCTGCTGAATCGTCAGGATGAGTTTGTGCAGCATATGACCGCACGCATCATTGCAAAGTTAGCATGCTGGCACCCTCAGCTCATGGAGAAAAGTGACTTGCACTTCTATCTTTCCTGGTTGAAGGACCAACTCAAGTCTAATGTAAGTGACATTTTCAAAATTAAATTGCTTCTTAGTTATTGGTAATATTTATTCAGTGTATACTCTATGTATCTCTGACATGATTGCATATTTCGTAAGTTCTGACGTTATAGGAAATTGTTGTTTATGTTTATGGTATGGATACAAAGGAAAATCAACCAAAGCTGTGTAATTTTGAATTTTTAGGGAGTTTACACTGGTTTTTATTTTAATTGAGTTATTAGAAAGAGAAAATTCTGCTATAACATTTGGTTTATAAGAATTTCCTATCTATGTTATGTAAACTAGACACTCTTTCTAGTATCTTTTGTATTTTATATGATTAATGAAAATGTTGTGTTTGCTAATTAAATATTTTTTATTAGTGTTGTCTTTAAATGCATGCATATTGGCTTGACATGTTTTCATCTAAACATTTATTGTATTAGGATTTATTATATCATGTTTTTTTTTATTAATATAATTTGCTTTTGGCAAGATATTTTCTCCACAAGTTTATTTATGATTAGATCTTGACAGTGAAAAGTGATAAGTATATCCAATATTTTTTATCTTTGTATCACCAATATAGAAATATGTTTAAAAATTTTTATGTTATTAATATTATATATCATGCATGCTAGAAATTTGTCAATAAGTAATGAGTTGACTTGTTTTTTATATAAATTGCACAATATAATTTGTATACTATTATAAATGTAACTAATTTTTAACACGCTTGGCCCTTCCTAAGTCACGTAACAACACATTCACACCGTACTTGGCATCTGAAAAGCATCATTCATCATTGGGATAATAAGGCATAGGTTTGCATTTTATCACCGTGAGGTTTGTTTTCTGGCAAGGCGGAGAATATGTCTGCCGAGTTAGCGCATGCTGAGCAGGTTATGTTGGAGCACGAAAAGCAAAATTTCTCCGATAAACACAATAAGCACAAGGAGAAGATTGACAAGGCCGACAGTGAAAAGTATTCGAGCCTATACAGCTCTTTTGATGTTCTGAAACCGCATGAGGATTTGCTCCATGGCATCCACAAGGTATTCTGTGTTGACGCCCGACGTGAATGTAAAGTAACTACAAAGATGAGTCACTAACAAGAAGATTGAGCTGAAAACAGTGTAACTAATCTGTGTGATAACAACCCCTTGGTAGGCTTGCATTATCAATTTTAACTGTTATACTAATAAATGCTAATTTTGCATAATAATTATCTATGAAATATAAATATGTCTCAATATTGTACATATGTAAATTTTTTATGAAATGTTAATCTTTGTAATTTCCTACGTACATAATGTAAATTTTTAAGTAAATTTGTCAGTATTAGCAGTATTGCAGTTGGGCTTAGCTTTTTGTGTATATCAAATAATGCTTGTGTCATGTGCTATAATTTTGTTATATTTATATTTACTTAATAGACCATCATTGTAACACTAAATCTATCTATATTAACCTTCCACGCAATAATTAAACAATAAACATTATATAAAGATACATTTTTCATGTAATATTTTCAGAACAACGATTACATTCAATCGGTGGCGCGCTGTCTCCAAATGATGCTTCGTGTGGATGAATACCGTTTCGCTTTCCTCTCGGTAGATGGCATCTCTACTTTGCTCTCCATTTTGGCTTCCCGCGTTAACTTCCAGGTATGTGTATCTACTATAGCTTAACTTCTGAATGGTAGAGTCTGGCTAATGAAAGAAGATAACGAAAAAGCGCGGCAAATTAAAAAAAAAATTAGTAAGGTATCCCTAAAAGTTTGATATATTTTGTGGATTAAACTTACTTGATACTTGATTTTATTTTGTTATTTTTTTTACATTGATAGTAACTGTATTTCTATGAAATTAAATACTATTCGTATTTAGTCTTTAACCATTGATACTTAAAAAGTCTAGCATTGCATGGAAAACTACAACTATATTTATTATAAAACACAACTTTATTCGGAATTATCAAATCCTGCGAAAGGAACGAAATATTCTATATTAAAAAACAAAGTTTGGGCTATTATTATACCTGTTAACTATTCGGAAAAAATATATAATAGAAATAAAAATTAATAATAATTGCATGAAGTATCAAGACAATAAATCATACTAACCTAAGAAATTCAATGACATTCTGTGTTGCCATCCGAAAGTTTTCAAATAATTCTTATATATTATATAAATAATATGTAAATGTTGTTAAAAAAAATATTCTGTGTAAAAATAGATGATGGTTTTGTTGGTACCATATTTTTTTTCAAACAATAAAGTGGACCTTCCACTTAACGTAAGCTATAGCAATAATTAGAAAAAATAGAATTTAAAAAGTTTGGGTAAATTATTGTATAACGATTTTATGCAACTTGTATAATAACAATAAAATATTCACATGACATACCTAGTTAATTATTGTGTTATACATTCTGATAAATGAGTATTAATAATGTAATATTTGAATGGCTCGTAAGTAATACGCCATAGAGTATATAGATAATAGAAATTAAAATATATTTCATGTGCAAATTGCGCCATCTATGCCTTAGCATTAGCTAATTTGATAAGGGAGCGTTCAAGTATTACGTCGCGCAATTTTTGGAGATTATTGACCCCCAATGTAACGCGCCGTAATGTTTTTCTGTACCCAAGTATAGTAAAACGTTTCGTGACCACCCAGTGACTCTTTATACCTAAAAGTTACCATTATGTGGTATAAAGTACTGGAAAGTCGAAAATAATATTAACAAAAACGCGTAATTCAATCCCCGCCCCGTATCGTAACGTTTTACAAATCGTTACCCCCCAAATTCGTTACGTAATACTTGAACGCTCCCTAAATTGGTTAATGTTATTTAATAGCGATTAGTCTTAGTTTATTTTTTGAAATGCTGTTGTTACATTGCTACCATATGTAATAATTTTCTTCCTAAAATATATTCTTTAAATTGAAAAAAGAAATGCTACTCAAATTTGGCAATGTAGAGGGTAATATAATTATTTTTCATGTTAGGTTCAATACCAACTTGTATTCTGCCTCTGGGTTTTGACATTCAACCCACTTCTTGCTGAGAAGATGAACAAGTTCAATGCCATTCCGATCTTGGCTGATATCTTGAGCGACTCGGTGAAGGAGAAAGTCACCCGTATCGTTTTGGCCGTCTTCAGAAACCTGATTGAGAAGCCCGAGGATCACCAGGTATGCCATTTCATATTTTTTACCAAGTTAAAAAAAGAAGTTCACTGTGCCGGGGAGGAAACAAACTAGATGTTTAATATAACTATTCATTTGAATATAAAACTCACTGAATACAATTAAACCTTTTTAAAACAATAAAAAAATATTGAAGAATTCATAGTTTGGACTAATTAATGTCTTTTATTAAAACAATATTATGTTGTAATGAATCCATTTTTGTTTTCTTAACAGTTTTATTTTAGTCAGACAGACCCATACTCCTCCCAAATGGCTCGACCGATTCTTATGAAATTTTTTGAAGTTATACTTCTTTAGGCGCGTTATGAAAAATTGATGAGAGTGAAATTTTACGATGCGCGCGCACCTGTGACACAAAATTGGGAGTGTGATATAGCGTGCGCGAGCGAGATAGGAATAAAACAATCTACAAGTAAAAAGAAATAGAATATGCGTGAAGTTCGTATGCCAAGAATTTTGAATGACCATAATGACATTTGTCATTTACCTTTTAAACAAATAAAGGAGTTTTGATTAATTTTTCAAAGAAATTTATTAATTTTATATTGTGCAATACTGCCAAAGCTACAACATACTTCTTAGTGTTTGGTAGAGATGTTCTAAATATATATTTATATATACTTTTAACTAAATAGAATTTATGTTACACTTAATGTAAGAGAATAATAATAAATAATTATTTATTTAATTTTTAAAATGTAAACTGAACTTAATTGACTATAATGACTCCTTTTCCAGTCTTTGATTATTTAATTGTAATTAATTATTTGCATGCAATCAAAAACTATTTTTAATAATGCCAAAGAAGTATAACTTCTTACGCGCGTACATAAGTACACGCACCCTTTTTTTATGCATATTCACTAAGTTTGAGAATCGGCTTCTATCTATCTTTCAAACCCCTAAGTGATGAGGGGTGTCCATCCCAAATTATTTTTTTAATTTTTAAGACAATTTTTTTTGTTTTTATTTTTTTATTATACAGCATACAAAAATACATACAACCCCTAATTTTCACCCCTCTACAATCAACTCCTATTTTTATTATTGTAGATAGTTATTTTTATTGAACTAAAAAAATGTTTCCTAGAAATGATACATGGCAAAACAACGTTTGCAGGGTCAGCTAGTTTTATATAATAATTGCAGCTAAAGATAAATCATATGGTGCACAGAAGGGTGTCGAATGTATGACCTATTAGGTTTGAGAATCACAAGGATAACTACAAACTTAACAATGTACTTACACTAAGTTATAGTGTGTCATTAAGTATTCAAGACTTAAATGATTTTTTTCAACTGTCTCTTGAACATTAGCTTAATTCAGTAATAATAATATTTTAAGAAAGTGTCCAATATCACTATTTACGGTCTCTATCAAAGGATGCATACTCTCTTGTGTTCTTTTTGTATTACTTAACTTACATTTGAAAGTTTTTATACCTAATCTGTACTAGTCCTGTGTTGTCAAGAAAATTAAGTTAAATAATATTTTAGGTGGCTAAAGAGCACTGCATCGCAATGGTGCAATGCAAGGTGCTGAAGCAGCTGTTCATCCTGGAGCAGAAGAGGTCTGACGATGAAGACATCATGTGCGATGTGGAGTTCCTTAACCAGCGGCTCCAGGCCTCCGTTCAGGACCTTAGCTCCTTCGATCAGTATGCTACAGAAATCAAGAGTGGCCGGTGCGAATTCTTTTATACCATTGGTTAAATATCTAACAATAGACAACTTGTATCAACTTCATATCGCTTATTTAGCTATTGATATTCATTAATCTTAATCTTAATATATATAAATTACGTGTCACGTTGTTTGTCCGCTATGGACTCCTAAACTACCGAACCGATTTCAATCAAACTTGCACACCGTGTGCAGTTTGATCCAACTTAAAAGATAGGATAACTTACTTATCAATTTATACCCGCAATATTATTTTATTGAAAAATATTTGTTTATTATTGAATAGTCACAATTCTAACAGATGGCGCTGTGTTTAAAGTATCAACGTTTCACATAAGCTACAATTTAATGGCATAACCACCAAAAAAGCATGGTGGTCCCCATGACTGGTGTTCTCCTACCGTTTCCCTTGAATAGGTTACTACTATGTAATATAACTAAAACCTTAGCCACAGCAATGCTTGGCCGGTCTGTTAGTATATATATATCTCCAGAAATGCATGAATCACCGATATCTCAAACACTATGAAACCAATTTTTATTATATTTATACCTTCAGTAATATACATTGATTTTTATAATTACAAACAAGGGATTTTTTACTGTGTTTTCTGTATTAATATTAATAAGAAGAAATATTTGTTAGTTAACAATGACCTCAAAATTTGCTGGATTGATCTCAGTCTATTTATTTTACTACAAAATACTAAAATAAATCGTGTGAAGCCAACAGGGGTAGCTAGTTAAGGAGCGTTCAAGTATTACGTAACGAATTTTGGGAGGGGGGTCCTCTTGTAAAACGTTACGATGCGGGGCGGGGATTGAATTACGCGTTAATTTTAATATTATTTTCGACTTTCCAGTACTTAACACCACATAATGGTAACTTTTAGGTATAAAGAGTCACAAGGTGGTCACGAAACGTTTTACTATTGGGTATAGAAAAACGTTACGGCGCGTTACATGGGGGGGTGTCGATAATCTCCAAAAATTGCGTGACGTAATACTAATACTGTTTTAATCAAAAGAGATATTTATATTCTAATTATTTTTTTGATTACAGTCTGGAATGGTCTCCGGTGCACAAGTCTGCCAAGTTCTGGCGCGAGAACGCAGCGCGGCTGAACGAGCGCGGCCAGGAGCTGCTCCGCACCCTGGTGCATCTCTTGGAGAAGAGCCGGGACCCAGTGGTGCTCGCCGTGGCATGTTACGATGTGGGAGAATACGTGCGACACTATCCCAGGGGAAAACAGTGCGTATACTATATTTCATTTATTTATAACTAGCGAGCCCCGGCTTCGCACGGATGCAATGCTGATACTAAATTCAAAGTCCTATAGAGTATAGGGAGAACCGCGGCCTCCGACGCGACGCGTCCCGCAATTTTTGAATTTGTAATAGCTTCGAAAAATATTCATTTAAATCATATGCTGTAAAGGGTCATATAGATCTATATTATATCAACAATGTATTTAAGGTATTTAATTGGATAAGGCTTAATGCTGTATTGGTTAAAATCACTTCGAAAATTAGCCATTATTTGTCGTAAAAAGTAAATGTCAAAAAATGTTATTGTGGGATATCCATGAGAGATAGACATATACCATCGTGGAGTTTTCTGTAGACCTTTTCAATGTGTACATTACTTAGTACATTATTTTGATAAATCTCGTAGGGTTCACAATGTAAGCGGAAAAAATGTAATTATTTACGATTTACGAAATCACATTAGAAACCTCAAAAATAACAGTATTTCTCCATCCATATTAAATGGATGTTATTATACATGTAAACCTTCCTCTTCAATCTATCTATTAAAAAAATGTGTGCGTGTACTAGGTGTACACACGTAAGAAGTGAAACTTATATAAAACCTTTGTTGTACGCAGAGCCATAATTGGTTTGTTTTAAGTTTAGAGGTCCGAAACTATTTCTTTAAACACAGTAAATTTTGATACACTGCCTAGCATACAATTTACAAATTAATTGCTGCAAATTGCGATTAGCAAATTTCAAGTCGAAAATGTAATCCGTTGTCAAACTTCAAAGTCAAAAACATACTATATGTCATATTTTAACGCCGATAAAGAAGTTTGACTTCGAAAATGTAATCCGTTGTCAAACTTCAAAGTCAAAAACATACTATATGTAATATTTTAACGCCGATAAAGAAGTTTGACTTCGAAAATGTAATCCGTTGTCAAACTTCAAAGTCAAAAACATACTATATGTAATATTTTAACGCCGATAAAGAAGTTTGACTTCAAAAAGCAACATGGCGCGTAACGGAAAAATGTGACGCGTAACGCACAAATTGTACACTAAATTTTTTTCCAACCCCGATAAAGAAGTTTCACTTCAAAAACCGCATCAAAAACCGTTGCGTAGATTTAAAGATTTAAGCATACTATGTCGTGATTAATATATTTTTAAATACGTTTTAACCAGATTATTTGGCGAAAAAGAAAATACTTTTTCTATTAATTTTACTTATTCCACGGGACAGTAAGTATGAAAACTTAAAACAAAAGTATATACGATGACGTTATACGATACGAGACTGGAGCGCCGTATTAAGGCGCACACTAGGCAGAACGTTTGAAAAATATCTAACAATTTGTTAAAAAAACTTCTATTATTTTTTTTTTTTTTCGACAGCGGACTATATATAGCGGGTTTTTTTCAGTGTCTTGGAACAACTTGGAGGCAAACAGCGTGTGATGTTTCTCCTGAGTCACGAAGATCCCAATGTCCGCTATGAAGCTCTGCTCGCTGTACAGAAACTGATGGTGCACAACTGGTTAGTACTTTTCAATTAGATTTTACAGCTTCGTACTGGTATCCTTTGATAAGTGAAATGTTGTAATATAAAACACCATATTTGTAATATTCTGCTACCTGTTTCATAAAAATAATTTAGTCTGAAACTAAACATGTAATAGCGACATCTATTGGCAAAATTATATTTTAAATGTTCAGAAAACTTTATAGTCTGGCTAATGAAAGAAGATAATTGAATTATTTTAAAACTTTCGGATGGCAACACAGAATGTCATTGAATTTCTTAGGTTAGTATGATTTATTGTCTTGATACTTCATGCAATTATTATTAATTTTTATTTCTATTATATATTTTTTCCGAATAGTTAACAGGTATAATAATAGCCTAAACTTTGTTTTATTTGATAGAATATTTCGTTTCTTTCGCAGGATTTGATTATTCCGAATAAAGTTGGGTTTTATAGTACGTAGTCGGTCCCAAAGTTCTGTCATAAATGGAAATAATGATAAAAACAAAAGTACTGATCAGTTTGTAATGAGTGATATATCAATTCTTAGTACATTAATTAAGGAATAAAAAAAGCATAAAAATATTCGAAATAACCTCCCTCATTTTTAATACAGGCCCTTAAGCGTCGCGGCCAGTCGTCTATCGCAGCACGCACCATATTCGTGTCGATTTCAGTCACTGGTTTTTTTAAAGATGACTTCAGATTCTCCAAATTTTCATGAGGTTTATCACAGACCTTCCTCTCTAAGCCCTGTCATAATTTTCGGGTCCAAAGGATTAAGGTCCGGACTGGAGGAAGGCCAATCCTCATGTCTAATTAAGACGATGTTTTGACGCTCAAACCAGGCTTTAGTGGTCTTGGCTTTGTATGCAGACGCAGAGTCCTGCTGGAACACGAAGTGATGTCCCGCAAATAGGGTGCTGGACATGTCTTTGACAAGGCGATACAAAACCGTCTCTTGGTACACTGTAGCACTGGTTTTGACCCCCTTTTCGAAAAAATTAACCTCAGTTAGCCCGTAATAGGACACTCCCAACCAAACCATTACTGATGATGGATGATGTCCATGTTGCACCCTTTGAACTTTATTTTCAGCTTCTTCAGAACTCCTAGCGTACACTGTATAATTCTGTTTATTGTACTTCTCTTCAATATCGAAAAATTTTTCGTCCGTAAAGAGGATATCACGGTGTCGGTTTTTCGCGTACCGCTTAAACAACACCCGCGATCTCTTAAGCCTTATTGCTTTTAGACGAGCATTAAGTAAGTGCCCACTCTTTTTTTGTATGCTCGTAGACCAAGATCTTCATTTAAAACCTTTTTTACTGTTTTCCTACTGACACCCATCTGCAAATCCATCAACTTCTGTTTTCGGACAGGATTTCTTACTATCCGCGCCTTGATAGCTTTGATTACTGCTGGTGTTCTTGCGGAGCGTGGCCAGCCAGTTCTTTTCTTGTCCTTAACACTGGAGACTTCAAGGTACCTATCAATAGTACCGTACACAAACCTAAGCGTTATATTCAAATTTTTGAGCAACTTGAAAATGGTACTCGGCGAGTGTCCACAGCGGTGCAACGCAATAACAACTATTCGGTTTACTTTCAATGTCCACTCCATCGTGAAAAATTACGGAAAGTTATTGTTTTTTGTTTTAAAACAATAATCAAACATTCCAAAATAGAATGCAATAATTTTTTTATAAAATCCTGCTCGAAATGTAGAAATAATGTGCTAGTGACAGAACTTTGGGACCAACTACGTACATATAGTTTTAGTTTACCATGCAATGCTAGTATCAATAGTAAAAGACTAAATACGTTATCTATCAATTTGAAAAATAATAAAATAAAATCAAGTAAGTTTAATCCACAAAATATATCAAACTTTTAGGGATACCATACTAATTTTATTTGAATTTGCCGCGCTTCTTCATTATCTTTCATTAGCCAGATTCTATAAACGATTAAGTCGGTACGTGATAACGCCATCTATTGCCAAAAGTTGGTATTATTGTGGTCTTTCACAAAAATAACTCGTGTTAAATATGAACAAATAATGTTCACAGGGAATACCTTGGCAAGCAATTGGAGAAAGAACAGATCGACAAGCAAGCCGGCGGCACTGCGGTTGGAGCTAAATCTTAAGAAAAAAGATATTTATTGTTATTGTTATCTAGAATTATATGTACACTGTACATACCACAATGGAAATATTTATTGACAGTGTGAAAATTATGTAAATACGATGTTAGAAATATATAAATTATATTCCCCCAACGCTAAAAAATTACATTCCTATACGAGTTTTACTGTTGAAACCAAATACTATATGGTGTTTCCTTTGTAGATTAGCTCGTGAATATGTAAACGCGCCATTAATAAAGTATTAATTGTCTCATGCTGTTTTTTTTAAACTTGTATGTGAGATATTGCTACAACCCTTTATTAATTTGGAAATGGATGGTTTTTGGTCTAAAACTTGAAGGTTTTAGCCGTACTTACGATAATTTTTATTTATCGTACAAGAATGTTTTGAAATCAAAGCGGTTGTTGATTTTTATTGTAATGTCGGCTTTTGAACGTACGTTCGAGTCTTCAATTTGGAAATCGCTTTCACAAAATGCTAACATCGCTCATATAGTAGGAAATAAAATAATATTCTCATAGTGATATAATCTAGTAAAGTATTAAAATAAAATTCTCAGTATAAAGTCTCAGAAATTTTATCCCACGATAGGAGAGTACAGTCAACACCTGTTTGTGAAAAACAACTCATTGAATGGATGTTTTAATTAATAAGATTTCAAGCCAGGCAATTAAGCAAAATTGTTTTTTTTATAAATGTTGTAGGAGGCAAATGGGCAGGAAGCTCACCTGATGTTAAGTGATACCGCCGCACATGAACACTCAAATCGCAAGAAAGCTCGCAAGTGCGTTGCCGGTCTTTCAAGAATAGGTACACTCCTTTCTTGAAGTACCCTAAGGCGAATTGGTTCGGAAATATTTCAGTGGGCAGCTGGTTCCACATAGTAGTGGTGCGCGGCAAAAACTTCCTTAAAAACCGTTGAGTTGTGGAACGACGGACGTCGAGGTGATACGGATGGTATTTTGTATTCTGCCTTGACGTCCGATAATGATACTCAGGTAGATATTAGTCCTAACAACTCCTCTGAACACTCTACATACTAAATGCGGTAGAAGATGCAGAGAGACCCCACATCTCTACGCAACGCCAAGGGATCAAGCCGCACGGAAAGTGACTGGTCGTTGACGATTCGAATCGCTCTTCGTTGATTACGGTCAAGCGGAAGTTTTAAAGCCATGCTAACATTGATGTTCGCCATCATTAACCTACACAAGTAGTATTCATCGTAGAATTACCAGAAGTTGAGTTTTTGAAAATGTAGGATGATTAGGTACATATTGTGTAAAGTTCGAAGGCAAGTCGTTAGAGATTAAATTGTTTTTTTTTAAATACGCGTACCCTCCCTTTTCCGAAACTTCATCTAACTGATACACAAAAATGTTCCTTTTATCGCTTTTGTATCCCCATAAGTTAATACAACCGAATAGTATTATTGAATCTGTGTTTCTGTAATTTTTTCTTGTCTTGTCTTTGTTTCTAAATATTGTATTGTGAGTGTCTCTTCGGGCAGTATACGCCAAGGTTCTAGGACTTCTTACTGGTGATCTAAAATTTGTACATTTATAATAAATAAATAAATCTTAAACTGTTTTACCTTCCGAATCACGAATAATTAAAGAGAAGTAGTCGAATGTAATCTTTCGACAAATTTTTCATTTAAACAGATATAAAAAACACATTCATCTTGTTATTCAAGAGTATCTTGATTGATCTTATACAAACATGAGGCAGATAATCCAAATTCTAATGAAGATAGTGTTTATGTGGTTTTATGTGGGTTTAAATTAAAAATGTATTTACATTACGACCATGTGTAGGTTGCTTTGGGTCAATATATGTTTCTAGAATAATGCCGACAGCGACACGCGATAAAACTCTTTAGTTTTAGCCATGCGCTGGTTTATGGGCGCTGACGATTAGCGTCTAATCAGCCTTAGTTATTTCCGGTAGAATGCTGGCAATATCGTTGGCAAAATAGTTCGCTTGCACATAGTAGATAAACAAAACAAAACTAATTTGGATCAACTACATCTTCGATTCCAAAGTTTGGTTGTTAAGAGCTGTGGTATATAAGTTACGATTTTGGCAAACGCTCAAAATTGTGTGTACCGTTTGTTTAGTTTTAATTATGTCTTAAAATGCATCAAAAGTAGCTAGTTCTATGCATTATTGCATTTGTTAAAGCAAATGTTATTACTGATTTAGTTTATTATTGGTAACGATTTAGAAATCCGTCGCCCGAATTTGATGATACTGATTATGTAGGTGTCTCGGGGGACCTTGATTGGAATACCTCCAAGTGATTTTTGCTTCCGAAGTTGCGTCTAAGTATTAAAAAAATTATTTAAAATTTTGTGTAATGTATTGAAATTCGTAAACAAACCGTACATTTTTACTTTTCTATTGGTTATTAGATATGCGACATTCTGCATAAAAAATCAGATTTTGAGAAAGTTTTTTTAGATTGAAAAATCGATGAATAAAAAATAATCGATTTTTGACGTAATCTAAATCCAACCTTAAAATTTTATTCAAAATCTCGATTTATTTTGATTATAACATTCGCCTCGCGAATTACCAAGAAAGATAATATCATTTCATTCTCTGAAATAATCTCTAAACATAACAATACGATAAAATCCTTAACTTTCGGTTTAATATAAAAATGGAGTCTCAAATTGTGCACTTTTTCAATTTAATAGCACTTTTGCGCAACTTCGCGGTGGTTTACGGCATTATAAAGATGCCGTTACTTCTAGCAATGTTTATGTTTGTTTTATACGGAAGTATGTTATGGTAAAGGGTAGTTCTTCGTTCATAAGAGAGAGTTTTATATGAAAACTTCGAAACATTAAATACTATCCAAATGTTTTCTTTTTCTCTTGCCATAGAATAAAGGCATGACCTCACGCATATATTTGCGTCAGTTAACACATAACTTAACCATTACTTACCCTTAACCTGTTGTTATACAATCGTAAACTGTCTCACGCTTTTAAACGAACACATCGATTTTCAATTGTACACAATTTAATTTAACAATGGTAGGTATTAAGCACAATTTGAGAAATGGAATTTGTAACTGATTTAGAATGTAAGAATATGTAGTCAATATGTAATTAATTATATGATAACGTAATGTTTCTCTCAGATTACTGAAACACCTTCGTTAAAGTCAAATATATTACAGCTTTGGTAATATTCTCCAATAATTTAGACCTTTGAGTTGTGTTTCATAAGCTGTTACAAAGGCGCGAAATATTATCAGAAAGCATTCGAAAAACGATATCTTTTTCGAACACGAAACTGAATAGTTGGACGTGACCCTTTATCGTTTCCTTTCAATTTAACTCGCAATATTTCAATTCAAAAGAAAAATATAGCCATGGAAACAACACTCCCTGGCACTTCGATTTCGATATAAAAAAGGTTTGCAATCACGTATCTTTGCAGTTTTTCAG
This sequence comes from Pieris macdunnoughi, assembly GCA_905332375.1. NCBI lineage: Eukaryota > Metazoa > Arthropoda > Insecta > Lepidoptera > Pieridae > Pieris > Pieris macdunnoughi. Next base: position 5,962,162 of record CAJOBZ010000062.1, read on the forward strand.
GAAAATTCATATTGGGTCGATACAGAAGGTACCAAGGTCTTGTAATCATCCAATCTATAGGCGCACTTGGAGTGTGGCGTGGTATCTTTTATCAGTAATTTTGATCTATATTCTACTCACCTTCATATATTTGCTATATAAAACGAAATTATCGATGCTACATAAACTATTAACGGACAAAAATAATATAATAATAATATCCAAATTCCATTCAATGGTTTCGTCCGTTTAATTACTTGACCATTGATTGTGGCTGAATGAATGATGAAGCAATTGGTTTATTCAATTGAGAATTTAGATTCATATTTTAGACTCACCATCATATTTTCAAATGTACAGGAAATTCTGGACAACTGGTTAAAAGAGAGTATGTAAATAGACAAAATAGAAATTTTTGTCCATAGAGAAATCTGGTTCTCTTCACCATCGCCATTCAGTTGTCTGCTTTACTTTCCATAGATTCACTCCGGAGAATGCTCCATGGAACTACACAACGTGATTCCGTTATCCCCTTTCAACGCTCGTCTAGAAGCAACCTGGAGTTTCACCCCTTCGTTCTTGACATTCCCTGGTGATGCACCATTGGATCTTAGTTTCTTGTAAAAACCGCAAAGCAGTGCACCTACTTGCCTTATTCAATCTTGCCTAGACAGTTTAACATGGGTTCATTCAAACGGCGGCTAAATAGGCATCTCGAAAACTAAATTTGTTTGAAACTTTATCGACAAGAACTTTCATTTTCATGCAAATTTAGTTTTCGATTTTCTACATACACTACTGTTAAGGCATTTTGACTAAACCCGACAGGTGTGCCCATCAATGGGCCGCATCACACTTAACATTGGGACAGTGGGACAGAGTAACAGGTGGGATTGTGGCCAAACGTCTCAAAGTTCTGTATAAAAAAGTATGACCGTTTAACTTGGTTTAAGAAGTTTGTTAAAAATGCTAATTATGGAAACAACTGCATAGAATTGAAAAACCTTTTTGATTGATATTATATTGTTGTTTCTGTTTATCGAGGAAAGTTATGTAACATCTCACAACTACAGCGAAGCGGAGTATTTACAAAAAATAAATTATTAAAAATCTACAAAATTTACTCTAAAAATCAATAAATATGTTAGAAGATAGGTAGTAAAATAACTCCACGGCAAAATAAATACCGCGCCCGCATTTACGATGTGCATGGTTTTAGAAACCGCTAGTATTTAATAAATCTTATAATTTAGCCTAGCCAAAAAATCATAAATCACCCTTGTATTTTATGAAAAAATAAAACAGACGGATGCCGTAAAAGTTGGATGCTCATCGTAAAGTTTTATTTTATTAGACGGATACTGCCTTTTAGTGTTTTTATATCAACGTTTGTGGTTATTGTAAATCGATTGTACAATGTACATGGTATTGTACATAAATAAAGTCAAAACAAATATACACATTTTGAATCAATTGTTTAATACGAAATACAACTGTGCTAGACGGTATGCAGAAGAAAATACAAAAATTTATGTGACGGTGGAACACAAATTGGTTACAATTTTTCAGTCCACCGAATACAAAATTGACGCCTAGAGTTAATTATTCATTTATTTTAATTAAATTTAAGAAATTTATAATTAAATTTAAGAAGTTTATTAAAATAGAACACAAGAACAGCCCTGCGATTCTGTAACTCACTTTTCGAATTCACACAGCGGTTTTCGCATCGGCGGTCACTCTCAAATCAGTAGTGAAGCAGTCATTTTATGATTTGGCATTCTGATAAACAATAAACTACAAGCTCCCACCTTTTCTAATGCGAAAACCGCTGTGTAAGTTCGAAAAGTGAGTTACAGAATCGCAGGGCAGAGAGTCTTCCCTTTAATAGAGACTGTAATCAGTGTTATTGGACACTCTCTTACATAGAAGGAATACTTTAATCAAAAATGTTGGATTAGTGAACTTCTTAACTAACGAGTCTTAAAACCTAAACACACCGTTGTATAAACACAGCTTGATAAAGGCAATAAATTATTCAAAACTCATCAAGTGTTAATTAGTTAATTGGTAAAATTTTGAGTAATTTAAATTTAACGCATTTGCATACATAATATCTCTTAAGCAATTTAATTCTATTGCTCTGCGTATAATTACTACGTACATTTTAAATTAATTTTTATACCGTTATTTTCGTAATTGTAATAAAAGTATGGTTTACTAACTGTCGATATGTCTTATTTTAAGACTATTTTAAGTGAATTTACCGAATTAGAACAAGATTTTACTTATCCCTCGGAGGTCTCACGAAGAGAACACGAACATAACGCACGGGTTACTTTGGGGCAGATTTAACGTTAAGTAATTGTCTTGTATTTTTAAATTAATTTTTATTAAAAATAAATCTTCTGTTACGGATACAAGCGCAATTATTTTAGATTAGATAGGTTATTTAATCCAACAATATCACATTATTGATGCAAGCACTTGTTCAATATTTCGTGTAAATTGCCCAAATTTTTTTTTGAAACCAATTCTTATGATATTATATATAGTATATTCTAACACAGGGAATAGTCCAAAGTTTAATCAAAATAGGTTATTAATGTCAATATTTGGAGAAGACATGTAGCTAAATAGTAAATTATATAATAAGTATGTATATCGTTTCAATTCTTCTTAAGTTAGCGCTCACTGTCTGGCGGTCTAGGTTCGATTACCGGTTTAAATTTCAGTCGAACCCGATGCAGATGCAACCCGTGCTCTGAACATATCAAAATGTTCGCGACTATTTATACAATAATCATTACATTTTGGCAATAACACCAAACACACCAAATACAGTAAAAACATATTAGTCCGTTCGTTAGATTTTGAGTTTATCGCGTTCATATGCGGCTTTGATTTTATAATATAAAAAGATACCATGGTTATAATAAAACATCTTGTAATAAAATACCTATTTCGCGTCTGTACAAGCAATAGTTAACAGTTATGTCTGGGTTCTATGACACTTACGCTATATTAATTTCCTTTCCAAGATAAAATGTCGGTAAAGAGGATGTTCTTAAGTGCATTTGAACACATTTTATCATTTCTGTACGTAACAATACAATGTTGTGGAAAACATTTTTTATGTCTGCTTAACTATTTACTAAATATCACTATTAGTTATTGTAAATTGTCTCTAGTGGCGCCACAGCCCTATATGGGTATTGGGTTCAAATTGCATCCTTGTTTGATAATCGTAGATAGCTTTCTGTGCCAGACACGAATCGACTCAATTTTCATATAACCCCCCCCTCCCTTCTGCTTGCGATTGCTTACAATTAATATTTGTTGTGTTCTTTGCTTGCGTCGCGGTCGCGGGGTTTATTTAGTTCTCCATAAATTCATATAAATTGACGTACTGAGTACCACTGGGACGAGACGGCAAGAAAATCACAGGTCCCAAACGTAATCAAGACCGGTCCACGATTGATCTATACTTCGCACAATGCATTATAAATGATAACGGTATCTAAATGTGATGTCACGATCGCTATTATCCCTTGCCGGTTTCTTTTGTTATTTTTTTATAGAACACAGAGCAAACGGACTGGAGGCTCACCTGATGTTAAGTGATACCGCCCATGGACACTCTCAATGCCAGAAGTCTCGTTACGTTGCCGGCCTTTTAAGAATTGGTGAGCTCTTTTCTTGAAGGACCCTAAGTCGTATTGGTTCGGAAATACTTCAGTGGGCAGCTGGTTCCACATTGTAGTGGTGCGTGGCAGAAAATGCCTTAAAAATCCCTCATTTGTGGGACAGCGGACGTCGAGGTGATACGGATGGAATTTTGCATTCTGCCTCGACATCCGATGATGAAACTCAGCTGCAAGTATTAATCCGAAGAACTCTTCTGAACACTCTCCGTAGTAAATGCGATAGAAGATGCAGAATGTGATCCATCCTATCCATCTTTTTCACTTCTATGAAGTGATGTTTTAAACTTCCATATATTGATTCATTTTTATTATTTGGTTTACGCGAGTAATACGCAGCCTGGAAGATCGCTTGAAAATAGGGCCTTTCCTCTACTTATTACCTCTATTATCTAATGCCGCATTTACATTCAGCCGTAGTGAGCAGGGAAGTGGGCAGGGAAGTGGGCAGGACGAGTGTAAACGCGTTTAAACGTGTTATCATTTTAATAATGCAATGAAATAAGCAAATATATAATTAAAGTCGTAGCTGTCGAAACGTAAATGTAATGTAATTGAAAACTGTGTTCTATATAACAAAAAAGATACACCGTTAGAAAATGATTATGTAGGTTAAATAAAAAATTGCACATATTAATTAAACTACAAAAATAACTTTTTACATAATGACGTTTTTCCTTGTTAACCTTGAAGACGAAAGAGTATCTTAGTAAAAGAAACCAATGAGAGTCATTTCAATGTATCAATAAAAAAACATTGGCGCTACAACCTTTGAAGGTCTGGGCTTCAGATTTCTGTATCTGTTTATTGATTATGTATTCAAATAGGGAAGTAGGTGAGCAGCCTTCTGTCTTGCGATTCTGTAACTCACTTTCGAAGTCACACAGCGGTTTTCACAGCGGCGGCCGCACTCAAATCAGTCGTGAAGCAGTGATTTTATGATTTGGCATTCTGATAGGCAGGTAGCATGTAGTTTATTGTTTATTGAACATATTGAATTGCAGGGCTGTGCCTGACACACGCCGTCGAATGTCTGTCCTTTCTTCTTACTGGGTCTGGGATATACCAGTTTCCTGACGATGCTTTCCTTGACCGAATTTCGTATTCACCGATTTATGAATATTTATATTTCTAACAGACTTGCAATTACGTGTAATAAAACAAATGCTCTACCAATAGATGGCGTTACGGGGAATATGGAGGATTCCCCGTAACTCCAACGATTTTTGTCATAGTGCTAAAAATAAAAGTACGGTCGCTGGTAAAGGAAAATAATCTTTGGTTTATAACTTCATACATAAAATACTTATTGATATTACACGAGAACCAGGAAAAGTTGAACTTTTTTGAGGCGAGCTTAATTAAGGCTTTGCAACTTTATGATTAGCTATGGCTTTACTAAAACAGGTTCTGTCTAAAAGAAAATAAGTACCAGTAGTAGTATAACCTTGAAATACAAGATAGCATGTTTTGGAAAACGTAATTTATTGAAACAGTTGTTGGAGATTCTTGGAATTATTGAAAAATAATACCTAAGTAGATATTAATGCAAATTTAATTATATAACTACACAAACATATTGATAATACCAACTTGTTTTATCCTCAACGCGATTATATTCTTCGTAATTAACTTACGTTAAAATTTAGGTCGTACTCTAGCTAAGAGTTATTACTTTATTTATTTTATATTATGCATCACATATTAACACATATGTGATGCATAATTTGAGCCAATTAATTTAGCTTACTTTCACGTTCTCAAAGTACGGTCTATACTCGTCTAGTTGCAAAGCTGCACTACTTCAAAAAGCATGAATGAATCTTAACCATTCTTAGTAGCATCGAGAACCTTTCAACATTGACTTGCTGGACATATTTTCCTATTTACCCTAAGTGAAGCAAAGGGCGTCCACAATGCTTCGACACCACTTGCCTTCTTGAGCCAGGCACTGAACTTCAGACCACTTCAACCCAATGCCTCGTGCCTCGACCACCACTGAGAGTCACCGAGATTTTTTAGTTTTTTACCGTTTCCTTTTTCGTTGGGAAATCCAATCTAGTGCCTGTTCGGGGATGTGGTTCTGCTCCCTTCGAAGAGTGTGTCCGATCCATCCCGACGTTACTGGAGTTGTTGTTGGTGCACAAAAGCATCAACTATTACCTCTTCCCGACAAAAAGGCTCGAAGGAGGCCCCGACACGTTCTAACGGATCCGGACGATCCAATCACGCTAGTAATAATAATAGCCTAAATCAGATTACGGTAAAAAACCGCCTTCACCGGGGAAGGCGCCAACCTTTACTTCGTATTTCGCTCACTCCAGAACTTCAGGCGACCACCCCGCGACGGCCCAAGCCGAGGTCAGAGTCTCACAGGAGACGCCCTTCCGCTAGTCGCGGGGAAAACGCCCATTCAGGCCGTTTACCGCTCGCCAAAACAGCCCGAGCTGAGCTGCAAAGGCCCTTAAGGCCAACAGCGAGATTCCTTTCAAAAAAAAAAAAATAATTAAAAGTATTGTAATATTACAATTAAAGCAAAACTATATAATTCAATATTCCAATTAACTGTACGAAACAGCTTTTATTAATTCTTTGTTAATACCAGAGTCGCATCACACGCTCCCAGTCACCGCAATCTCTGAGCTGAACTTACGAAATAAATTCTGAATAAGTCTTATTTAGCTGTGTAAGCTGCTTGTGGATTTGTCAAGATTTTCTGATTAATTAATTCTCTTTGTATAAGACGGTTATGTACGTACACGAAAAACTTTTTCCATTTGCGAAATTACAGTTACTGATATTGAAAAGTGCCGGAGCAGGCCTTTACCCGTGAAGGGGTTCCGATCGACGGTACTGAAGGAAGCTAGGATATAGGATAACAAGCAAAAGAAATAAAAATGTAAAATAATCTGATGACGGCTCATTGGTCTAGTGGTTAGTACCCCTGACTGCGAATCCATGGGTCCCGGGTTCGATCCCCGGCTGAGACAAAACACCGATGTGTTGAGCATTTGGTGTTGTGCTTAGGTCTTGGGTGTTTAAATATGTATTAATATGTCTATCTATCTATAATATGTATGTATTCTGTTGCCTAGTACCCATAACACAAGCTTCACCAGCTTAGCATGGGACTAGGTCAATTGGTGTGAATTGTCCAATCATATTTAAAAAAAAAATCTAAGCTGTATATTATAATTTGTTTTTGTCATGATTGGAAATAAAACGGGCTTTATTATTATCATATTGAAAAGTTCCCGAGAACTGTGTCTTAAACCCAAATCCAAGAGCGTCGCTCATTGGTTATAGTCTTCTATAACCAATGAGCAATTTCTTAAACTACTATTATATTATTTAGTGATGTAACTACTACTTCCTTTATATATAGTTTTATATAGTTTTATCGAGAATATTTTGACAATATTCTTTTAGTAACTGATTATTATTTAATATAAATTTATTAACTCACTCATGGCATACTTATATTAATTAATATTTAAACAGTTTCGATGTTATACTATCTAGGTTAATAGTTAATTTTTTAATTAAAGTAATAGTCAGTAAGAATTTGTAACACACTAATTTCTTTGTATTAATAATAATTAATAATAGATCAGTCAACTAAAATTAATAATAAGTTTATATTTTATTTATCACAGTAAATACGTACATTATTATAACAAATCACAACGCCTTCAGACTATACATTTATATTAAGTTTATTTTAAATTTTATATTTAACTTTAATATTGACTACATATTTTGTAAGTGTATTTGTATAGTTCAAGTTCTTATATTATTAGTAGAAGTGGAAGAAGTTTTATGTTGGAGATTACCAAGATCAAGCAGTGTTGTGTTCTTCAGCGTGCCACTCTCATCCCCGAGGTCGTAGGTTCGATCCCCGGCTGTGAACCAACGGACTTTCTTTTATGTGCGCATTTAAAACTCGCTCGAACGGGGAAGAAAAACATTGTGAGGACACCTTGCCTTGTTGACGGCGTGTGTCAGGCGTAGGAGGCTGATCGCCTATTAGATTGACAAATGATAATGAAACAGATTCAGAAATCTGAGGCTTAGAGAAGCTTAGGCTTATTTTTTTATTTGGCGTAGATATTAGTCCAGAAAGTTGCATCAAAATAAATCAACAATATATATGCGCCGTGATGTATGGCGATTGGCGAAGGCAACTGGAGATTTTCACAATGGAGGTAATTCCGTGAAAATCTCATTCTAGTGTGTGGGTAAGGTTGTCAACCAGACAAGACTACTGTATTTTAAAAATGTATTGAAGTTTTACACAGAAGTCAAATCCATCCATCCTTATCTGAAGTAAATAGAGAATATTTAAAAAATATCTGAAAGTAACAAATTAAGTAAAGTGATAATAAGTGATTAGGTGTCTCGCATCAGAAACTAATCTTAATGCCTTGTTTATGTAAATTACAATAAATATAAAGTGAATTGTTTATTCTAAATAAACTCAAAAATAATTTCAGGTACAAAAATTAAATTTTACTTTAGTTAGAAAGTTTGTGAATAATGATTAAATTTTAGTTCTATTTACGCAATAATATCAAAATTTTCCTTCGGAGTTCGTTAAACTCTAGTTTTAAAATATATTTACATATACATCATTGTACGCGTACGCTAATATTTGAATGTTATGCAGCGCCTGCTGTTGTGATATTTTGAAAGATCATCCCGCCACTCTTGTACCTCCCGTATGGTCAAGGTACAATCAAGAGCATAGTGGCCTCTGCGCAGTCTTGGAGAGCAGATAAATCTTAAGTTTGGTACTCCTTATTCATAAAAACTAAATCATTCTTATTGCACTCTTTTAACTGACTGTTTCTTCTCTTTCTGTCGAATTGTGGTTACGCTGTGATGAATTGAGATTGAAAGGTGCATTTTAATGTGGAAGTATCCTTCTGTGCCTGAATATATGATTACGAAATGCCCGATACCCTTTCTTCTTGATAAGTTAATGACGCTTCTGGCGGCGTCCATGTGTCGGGTTGTCTCTCTCCTTAAAATATGGCGAGGGGACCGATGGCTGGCCATACGTCATGAACGGGTGCTACTTGTGGCGACTGATCGAACTTGAATTCGTGTACATGTTAGTTATTTCGGCTATGCGTGTTGTTCCCACGAGAATGTAAATGCGTGCTCCTATTTTACCATGCCTACTGCTGATAGAGGACAAATCTGTGTTTTTTTTTTAATTCTTAATTAACTATTAATTACTTAATTCGACATGTGGAACGTGGTGGAATGGTTGCAGCTGCAAACATTGTGTAAAACAAAAAACTTGGCGATTAAAAAGAGTGGCGGAGAGTTTATTGCCAGTTCTTCTCGTCCGTTCTTCGCCCTTGATTTTAGAACTGGCAGTAAATGTAAAATTAGAAGCATTTAGCATTGAATATCTATGCATTTCTTTAATGACTTTTATAAGTGTACATTGTGATGCCTAAATGAATAAATAACTTTGACTTAACTTGACTTGACACGAAAACGATATTGATAAGAATAATTTCCAACATGTGAATTACAATATAATATTTGTAAAATTTAGTACTAAATTGGGATGTTCATTTGAATATTGTGGTACTAGTCCTTGACATTGGTTTGTTGTTAAACAATTGCCGTCATATTGTTTAATATTGAACAAATGTATAAAAGAATAGACACCATGTACGTCATTTAGTTTATCCCCGCCGTTAGTATAAAACTGAATTATTTCCTTTCGCGTGGTTTAGTTCTTGTGCGACAACACTGATAGTGGCGTAGTGCAAGGTGCTTAGTGATTAAAATTAAAGGTGAGTTTAATATAATTTGAAAAGATTATTCACGGAACAAATATATATATATATATATATTTGTTCCGTATATATATATATATAAATATAGTTCTGAGTTTTTGGATTTGGACATGGATCTTTAGATCATAACAATTATTCGCACCGGAAGCCGTGAAATGTGTTATAATTTTAATTTAGGCATTTTTATTTAAAAAAAAAATCTGAAAGTATATTTTATGATACCCAAAAAACATGTAAGTATAACTAGTTTTTGAAACTTCGTGTGGATATCACATCCTACGGGAACCGTATATTTTCCCGGGATAAGCCTATGCTAAACTATATCTTTATAATTTCGTCTATGTCTAATCTTTCGCAAGCAAAATTAATCCTATTCACAAATCTTACTTCATAATGCATTGTGTCATGGTTTTGAATAAACAATATTCTTTCCTTATTCTGGCAGCGTCTTTGAAAATTGTTTTTTTATTATTATTATAAATAAGCAGATATTCGTTAGAGGTAAAGGCTTTCAATTCTTCTTTTTCTATAATTAAAATATAAATAATATATATTATGACGACTACTGCTGACCCGGCAAAAGTTTGTTTTTCCATGTATATTATGTCTGGGAAACATTTTTTAGTTCAATAAAAATAACTATCTACAATAATAAAAAATAGAGGTTGATAGTAGAGAGGTGAAAATTAGGGGTTGTAGGTATTTGTATGCTGTATCATAATAAAATAAAAACAAAAAAAATATATCTAAAAAATAAAAATTCAGTCATTCCTTAAAGATAGATAGTAGCCGATTCTGAGACTTGCATACAAAAATTCATAAGAATCGGTCGAGCCGTTTCGGAGGAGTATGGGAACGAACATTGTGACACGAGAATTTTATATATTAAAAAGATAATAGAACGATGTATTGGTTTCTTGTTACTTAGGGATATATTTAAATTATTTAACGGATAAAAACGTGAATTGTAGCAATCACGGTCTGGGAGATCTTATCACATCGAGTTGACGGATTTTTTTGATATTATGATTTGACGTTATAATTTATGACATGACCATGCATGAAAGTCCTTCAGTCGGTAATTAGACAGTTGAAATTTTTCCACATTAACGCCATCTTTTGGCAAAAGTTGGTAATTATATTATTTAATATTCCGGTACATTGCTACAAAAATTACTTATTGTAATTGGCTTTTCAGTATTAATAAGGTTAGATTTTTTATTGGTTTATTCTCATCGTAACATAATTAAAGTTATTTGAACCTTAAAATACTATAGGTTGCAATTTGGTATAATAATTCCGAACTCGTCTTTATATTACTATGACAATAACATATTAGAACTAGCCGCATCTTGCCCATGCGCGCTGTTTTATGATAACCTAGATTTTATGTGTGAATGAAACTTACTACAGCTGTAATTAAACGTCTGCCAGTAATCATTAATTTCCAATAGCAATAGTGCGATCCGACATTAATTATGTTTTGTATGCGCTGACGTTGCAACTGGGATCGCTAAACTCAGTGGCTATCGCTATTTCGTTGGTTACAAAAAACAATGCCGTATTCCTTAACCGATAGAATAATTGAGTTATAAAGTTCTTCATTGTACATAAACATACGAAAAAAATTTGCATGTCACCTACTTACTACGTTTTCCCAAAAATATGTTTTATTATATTTCAAGCCACAAATGATTGTGTTGGTAAATTATTCTCATGACATTACAGTACAAGAAAACGTACGAATGGCGCTAAAACAGATTATTGTGCTTGCGCTAAAGCGGATGCTACCTCAGATAAGTTAATAGATATGATATAGAAACAAAAGATGGCGAAAATAGGTTAGCGAAATTTAAATATCGAATCGGATGGCATTAGTTTGTGAAACCGTTAATTTGTGAAAGATAAATTGCTTTTTCGTCTTGAATATTGCAATTCAAAATGTATTTTATATTTATGTTAAGTATTTTAAAAATAACATGTGTACCAGAAGTTCCGTTTCAAGGTTTTAATATGAAAGGGTTTCGAAAATAATTGAAAGAACTCAAACTTTTAACCCAGCGACCCAGGAACCAGTTTTGAATAAAACAAGGTTTTATGCATCAAAATTTGAAACATTCGTGTCAACTTGAGAAATACCACGATCATAAATGTCAGTTATTAAGTCCTTACATGGAATAATATGAAGTTCTAATTATTAACGTGTTATTTAAGCTTAAAATGGACCTCTTGCATTGACATTCCACATATTGAATAGCTGAAATCGTAAGTGTGTGAGAAAGATCTTATTTATCTATGGTAATTTATTGGTTCATAGTAATACATTCAATCATATAATACTGTCCATTAATTGAATAGTCTACACGCCAAATTTTACTTAAGCCTTTAAATATAATATTACAGCCAAGAGTCATATCGACTAAAATCTTATCTCTTATATCTTAAGATATTGATAGGTTCAGGGGTATGGAACCCACACCAGAATATCTGCTATTCATAGAACGAGTCAATCTCGTCCATCTCGCTTTATAAAATTAAAATAAATCAGTGGCGCTACAACCTTTCTAAGTCTGCGCTTCAGATTTCTGTATTTGTTTCATGATCATTTGTTAATCTAATAGGCAAGTAGGTAATCAGCCGCCTGTGCCTGACGCACGCCGTCGACTTTTTGGGTCTAAGGCAAGCCGGTTTCCTCACGATGTTTTCCTTCAACGTTCGAGCGAACATATAAAGAAAGTCCATTAGTGCACAGCTGGGGATCGAACCTACGACCTCGGGGATGAGAGTCGCACGCTGAAACCACTTGAACAAGATTTAGGTTTTTGTAGGAATCTGAAATTATTTGAAACAAAGTACCTATTATTGATATAATAGGTGTAATAATTGACATACAAACCACAAACTTATGTTTAAACACCAAATATTTTCTTATATATTTTAATTAAGTATATACATATATATATTTTTTTTAAATTATATTTACGAACAAAGACATTTGTTACAATTACTTTTAATTTATCATTTACTGTCTTTCAAGGCCTTTTATTATTTTGGACTCAATTTTTTTAAATAAATTATGTACTATTTAATGTAATGTATAGCCGTGTTAATTAATTCGTCACGAATATTACATTCAGAGGTCATGTATTAAATTCCTAGGACAATAAGGGCACTTTTTATATACCAAAAACAAATATAATAAAAATAAAAATGTGTGCGTGTACTAGGTGTACACACGTAAGAAGTGAAACTTCTTTATGACCTTATTAGAAACTATTTCTTTAAGCACAGTAAATTTTGATACACTGCCTAGCATACAATTTACAAATTAATTGCTGCAAATTGCGATTAGCAAATTTCAAGTCGAAAATGTAATCCGTTGTCAAACTTCAAAGTCAAAAACATACTATATGTCATATTTTAACGCCGATAAAGAAGTTTGACTTCGAAAATGTAATCCGTTGTCAAACTTCAAAGTCAAAAACATACTATATGTAATATTTTAACGCCGATAAAGAAGTTTGACTTCAAAAAGCAACATGGCGCGTAACGGAAAAATGTGACGCGTAACGCAAAAATGTTACACTAAATTTTTTTCAAACCCCGATAAAGAAGTTTCACTTCAAAAATTACAGAAGAATTTATCTATCTATTTTGAACTTTTTGGTTTTGAAAATTCTGTTTACAGATAAAACTTATTACTTTGAAGAGATTTCATATCAGCCTCTTATTGTACTTGGTCTTTTAAATTTTGTTTTATCTATAGTCGAATAAACCAATGACAACATGTATCATTGGCTTTTATTTAGGAAGTTTATTATTATGTAAGTTATTTGACTTGACAATAATAATTTCGTTAGACGCGGGAATAGGTAAAATGATTTTGAAGCCCACATATATATGTATGTATTTCTAAGTCTTGATGGTTTAATTTTTTTTATATATAAAAAAAATCCTCTAAATAAACCTCTCTATTAAATGTATATTCTCTATAAAATACAATAGAGACACGTGCACATTTTATTAAACTATCAAAGTTTGTTATTTATATCCGCCTCTGTCAGCAGACTTTTTTGGAAAACATCTGTCAAACAATTGACACTACGTAAAGTGACATTTTACAGTCCTGACGCAGGAATCGGCCTCAAATCAATGTTATACGTATTGTTTTAATTGCTTTGCGATATTGTAACGAATAATCGAATGAAGTAAAGCACAATAGCTATTATTATAAAACGTTCGCACGTTATTTCCTCGACACTATTACAGGTGATAGCAAATGTTGTGAAAGATCAACCTTTAACAGAGATCAAATTACCTTAACACACGCAAATTTGCGTCATATTATTTATATTTGATTAACAAAAAACGACATAACAAAATAAATAACAGTTAATTGAAGAATTGTACTTTTAAGTTTATAAAATGTCTATGCAATTACGCAGATATTATCTTTAATGTTGGAATTTTATATTAATATCAATTTTTCAGTTTAATTCAGAATATTATTGATCACTAATTATCTGCGCCTCAACTACATGTTCTAATTCGTATCTCACGTCACAATCTCGTCGTGAGCGCTGTCAGATATGTCAAACTTCAAACAAAAAAAATGACAGCTTACTTTTTCTCGTAATACTCTTATTTTTAGAACTTGCATCTCCTGCGGGCTTTTTTGTTTAGAGAAAAAATATATTACAAAATAATTTGCTCCAATTCACAGTACCAAAGACTGCACAGCGCATCGTAACACATAATTTCGGAGAATATTTTTAGGAATTATATAATAGTTCTAATTTATTTAACTGTTAAATATATGATGTATGTTTATTCATATATGAATGTCGTAAAATAAAAACGTTTCGGTTGGGTAAAAATGAAACGTGTATTGCCATAGTATTGCAATTTGCCGCAGGCACAATTACTCAAAACATTAACTAACACCAGTGTCGATCTCGCCCTTAAAATGAAGTTGTGAATGTGCAATACATTTTCAAATTGAAAACTAAGTTAAGGTAAAAGGTTTTTAAAGTAAAGGGTTTTTTTTATTTGGTTAAAAAACGGAAAGATTTTTCTGAATATTTGAAATTTCTATTAAGATCATCAGTCATTCTTTTGGCTCCATTGTCTCCTGCTACTTCGACTGGACTGGGATTGCATCATGCATCTACAGCCTACATGCTTCGTGATGTTTTATTTATTTATTTAAGATTTTAATCTGCGCATTTCGCTCTGTTTGCAATACGTGCCATCTTAAAACTTTTAAATAATTAAATTAAAAGTTTTTGGTTGAATGAGGACAAGCTGGTGGAATGGTAAAATCGCAGCAGCTTAGAACTCGTTGCATTTACAAAGTTTAAGCACCGAGTTTCATTAAGCACCGAGGCACATTTTATCCTTAGGAACACCGCATAGATCCCAAATATGCGTTGAAACCTTTCCCATTAGACTTCGTGATGTCGTCGATCCATCTTATCGGTCATTATCAGGCGGACTTTTGTTCTACCGAGGTTTCCATTTACAGAGCCTTTGGGTTACGTCAAGATTAATATTCATAACAAATAACCCAAGAAATTTAGCCTACCATGTTTACAAACCACACATTGAAGTGAGATTTGACGTAACTTATCTCTAATAGGTCTTAGCGAGTAGCTTTATATGCGATTTAAAGTTACTGACAAGCTAATAAGAGAATTATATATTAAGCCTCGTGGCTAAGCGGTTTCGTAAATGGTTCGGTTAAATTTTTTGTAATTATTTTAAATCATGATACGTTACATTAGAAAACGACTGTGGATTGTGAAGACTGCCGAAATGTCTTTATCTGTGGCGTGTAAGGTTAAGTTTTATTCTTGTCTATGTATGATAATTATGATCATAGGTGAATATAGTAATAGAAATTAGTAGAAATTCTGGAGAATTTAAGGTTTGCTACAATAGCGACTAGTGCAAAACTTGACAGAAAATTTGTATAACCTTTTGAATCTGTACCATGAATATATGAATATATTAATCTATGATTACTTGGCCCAAAGGTCTAGATACCAGACCATAAACTCCAAAAAAAAAAAAACTATGATTACATCTTATACTATATTGCAAATCGCGAACGTATTTCATTATTAGATATTTCCATGTCGCAAAAACTTGTCATTAAGAGGACGAAGATCCATAAATATATTTCATAATATTTTCCTGTAGTATAAATCATAGAACTTAATTTATATGAAAATTAGTTTATAATTGTAAGTGTGAACACGTTTTTTGTGAAAGGGTTATTTTTGTGGAACAGATTTTCGAACATACTAGATCTGTATTAAACATATTGCACTCGAAATATTTTACGATTTTTTATGTTTACAAAAGATCCTGGCCTAACTTAATTCCTATCAAGAAATCGCAATCACATCGAATCGCAGAAAACTTCTAGGTGCTATCTAGAGGTTTTTATTATGTTTGAACAGCTTCAGAGTTATCCTTGTATTAGCGTGATACTCCAGGTCGCATCGGGAAGCTCCAAACACTGGGCATTCTGGAATTAGGTGTAATAAGCTTTGCTGGACTTCGGAGTCACACAGCTTTTTTTTAAATGACAGTGATGTTAGTATTAGGCAAACGCACTATATCCTATCAGAATTTGTACCATGGCGTGAACCTTTTAGTAGCTTATGAGCGTTTTTTAATTGTTTATGAAGTATTTTTGTTATGTTTGACGTTTGAGTTAGGTCCTAACGGTAACGTTTATCCAACTCACTTATCGTCTTCTGCTTTTTATTGTGCGAGAGTGGAATATTTTACGTTTACTATCGGACTTTAAACACCGTTGTTTCGTACACAAAACAAATTGAGAACGATATTTTCACATGATGCTTAAAATGCAGACACGAAAGCTGCTATATTAGACACAATAAAGATATTTTTGCTTCCAGTATGTGACAAAAATGTGTAATTTCAACACTGTCGGAGAAAGGATTTTGTCTCGCCGAAATTCTTACATTTATTACGTCATAATGCCTTTAATGTTGCCGATATAATGATAAGCATTTATGTAATATTTTTATTTTATGATTATTTTTATATAAATACTTATTCTCGGACAAATCGCGTATGATAAAATATAACGAATGCTTTTACTAAAAAAATTAAATATTCTTATGGCAGATTAATTATGTTTAATGAACATAGTTTTTTTTTTGTATTTATATGTCTACCTAACTTTTAAAAATAAATATCCTTGTGTCTAAAAAATGTCCTTGTTTTAAAGAAAAAACTAAATCTATTACAACTTAAACAGTAGAAATGGTAATGACTAACGATGTGTATACGTATAAGATTTTAAACCTTTTGAGTGCACGTATACCATTGAGAACAGACTACGTATATGGCATCAAGATAAGAACAAGCGTGGAGAACATTATATTACGTAACACGGAAATTTGAGTACTAACTGTATGTCAGATCCTGACGCTCTACTATAGATTGTTATTAAGTTGTGAAATTAGAATGGAAAGCTTTTCAACACACGGAAGTCTAAAACGTTTCATAAATAGGATACAAGTTTCATCTAATAAGTGGAAAATGTCACGTATATCAAAAATATTCTTCTTTAAATACTTTGTTCTACTACTTGGTACTATTCTACGTTTTAGGACTTACTTTAGACTTGACCCTTCGAATCGTGGTTCATTGTTAACTTTACGTAAATGGTTATACCA
Organism: Pieris macdunnoughi; assembly: GCA_905332375.1. Classification (NCBI taxonomy): domain Eukaryota; kingdom Metazoa; phylum Arthropoda; class Insecta; order Lepidoptera; family Pieridae; genus Pieris; species Pieris macdunnoughi. The sequence goes on from CAJOBZ010000062.1 coordinate 5,979,376, forward strand.
TTTAAACGTTAATATCTGTAATCAACTTTGAGGTCTTTAAAGCTAGAGTTGTTATCTTTGATCGCTATTTTGTTTTTCTCGTTGCGTTGGCGTTGTTTATTGCACTTTGCATATAAAAAATAAACATGAATGGCTTGACATTTCCCTTGTCATTGTCAATGGAAATACTTGACATCGTTTACGCGGGAATGTTTTTATTATTATTATTTGATACATTTTATGAATCTTAATTATCTTTAATTAAAAATAATGTAATATCATATTATCATGGTTCGCAGACCCAGTCTTACAAGCCTAGTCGAGACAGATATCATCGGACGGTCATTTGTACCAGTACGGCGGTTCTTCAGGGGTCCTAATACGCAATGAAAAAAGGAAAAATGATGGTCATAGCGCTGGTACCGGCGGCCAAATCGCGTTGGCGTTAGTCAAAATCGTCGCATTAATTACGAGTGTCAAACGATTTGTTCCATAAAAATTCTAGTATTTTCCGATAGTCCATAAATCCGCCATACCGACGCGATGGTGTTAATTTAAAAAAAAAACAACTATTTGTACAAGGCTAACTTTTGCACAGTTAATCATCGTCGTGCAGCCATTTACAAAAATCCCCATGCCATACTTTTCGGACGGTTCCAAATGGCCGCCATACCGCCGAAAATCAGCAATTTTTTTGCCAAACGATTTGTACCAATCGTAATTAAAAATAATGCAATACCATAATATCAAGGTTCGCAGACCCAGTCTTAAAAACCTAGTCGAGACGGACATATCTACGTACTAATTTAATATTCTATCCACCAATAATTTTAGCGTCAAATTAATAGCGTCCTTTCAAAATATAAATTTAATAGGATTCACTAAGTACAACTGAGCGTTCAAGGCAGTTTTTGCCGCGCACCACCACTATGTGGAACCAGCTGCCCACTGAAGTATTCCCGAACCAATTCGACTTAGGGTCCTTCAAGGAAAGAGCGTACCAATTCTTAAAAGGCCGACAACGCACTCGCGAGCCCTCTGGCATTGAGAGTGTCCATGGGCGGCGGTATCACTTAACATCGGGCGAGCCTCCTGCCCGTTTGCCCCCGTTCTATAAAAAAAAAAGTTTGAAGAGGATTTGATTCTAATAATATTTAGGTGAAGTTACTGGTAAAAGGTTCGTTATTACTACGTACTAAATCTAAATAAAGTTACTTTGTTTATATAACGCGCTCGAGTGAGTGCGTGAGCGTGGGAGAGAGAGCAGAGACAGTAAGCACAGACTAGAAAGACTATTGCTGATTGTGTATTAAGTTGCGTACACCGAAGACAATATTAAATATAATCTGTTATATTGTTTACATTAGGTAATTTTTTTCATTTTCTGTGTATTTTGTTTAAATTTAAAAATGTATTTTATAATTTAAATATGGCATTTTAAAATGTAAATTTAAATTGAAATTCCACACACACACAAAATAATGTAATTTTTCCGATGATAATTAACTAAATTAATAAAAATAACGCCGTACAGTATTCCTATACGAGATCATTGAATCGCCAATTATTCGTCCAAAAATGTCAACACGCAATATCAAGAAGAAAAGATCAATCATTCTTACTAGGACACCTATAAAAGACAAGTTAAAGCAGAAGAAATCAAGGAAAAAAAAATGCGAAAAAATGATCTCAAAGACTTGAAGGTAGTGATTAAACCTCTTATATAAGAAGACTAAAAAGAATAAAAAAAAATTAATAATATAAAAGACTAGTGAGCCTAGTCGAAATACAAAAGAAAAAAGAGAAACAAAATTAAGACTACTTTTGTATTCTTTATAGCGATAAATATATAGATCTCCCCGTTGAAGACTGGATAATGTGCTACGTGTCTCAAAAGTGGGCTCACGAGAATTGTACTGACGGACAGTCAACATCGTTGGGTTATTAATGTGATCACTGTCGTTATTAATGTTAGTACGTAATTACCCCACTTGGTCTTAGTACACATTGTAGACATTAGTCGGGTAAAGCCGAACACTAAGGATTTAATTTTTCTCATATTGTTACAATTTATTACAAAAATACAAATGTTGAATAATAAATTCGTTAGATACACGTAAACTTTATAATTAACCAGTAAAGAATCTCTGTGAGCAAATTTGACTGTTATATTTTAGTTTACCCGTAGGTGTTCGTGTTTCCCCCACTTTCCCCTACGTGTTAACAAGCGAACTGATTTTAATGCGGCTTCCATTAAGTCAACAGAGTGATTCAACAGGAATGCTTATGAATGCTTTCATTTAAAACTAAGTCGCTTTGTACCATCAAGTTCAGAGTCAAGTACGAGTATTAGCGCTGCGTCAACATCCAACGCGATTTTACAAGAGGAAGTTATACTTAGTGCTTATAGCTCGACACTGAATCCCATAAACCATATTGCATCTTTCCATAGAACTAGTCGCCGGCAAAAGCTAATAAACAAGACAAGAACGCCATTTTAACGTATTGATTGTCACTCAAATATTATGCCCGTTGTGATTGACTGTTGAGTAATCAATTTTATGTTCTAGCACAGATTACATTGCCACTTTGTTTTACGTCATTCAATGACAGTTCAATAAAATAATACGACAATGGAGCTAATAGTATTATGGTTAAATAATTTTGTGCGTACAATGTTGTAATAAAAGGTTAATAGGATCGGTTAAAGTTAGGAAACTTATCTAGAGCTTATCTAAAGACCAGCGAATCCAATTAAATTGTATTGACGCTGAAGCTTATATGTATGCCGCATGCGAGTTGAGGGTTGTCAATGTCAACTGACTTTATTAGTAATTAATAAGAGCTTCGGGGGCCTCATAGCCTAGCGGTCTTATTAAGTGGCAGCTAGGTGAGGGGTACCGGGTTCGATTCCCGGTTCGAGGGCAAGTTTTAATTTAATTTAAATTTATTCTCGGCCTTTGGGAGGGTTGTACGGTACACGGTCGAATTTCTAAAGACAAGCATGAATTTAAAAAAATCCTATACTTGCTACGCTGGCAAATGCACAAATCGTGTCAGAGCTATAAAAAATAATAATATTAAGAGCTTTACGCAAATGCAACATTATACTATAAGGTACATATATAAACGCTACTTAACACAGATTTTATTTATTTACAAAAAAACACTGTCTTTCCTTAACAGGCGACCCTTAAACGACAAGAATATATGCAATTAAAAATTCACACACGAAAAAATAACAAACAAAAAATTAATTAGTAAAAACAATTAAATAGTGAGACTGAAGCCGAATTAAATACTAAAATATTGGAATCTGAAAACATCTGCCAGGTGTAATTTGTAGTCATAATTGTATGTACGATAATTATTTTAGTAAATATGCGTTAATGAGGCTTATGTGCGTGATTCCCAAAACCTGAGGTCGTTGAACCTTTTTCGGTACATAATTAACACTCGCTCAAAAAAAACACGAGTCTATACTAAAAAATATAATTATCATTCTATAAATCTATAATTACAAATACGGGCGTTACAATTCTGTGATATTTCATGAGCGCCCATTTCCCGAATTTCACTTATTTCTAAATAAGATATATAAAATATCTATATTAATTATTACATGGACTATCCAAAGTGTAAACAGTATTAAGCAATGTCACCTGTAATTTCCGTTTCAAAGTAGCGTAAGGATATAGCGTTCTATTGTCTATTAGAAATTCAATTTACGCGGTTAATAGAACGAAAATTTTGTTTCCGGTTCCATAGATAAACATTGTTTCATTATATAGCTAAGGTATTCATTAACTTTAGTAATTAAATTAATCTTTGATAATATGTGTCGTTCCATCATAAATATAGTTAGTTTAATATATTGGTTACTAGCTGTGCTCTGCGGTTCCACCCGCATTTATTTGGTCGTAGAACGATTTTCTATAGCCTAAAGTTTTCTCGGCAAATAGAGTTTTAAATGCAAAAACATTTTGTTTTGTTAGACATATGGCATCGCACACTTTTTTGTAGATATTGATGGCTTCTATAGAAGTGTAGTACATCACATTGCTCTATTTTCAATAGTTTCCGCAATGGACGCGATTTAGGATGTTTTATTAGCCATTTTGTGTAATCCACACTATCGTAATTTCATAAAGAGCAATAACGATTTTTTTGTTTTTTGAAAATATTCTAGATTCTATATATAAAATTAATCAGGGAGGGTTCTAATAGTGACAGTTTTTTTTCAAATCAGTCCACTAGTTTAGAGCTTATTGATTGCCAACAATGAAATCTTTCTTCTTTATAATATTAATATAGATAACGTATAACATAGTTATGTCATGAAAGTCTCTGAAGTCACTTAAGACTTTTGCGACTGCTTAAAGTATAAAATAAATATCATCAAACATTTATTAAATAAATAAAAGTAACATTTCAGAGGAACATTTTGAATTTCATAATATGTACAAAAGGATTCAAACAGTTCCTGTTTTCGTAAAAAAATATTTGAATATTTAAGACTGTAATGGCATTGAATCTCTGGACGTATGATAAGAAATGGGAAACGTGACAAAATGAAATTTGAGGATCTTTGAACGTTGCTAGTTTATTCGGAATAGTGTTTCTATGGTGAGAGGTTTAATCTTATAAAGCTGACCCGGCAAACGTCGTTTTGCCATGTATATTATTTCTAGGATTTTTTTTAGTTCAATAAAAATAACTATCTAGTATAATAAAAAATAGGAGTTGATTGTAGAGGGGTGAAAATTAAGGGTTGTATGTATTTTTGTAAGTTGTATCGTAAGAAAATAAAAACAAAAAAAATTGTCTAAAAAATAAAAATAAAATTTTGGGTTGGACACCCCTTATCACTTAGGGGTTTGAAAAATAGATAGTAGCCGATTCTCAGACTTACTGAATATGCGTAAAAACTTTCATAAGAATCGGTCAAGCCGTTTGGGAGGAGTATGGGAACGAACATTGTGACACGAGAATTTTATATATTAGATTATTTTTATGTATATCAGTACATATATTTAGGTATATTATTATATATATTAAAGCGTGCAAATCTATTAAGCATGTGCGTTCGAACCCCGGTAGTACAATACTATTTTCCTCATTCAGGGATGATTTTAATCATTCGGGGATGTGGGCAGTATTGGCCTAGCTTGAGCGTGCGACTATTATCCAGGAGATCGTAGGTTCAAACCCCAGCTGCACCAATGGACTTTCTGTCTATGTGCTTATTTGACACTCGCGAGTACGGTGAAGAAAAACATCGTGAGTAAAGCATTAGACCCGTAAAGGACGGCGTGTGTAAGGCACAGACGACTGAACACCTACTTGTCTATTAGGAAAATAAGTGATCACGACGAAACAGTTACAGAAATCTGAAGTCCAGGCATAAAAGGTCTCATTAGGTTGCAGGATTTTATTACCGTTTTCACCACTAATGAATGCCGATCTGTTTTGTTAAAATATTGTGTAAGCATAACCCAGTTTTGGTGTCTTAAAGGCTATGGATTGTGGCCTAAAGCATAAACAAGGCCACATTAATGGCCTGTATGTACCTGACTTATAAAATTACATAAATGAAAGGTTATAAAGTTAAGTTGGACGGTAAATTCGCTACAGTGTTTTGTTTGTGCGTATAAAAGTTGGGCGTACTTAAAAAATTCGCAAAGTTGTGTATTTAAAAAATGTGTCGTAGAAAATTATTATTTAATTTTTTTTTAAAGAATTAAATCTAAAGCTTTGATTAATAACTGTGACTTCAAAGGAATAATTAGGATTTCATGAAAAATAGTTAAGTTTCTAATTATTACATACGCTTTCACCCGCTTTCATCGCTTTAATTCGCTTTTAGCGTGAGCTTTTTCCCGACATTAGCGCATCCAACAACAAAAAAAACTCTTCAGCTTTGTATATATTACTATAGAGTTTGTTTTTATTTTATAGCCTTATATAGCATGAACCTTGAACTCATATTGACAACCTTAAACAAAATTGAGAATTTATTTCGAGAATTCGCGAGGTTTCCAATTCAAATTATGTCAACCGGGAAATGTTTATAATGTTTGGTCTTGATAATATTTTTATGAGTTGTATTTATATTTATTAAGTTAATAAACTTTGTAATGTTAAGTTTGTCCTATGGTTCATTCCATAATTATTTTTATTATTATTAAACAAAAGTGTCGTCAGACACTTTTCATGTCATAACTATTTTGTACACTAATATTAGAGGAAAGATTTGCTTGTTTGCATTGCTTCAAAACTACTGGACCGATTTGAGAAAATCATTCACCATTAGAACCCTACATTATCCCTGATGAACTGCTATAGTATATTTTCAAAAAAGTTCTGTATGAAATTACGCTACTGTAACCCTAGGTGTGAAAAAATATCAAAATTCCTAAATCACGTACATTGCGGAAACTATGATGTACTACATTTTTACAGAAGATAAAAAAACAGCTTGAGGCTGAGTACCTATATTTAATGCCGGCAGGTTTTACTCGTTCAGGAGGCCAAGTTAAGATTCCTTAACAGTAGTGTATGTAGAAGTCGAAAACTAAATTTGTATGAAAATGTCAGTTCGTGTCGACAAATTTGACTAAAGCTTAGGTTTCCTAGAAAAGCGGTGCCGTTATCCAACCGCCATAATGTAACGTTGGGTGGCGTCACCCATACGTTGTCTATAAATAACATCGGAGTAGGTTATCTAGAGAACGTTGAGTGTCACCATAACGTCAAATAGCGGTGCTGTCATTTGCTTGACGGCCGTCATAGCGGTGATAAACATTAGTTCAACGTTTTTCGCGTGTAGCGGTGCCCATATTTAATTAATACAATGAGTGGAAACGTGATCTGGACGAGCGAAAATGATTGTTTTTTTGCATTATGTTAAAAAGTAAAGACGCCCGTTATTAACAACTGTAAAATGACGGCCGTTAGTTAACGGCACCGCTTTTCTAGGAAACCTAAGCTTTCACCCCCTGTTTCGTTAAATTCCCATGTCTCCTTCCACCGTGATGTTAAGAAGGTATTACTACTCGCTGCTTCGAGCTAATACCATCATAATATTATCAACTATATAGTTGAAATCAGTGCAATCATTAAAATCCCATTTATGTATTTCTTATAAACTTCCTAAAGGTCTTGCGCGACGAATGATATTGAGCTTTTTGCATTGACCCTAACGAATTGGAATTACACCTTCCTTTTACGCAATGTTATGTAAAAGTGTCTAAGTTTAACTGTGGCGCTGTCATAATCAGTTCAAAACCAGTTGCGCTACAACCTTTAATTTTTGGCCTCAGAGTTGTTTATTTTTTTTAAATATACGTAGGTGATCGGCCTTCTCGGTCGAGCATACGCCGTCGATTTTATGTGTTCAAGCGAGTGTTAAATTCGCAGATCACTTAAGCGTTGAGAGTCGCACACTGAAGCCACTAGGCCAACACTGATTTATAATTACTTAGTTGTCCGTTAAATAGAACTAAAAAAATATACGAAACAGTTTTTTAATAGCCTTGCGTTACTTACGTTTAGCTTAAAACTTTACTAATGAATACAAAATACCAGTATCACCTCGACGTCCGTCGTTCCACGCGAACGTTTCTTAAGGCAGTTTTTGCCGGGCACGGTGGTGGTGCCAGCTGCCCACTGAAGTATTTCCGAACCGTTACAACTTCTTCTAGCAATGTGAGTGTCCATGTCTTTGTATCACTTAACATCAGGTGAGCCTCCTGCCCGTTTGCCTCCTATAACATAAAGAAAATGAAAGGCCGATATTAGGTATTATTCCATTGATATTTTTTAGATTTGTTTTGCATATGACATTCAGTGGTCACTTCGAGCCGTGGGCCTGGTTTAAGGGTTTTAAAAAGCACTACATTTTATATATTTATATATATATGTGAAATTTTTGACGTCTTGTACAGTTTCTTCATGATTATAATATGAATAATTAAATTAGAAATAGAAATACATAGAAATAAAAATCTATTGGTATGGGTTTATAACTAGGGCGTTTTGTGTGCCTAACTACCAAGCAAACTTATGTTACAATTACGTATTAGTTATATAACTGAGGCACAGAGACGACTAACATCGCAATAATAACAGGAACTAATACTACGTTCAAGTCACTTTAAACAATGACTTCTGACCTACATTATATTTAATAACAATATTGAAGAAGTTATTCTATATTAGGCAGTACGACGGAAGTATAATGTTAGCTAATAGTTATTGTATAAAAGAAGGTTTTAATGTTCTATTAAACTAATAAATTAAACATATTTATTGGCAAAATAAGGTTTTAAGGTGTAGGCAAAAAAGTACATATAGCAAAAGAACAAAGTTTTATAATGCCTTATATTAATTTGTTTTTAAAATAAAAAATAAATCAGTGGCGCTACAACCTCTTTAGGTCTTGGCCTCAGATTTCTGAATCTGTTTCATGATCATTTTTAAATCTAATAGGCAAGTAGGTGATCAGCCTCCAGTGCCTGACACACGCCTTCGACTTTTTGGGTCTAAGACATGTCGGTTTCCTCACGATGTTTCACCATTCGAGCAAATGTTAAATGCGCACATAGAAAGAAATTCCATTGGTGCACAGCCGGGGATCGAAACTACGACCTCAGGTATGAGAGTCGCACGCTGAAGCCACTAGGCCAACACAACACAACACACAACACTGCTCATTAATTTGTTTTTACTAAATAAATAATTTTTGAATTAAAACATTTAGTCTAGTTCATTGTTAGAGCTCTTGCAGATTCAACTAGGGGTTTTAAATAATCAATACAAATATTATGTTAAAATTAAATTAACAAGAAATCTAAACAAACATTTAGGTAGATGTTATGAAATACTTTTAGTGGCAATATATTTTGACCTTCCGTTACGAGGGACCCTTATTAGGGATATTCCAATATCGGAAGTTATAAGTAAAAAGCTCTCTCAAGCCCTCAAACTTTCAGCAGTCATGAAAATAAACCCTTGGCTCTTAACTTAGCCATTATTTATAATATATGCGCCGCCTTAGAACAAACATGCCAGCCATGATTGTTTGAAACATATTTTGATAATATGTGTAATTAAAATAAATTATTATTTATTTAACATTTTTTGGATTTTGTAGTTATAATAAATAATAATAAAGCCCGTTTAATATCCAATCATGACAAAAAAAATGATGCAGTTTAGATTTTTTACATTTTATACATTATTTTTATCTTGCTATCCTATATATCCTTAGCTTTCTTCAGTACCGTCGATCGGAACCCCTTCACGGGTTCAGGGTCCAGCTTTTTCCAACTGACTCTGTCTATGGCTTTCTTTCTCCATTCGCTTCATGCTACCGCTTTTATTTCTTCTATCCACCTTTTTTTGCGGTGCACTCTTCTACTTCTTCCCCTTGGTCCTTTCCATACAGTTATCTTTAAAGTCCACCTTTTATCTATGATTTTTGATATATTGAGACATGTATCACTTTTGTTTTTCGTCTTATTTTTTAGCTATCTATATTTCTTATTTTTAGTACGCTTCTTTCCATTGCTTTCTGCTTCTAGTTTGGTTTTTATTTTTGAGTTGTAAGTGATGTTTTAGTTAGTAAAGTAAAAATCATTAATACACAAAGAATAAACAACGAAACAGATAAAATATTGTTTCTATAAAAGAATGGTGATTGGCTTTCTATTCCTGACACGTCGTCGAATGGGTCTAAGAAAAACCGTTTCTTTCGCGATATTTCCCTTCACCAATGCAAGTGATAGATTGTTCCCATATAAATCCGCACAGCTAAATTAAATTATTTAAATATGTTAATATTTAATAATTTAATACTGTAGATAGAAAAAATTAGAGGTTAAATTAATTTTCATTGTTGTCATGCTAGACTTACTAAGAAGGGCGTGTCACGAGACAAACTAATTTATAACACTAACCTTGATCTAAAAATAAAGTGTAATCAAGCGTAAAGGGTGTACGGCAAAGTCTTTTAAATTTAGAATGTGTCAAATTCTACGGAAATATTTAAATGTTGCCTTCAGCGTGTTACTGTTAAACCTGTGGTCGTAAGTTCGATCCCCGGCTGTGCACCAATGGACTTTCTATCTAAGTGCGCATCTAATACCGTATTATCACTGAATAAATTCAAAACTCTCATTAAACGTAAATTAATGAATAAAGCCTTTTATAAATTTGACGAAAATTTAAATGATCCTTGGGATTGATTTGCTCCGGTTCAAACAATTTGTATGATTCAAAACTTGGCGATTAAAAAGAGTGGCGGATAGTTCCTTGCCAGTTCTTCTTGCCCGCTCTACGCCCTTGACTTGCGAACTGGTAGTAAATGTAAATTAAGAATGAATTGACCATCATTTCTGTTGACGTTCATGAGTGTACTTGTTTACATATATATAAAGTTGATTTGAGTTTGAGTTTAAGTATGGTGAAACATCGTAAGGAAACCGGCATGCTTTAGACCCAGAAAGTCGGCGGCGTGTGTCGGGCACAGAATATAAATAAAATTAAAATGATCAAAGAAATGGATGCAATCTGAGGCCAAAACCCACATAGGGATGTAGTGTTTAATTTACAATACACTTTTATCAAAGAAAATATTCTTCATACATAAAAACTCGTATTTTTCTGAAGATATCGGATAGCTACTTAAATTTACTACGAAACTTTGGCATGAGGATAATTAAGAGTGTGTTATCAAGGTATACGAGTAACGAGATTTGAGATGGTATGAGTGTATAGTTTAAATAATTAACTAATGATTTAAAGTATACTAACGTACCTATATACATATATCTATAATCTATATATACTAAAGGTATAAACTACGAACCGTTAAAAATTCTTTATCTTGTCTCATAATTTGTATTTTGTATACGTATGCATGGCGCCAAATGCGCAAGGAGGATACGGCCATACATAATTGTCACTGAAATAGCGGGCCTCCTTGGGAAAAAATATCGAAACTCCTTCGTGATGAAACTCCGTGAAATTGACGCAGTACTTTAAGCAATGATGTGATTATAATTGGTATTTAATTTCTGTATTATGGAATGAATTAAAAATTTGTAATTCAAATGTTGAATATAAAAACTCTGGGAATGTGGTGGGAACAATTGGAGTTGATCCATAATAACACTTATTTTAACTGAGAAATGTAATTTATATAGTTTTAAATTGTTAAAAAAATATTTTTTTATTACGTAGATAAAGCATATATTACAAGACTATCATAGTTATTTTGTTGATGAAATTATATAGTATTTAGTTTATATCAACAAAATAACGGTTTGAGCACGGTATAAAAACAATTGAGCGATTGAACGCGAACACAATTAATAACAATTCAATACAATATTCCTAAGTATGTATTTTTAATTCTATTTATGATTTTAATTAGCGTTTTGGAAATCAGGAATAGATGGGTTTCACTGAGTTTTCTCGTTACACCAAATTACACTGAGTCTTCGCCACGAGGGGCTACGACCTCACATATTAAGGGATTTAGGTACCGAGAGAAGTCTGAACTTTCTCAACTGTCAAAATCCTTAAACCAATTGACAAATGGAAGTGTAGGTTCGAACTTCCCTAAAACCGGATAATTGGTACTAAATCTGGTTTGCTGAGCGTTGATGTATAACTGTATTATATTTTTGTGATGCAGTCTGTATTTTCTATGTGAACTTTTTTATACTTAAAGTATATACATAAACAAAAATGAAATAAAATTCAGGGAATTGATAGATAGATAATGCAAAACTAATCAAATATAATATAAACTAATCATAGTCATTCATTCACTCATTATTCAAAGTAAAAGAGCAGTGTTGGCCTAGTCGCGCCTAGGTGCGACTCTCATCCCTGAGGTTGTAGCTTCGATCCCCGTCTATGCTCCAATGGACTTTATATCGATGTGCGTATTTAACATTCGGTTAAACGATGAAGGAAAACATCGTGAGGAAGCCGGCTTGCCTTAGACCCAAAATGCCGACGGCGTGTGTTAGGCACGATGGCTGATCACCTACTTGCCTATTCGATTGACAAATGATCATGAAACCGATACAGAAATCTGAAGATCCAAAAAATGTTGTAGCGCCACTGATTTATTTTTATTTATTCAAAGTAGAAGGTATTCATACCCCAGAAAATGTATTTGTTGTAAATGGTTTCGATTTCAAGGACGTTACACAATGCATGAAATGGTTTATTTTAAAAGCAGTTTAAAAATAAAGAAACAGAGTCCACGCGTGTAACGTTGATCTAATTTAAATTTACCTCGAAAACCTTCGAAGGTCGAACATTCATTTTCATCTAATCTTACCTAACGCATAATGAACATAATCTTACAAAACAATATATGCCTATTAGTTACGCACGTCGAATAAAATTATAACGTAATATGCAAGTGGCAATTAAAGATGGCCGTAATAGTGTAGATAATATTTTCTTCGTATGTCATCATTAAGTTGTAAACTTGCATCTGTCACGATGTAAATTGTCAAATTTTTTAACATATGAATGCTTTATTTGCTATAGTTTATAATCTACATTTGATAGTTATATTCAATTTATTGGCAGAAAATTATTGCAGTTAGAAAAATGAATTTAAGGGCAGTAACAAAAGTTTGTTTTAACAGGTTATGTTAGGTTAGGTTATATAAGCTAACCTGATTAAAAAAAGGGTGCGTGTACTTAATATGTACGCGCGTAAGAAGTTATACTTCTTTGGCATTATTAAAAATAGTTTTTGATTGCATGCAAATAATTAATTACAATGATTAAATAATTAATCAAATACTGGAAAAGGAGTCATTATAGTCAATAAAGTTCAGTTTACATTTGAAAAATTAAATAAATAAATATTTATTATTATTTATTTATTTATTTAGTTATAAAGCCCACAACATCACACACAGTCATAAGTCCACCAACTATTTCACAAAATCCCACATCTAAAATGTGTGACAGTTAATGCAAGCATAAGTTTCTCAGTAAAAAAAATCAAATAGAAATTAAAAAAAAACACAACTAAAACACACACGACAATGCAAGCACACATTAAAATAAAATCAATTTTTTAACATAAACATAAAATAAAATAAAATTTTCAACAACTATGTGCAGAAAAAAAAAAGAAAAATCATCAGAAAAAAAGAAATTAGGTTCTAGAAAGGCACCCCACAATGCTTTCTCTAAAACCGATCAGCCCACTACCGAATATATCCAGCTCTGGATACGCTGTGTTCAGTTTGTTGAAATCGCGAAGAATTCGAACGAGAGGTGCCTGAACTCCTAGGTTGGTTTTGGCAGATGGAATTTGGAATATATTGTTAATTTTAAACCTAGGGAATGAGTAAGGGACGACAAATTTGATTTCCTGTAAAAGGTCACTGTTCTGTAAATGGTTGTTGAGCAATTTATACAAGAATGTAACACCGGCTAGAGCTCTCCGATTGTTAAGAGATAACATATTAAATTTTTTAAGTCGCTGATGGTACGGTTGTCTATGTGAAAATCCTCTGCTTATGAAAGCTAGGTGTCGTGTAAAAGATCTTTGTATGCTTTCAACGCGTTGCGAATGGATCGCATATAGTGGATTCCATATAATACTACCAAACTCAACATGACTGCGCACCAGAGCGTTGTACAAAATTGTTTTAGTAGTACAACTAAAACAATCCGCATTCCGTTTAAGAAATCCAAGCATTCGTGCGGATGTGGTGACTACTTTATTGACCTGCGATGTAAACGTTAATTTTTTGTCAATAATAACACCCAAGTCACGAATCTCCTGAACCTCCTTCAATGGCGCGCCGTCAAGCTTATACACAGTAACAAGTGGTTTTTTTTTCTTGTGTATTTAATATGAAAGCACTTATTTATATTGAGGATCATACCATTTAAAAAGCACCAATGTTGTATACCATTAAGGTCACTTTGCACTAGAGCAGCATCACAGACAGTGTTAATAACTTTATAAATTTTTAAATCATCAGCGAAGAGAGACGATTTACAGTGCTTTATATGATTCTTAACGTCGTTTACAAATAGTAAGAATAGCAACGGTCCCAAATGAGATCCTTGCGGTACACCAGATCGCGCAATATAGGGAGTAGACTCTGCGCCTCCAACAACTACTGACTGAGGCCTGTTACGAAGATAGGACCTAAACCAGTTTAGCAAATTCTCTCCCATTCCATAACCACGAAGCTTCTGAATCAGTAACGCGTGACTGACTTTGTCAAAGGCATTGCTAAAGTCAGTATATATGGCATCAATCTGGCGCCCACGATCTAATTCCTGACATGTTTCAGTAACAAAAGACATGAGGTTCGTTTGAATTGAACGGCCTTTTCTGAAACCATGTTGCTCATCAACGATACAGCCGTCTAAACATTTGGAGATTACGGGATACAGGACAGACTCAAAGAGCTTGGAAAAACAAGATAAAATACAAACAGGACGGTAATTTTTTACGTCGGTGATATCTCCCCTTTTATACACAGGTACAACACGAGACCTTTTCCATACTTCAGGAAAAACACCATCTTTAAGAGATCTATTATAAATAATAGTTAGGGGCAAAGATAACACAAATCTACATCGTTTTACAAAGATAGGAGGAATCGAGTCTGGCCCAGCTCCTTTATTAGTATCAAGACCTTTTATTTTCTTAGATATTTCATCCTCTCTAAAGCTAAGGGACATTAGGCCGTCAACATTGCCAATGTCGTCTGGAGTGGAACTGCCAACAAGTGATTCATCACAAGTATATACAGATGAAAATTGATATGAAAAAAGATTAGCAATATCAGGTGATGACTGGGCTGTAACATTGTCCATTTTCATGCAAGAGGGAAGCGATGAGTGACCACCTTTCCTATTTTTAATAAAACTCCAAAAACATTTAGGATTATTAGGAATACTTGCCTCAATATTTCGCTTATATTTAGTGTAGCAATCATCATAAAGTTTGTGACAACGTTTTCTAATAATGTGATACTCTATTTCGTCTCGAGGATTCTTGTATATTCGATACCTCTTACGTGTTTTTTTTTTTCAGCAAGTAATTTTATTAAGGAAGAACTGAACCACACCGGATACTTAGATTTCGTGATGGTCGTATTAGGTACAAATTTGCTTATAGTGGTGTTAAGAATTTTGTAGAACTTAGATACCATATCATTAACATCATCATGGGCGCGTAGGCTATCATTCCAATCAATAGTTTTCAGATCCCCTATTATAGACACATAGTCAGCTTTATAAAAATTTAGTTTAGTGTTACCTCTCGTTCGCAAAAAGGATATTTTAGAATATTCAAAACTTAACAATAAACTAGGATGATTCGCGTATATTTTACTTAACGAGTCGGAGGGGGCTGATACATTAATACTAGACATATTACTTAATACTAAATCTAAGAAACGATCATCGCTATTACCTATACTATTAAATTGCTTTAGGCTATTCATAGACATAAAATCAATCAAGGCAAAGCCAAGTGTATTGTTATAATTACAAGGTGTCATAAAAACTTCATTATTTAACGATCTCCAATCAATGAACCCTAGATTGAAATCACCTAGAATAATGACGTCATCGCTTAAGTTTAAAGCTCTGTCAACGCTGTCTAAAAAATGTGTCAAAGTCCCAATCTTTACAGGAGGAGGTAGGTATACTACACATATCGAAAGTTTCTTTATTATTTTATTAATATTTATATGTAAGGTGACCCATAAGTCCTCCACATCCGATTCCCATGCCTCAACTCTGAAAGAAGAAATTTCTTTGGAGACTCCCAATATGACACCTCCACCATCCGATTTGGTATTGGTAGAACTTGAACGATCTCTACGATAAACAGTGTATCTATTGTCAAATAATTCCATGTTTGAAATACCAGATTTCAGCCAAGTTTCAGTAAGAGCGATGATCCCATAATTAGAAGTTGACAAATATTTGAGAAAGCTTGCTTGATTTATTATTATTCTCTTACATTAAGTGTAACAAAAAATTCTATTATTATTCGAATGTTGCTTTTAAATTATGTCCAATGCCGTAGCATCTTCCGTGGGCAACTTCATTCTGTTAATTTTGAGTCACGGTGCGCGCGCATCGTAAAATTTCACTCTCATCAATTTTTCATAACGCGCCTAAAGAAGTATAACTTCAAAAATACGTTTTTAGGGAGAAACGTATTAGGAAACGTAGTAAGCATACCTTTCCTCGTCACAAAAACTTTGACCTCGGCCGATGCATATATATCCACTAAGTACAGAGAACCGAGTTCTTGACATCTGTGGAGAAAGGAAAAGGGCGTTGTTTCTCCAACTTTTAAAGATGTTGGAGGAACGCAAAGAGACCCAAAAGGCCACAGTGGTGGATATAAAGATGTCGAGTGGCACTTGAAAATACTTTGATACCGAGATCATCATACTGATTGTAGCCGTCGATTATAGATCATCTAAGAATAATTAGTGAACCAAAAATGTCCAATGTCCCAAATGGGGAACGACTTGGGGATAATAATTAAATAAAACATACAACTCATGGATGAACACCGCTGTAATGAATGAATTGAGGAAAGGGCCTTGAGAATTATTGAAAAAGTTTGGCAAAGCACGAAGAACCATTTTAAGCTTTACGCGATAGTCTTAAATACCATTATCGCTTGATTTGTCTCAGGCATCCAATTTTGCTTACAGTAAGTTACGGTTTTTGCTTCTACACAGCGCCTTAAAATGTAACGAACGTTTGACGGTTAAATTACTTAAGGGAGATGGAAAAAGATATGTAATAATCTTGCACCTGTCTTTAGCTTACTAGATGTCATCGATTTGGAAATTGAAAAGTGAATGAAAAATCTTTAAAAAGCCTCCAAGGCTTTGTTTAGATCATGCTGGTTCATTGGTCCTTTTTATATAACCGGGGGTAAACGGGCTCAAACTCAAACTCAAACTCAAAATATCTTTATTCAAGTAGGTAACCAAGTACACTTTTGAATCGTCAAGTTAAATTAATCGTAAATTTACATTTACTACCAGTTCGCAAGTCAAGGGCGTAGAGCGGGTAAGAAGAACTGGCAAGAAACTTTCCGCCACTCTTTTTAATCGCCAAGTATTGTCATACAAATTGTTTGAACTGGAGCAATTCAATCCCAAGGATTAGGATCATTTAAGTAGTCCTCAAATTTATAAAAAGCTTTGTTGATTAATTTTCGTTTAACGAGGGCTTTGAATTTATTTAGTGATAATTCTCTAATTTCGCTTGGGAGCTTGTTGTAAAAACGAATACAATTTCCATATAAGGAGTGGTTTATCTTTTGGAGCCTGGTTGGTCGTACACTCAAATTAGTTCTATTTCGCGTATTATACTGGTGAAAGTCACCATTTGTTTTAAAATCGTTTATATTTTTTTGGACATACAACAAGGCTTCAAGAATATATTGACCAGATAGTGTCATAATATTTAATTCCTTAAACTTATTCCGTACCGCTCATCTAATGTTAAGTGATACCGCCCATAGACACTCACATTGCCAGAGGGCTCGCAATTGAATTAATACGTCCTTTTTTGAGGACCCTAAGTCGAATTAGGTACAATATCCGACGAAATATTTATTTCTTGTTGATAGGCTCATATGACTATTTCTAATATACTATATTTGAATGGGTATTTCTTCTCTATACGCTATTTGGGTTAAGCGACTTCAATTAGTTACACAGATTAGCATTCTAAGGTTATTTTTTAGACTAGACAAGGTTTGTTTAAAGATTGTTAAGTAAAATACCAATTAGATGATTCGAGTCTTGAGTATTTCATATTCCCCCCTCACCTATAACAATATATATAATAGTATTATAGGTAAATATATTTTAATGGGATGCAAATGAGTTCAATTATTTAACTTTTACAGTTATTTCCAGAACCGTCTCGATTCGCATTTCTTAGTTTGTCACAAGTTGAATAAGGTCATGAATATCGTTATATTTTAAAATATTAATAATTGCCGTTAATTTGCAGATAATTGTATGCATTGTTCATTCATTATCTATCAGTGAAGGTTTTTATTATTATTATGAAGTGAAAACTTTATTAGCATCGTTGTGATTGGAAAGTCGATGAAACGTAAAAGCGACAGTAAAATTATAATAATATAATAAGATCATTTTCTGAAATAAAACAAATATAGATGTGCAAAAAAATTAAATAGAATTAATGTAATTCGATTATAAAATAAGATGAAATTTATCAATTTTATTTACATCATATAAAATTTAAAGAAAAGTCTAATACATTTAGATAGTGAAAACAAGTCTAATTTATATATAATTTTTTATAAAAACTTTTTCTATCATTGTAGGATTTATCAAAATTAATAATTCATATTAAACTTAATATTACATTCGTCTCAATATCTAGAAAACAACATTTGTGAAGGTTTCACTTCTACCACGTGTGAATTGCATACATAATTTCACTTAAATGCTACGTTACGTTTGAATGATGCGATTCTAACTTCCGTTGATATTTCAAATATAGAATAACGGAAAAATACTATCGACAGTGAAATAAAAATTCCTTTGAATTCATCTTCTTTTATCTTTATAGTAATAATAATTAATTAATTTAAGCGTATAAAGCGGGCCATAGACGGACCGCATGTTGCTGTCAAGACCGACTGCACTATGCGGTGCACGGCGATCTGCAGTTTCCATACTAAATTCATATTCGCAATACACGGACTTTTTTCATATTGCAGTCGGTCTTGACTGCAACATGCGGTCCGTCTATGGCCCGCTTTAGTCCGTGTTATTGTGTAAGTTACAATATTATCCTAAATATTAGTAGGTTATAGTAGTAAAGAGAATGAATGTCAGGTGTAGCTGTTTCTGACAAAGACTGTCTTAGACATGCTGGAGGCTTTACATTTACCAGGCATGAAGATTTATTTCATATATTTACTTTGACGAACTATTACAGTAAATCTATTTTAACTACACAGGCTTCAATAACACTATTCCCTGTATTGAGATTAAGTAAAAAACCTTTATTTATACAATATATAATAACATAATGATTAATTATTAATTAAAAAAGTCTTCATTAGTCACCCCTGTATGTTCCCTAAACCACTCCAAGTCAACTCCAAGCCATCTCTTGTCAACCTCATTTAGTCACGGCCACATTTCTGTGCATTGATATAACTTTCAAACAATAGTTTGAGCACAATAATCTGTTAGACGGAAATAAGAAGACGCAAAAAAGAATCTTATAAAGAAAGTAACAGTAATAAATTTAATCTATACTAATATTATAAAGAGGTAAGATTTGTATGTAAGTATGTTTGTAACGAAATGGTTTAAAAAGTATTGGACCGATTTTAAAAATTATTTAACCATTTGAAAGCTACATTATCACTGATTAATATAGGCTATACTAAAACAACAATAATGTTACCCAAGGTGTAAAAAATGCCTATAAAATATCGTTCAGAATCGAAAACTATTGATGATAGAACAAACAAAATGTTCCATAATATATCAATATCTACAAATTAAAAAAAATATGTACACCCGTGCGAAGCTAGGACGGGCCGCTATTTAATAATCTAGATTTCCGGCCACACATTTAATAGATTTCGTATATTTTGGCAATCGCTTTCATACACGCACACAAACGTGATCGAAGGTCTTTATGTGTCTTATGTCCATTATCGTAAAGGGAACAATAATATTTAGCTCACCTATTTTCCTGGTGTCGTAAAGTCTATTACTATAACGTGAGGTCACAAATTTGGGTCACGTGACAATTCCTTACGCGATTAGCGATATAATGATAACGTACGGTGTTTGTTTAGTAAATATGAAGCCTGATGTTTGTTCAATCGAAAAAGGTGTGCATAGTGTCAAACAGAAGCGTTTTCCATAGTTTATTTATTTTCTTTCAATTATATATTACCTAACAAAAATGTATGTGCTATATGTGCGATATTAATGCTTGTTTGTGAAAACATCATCTTTCTAAAGAATTAAAGTCGTACTTAGAGTCATTGCTTTAGAATTATTTAAGCCATTTAGAATCAGCGTTTATGTAATTTGAAGCTAGTAATCATTAAAAAATTTATTTATTTAATTATTAAAATCAGTCTAATAGCAGAGATACATAGACAAACAAAAATTATGACTATCGGGTTTCTGTAATCTCTTGTGTCACGGCCTAAGGAATAATACCAAGGAAAAAGATGCCAAGTAGCGTCACTACTATTAAATAAAAGTACATTCTCTCTGTACTTGACCTGAATAGAGAACGTTCTCTATCAAGAAGTAAACAAAACATTAGGTGCCAAGGTCCACTTATAGACAAACAATTAATATGACATAGTAAGGTTTTTTGTTTATTATCAATGCCATAAGAATGATAAGGACAAAACATTAAATATTTTGAGCTTTTACGTTACGGAGAGGGTCATTATTTAGACAAGGGTTTTAACTTTTATCAGGGTTTATTTTTGAATTAGGCTCAGAATAAGCCCTATTTTTATAAATCTATTTGAGGGATGAATGAGATCATAGGTACATGAAAGGTATCTAAAAAGCGTGATAGCAATAATAGCCATTTAAAAAAAGGGTGCGTGTACTTATGTACGCGCGTAAGAAGTTATACTTCTTTGGCATTATTAAAAATAGTTTTTGATTGCATGCAAATAATTAATTACAATTAAATAATCAAAGACTGGAAAATGAGTAATTATAGTCAATAAAGTTCAGTTTACATTTGAAAAATTAATTAAATAAATATTTATTATTATTCTCTTACATTAAACAAATAAAACACTATTTATCTTTAAAACATTTTTATTTCATTATACTATTTATTTTTAAGTGACTCTAATGTCTTCATCAGAATTTCGGTTTGTAATTTTAAATTAATCATTACTTGGTTGTGCATCTACGAGGCTTCTCCAAAACTACTTGCTTTCTGCAACAAATAAGAGAATATTAATTTAAGCTCTGTCCATGCAAAACTTAAAATTTTTTATAATTCATATTATAAATTTTTTAACACATTTATATTAATATAATTATATAAATGTGTTAATAATATAATTTGTAGCACATGCTACAGACCTGGATAGCAACTTTCTTTTATTCCATTTAGAGATAGAGATAATTTAAATATAATACCGGTGTCTTCCTTGTAGGTTTCTTTGGAGTTGTTTGGGGATTCTTGTTGTTCAGTTCGACATGATTTTCTTTAACCTTTCTTTAATCCTACAAAATAATGAAATTGTTAAGTTATGTTGTCACTGTTGTGCACACCTTTGTTTGGCTTTTTTAGTATTCAAGTTATGTCAAAACTGATTTATTACCTTGTCATTGTTGGCTTTATTTGCTTTTGGGATATCAATTGTTTCCAAAATGATTTTATTTGTAATAACCTGAAATATATAAATAACATCTATTAATTTAAGTATCATGGTGAGTGGTTCGCACTCAGGTATTAAGGTGTATTATACCCACTGTCCATTATAAGTGGGAATGGGCTCACTTCTGGCAGGACAGAGTTTCGGTACTACATGTGCAACATGGATGTTTTGAGGTATTACAATATCTCTAACTACCCTGTAGGGGAATAAAGTAATGTTGTAAGCATATGCCTATGCTTGAAAGGTTGAACCTTGAACATCACCATACATCATATTTATAATTAACATTCCTACCTCGACACCATCACAATCAAATTTATTGAAATCTACTTCAAACCATTGTGTCTCGAGAAGGTGATGGTGGCTTTGTTCCACCTCCAGTTTTTGATGTTTCACGGCGATAAGATGACAACTCTTTTTTTGTATTCAATTTAGTGCACTTCCACTGATTCATCAATTGTTTTTTGTCTCTTGTCCTTATATTTGCTAGATTAAATCTGATGTTTTGATTAAATAATGTGGTCATTTTTTTGAGATGCAGGTACTTATTAAAATGTTTACTTCTCTGTTATATCGTTCCAAGCCTTCATTTTCTCCTTATTAGTATTCGTGCTTAAATCTTTGTTCTCAATTATTGATATATAGGGTCGTAGAATATTTCTAAAAAGTTGCTGTAACAAACGCAATAAACAAAAGCAATGAATAATGGTTCATGTTTCAGTTTTAATCAACAATAATACTCGATAATACATACGGATAGTTAACCTCAATTGTATTGAAGCACTCAGGAAGGTTAGCACAGTTTTTTCACAAATATTTTATATTAATTCACAAATATTTTGTATAATGAAAATAACTAGGTATATAATTATTAATTTTAAACAATAATTAAAACTCCTATATTTGTTTAAAAGGTAAATGTCATTGTCAGATGTCAATTGTCATGGTCATTCAAAATTCTTGTTAAGCTGCTAAGCTAGAATGCGTGAAGCTAACTTCACGCATATTCTATTTCTTTTTACTTGTAGTTTGTCTTATTCCCATCTCGCTCGCGCACGCTATATCACACTGCCAATTTTGTGTCATAGGTGCGCGCGCAATCGTAAAATTTCACTCTCATCAATTTTTCATAACGCGCCTAAAGAAGTACAACTTAAAAAATTTCAATAACCAGAAAATCGAAATCTAAGGAAAACAGTATGTGAAAGACATTATTAATTATTTTCCACGGATGTGTCTTGGTTCACGATGCCGCCTAACACCACAGATACATATAAATAAGTAGAAGGTATGCTTTGTGTGTATATCATAAATATAGTTCCAAAAATATTTCTTTACAGTATATGTCAAAAGTCAAAATCATATAGGTAACACAAAGTACACTTATGAACGTAAATAGAATTATATATTAAATGTTTCTAATTTTACATGTACTGCTAGTTCTCAAATCAAGGGCCGAAACGGAAGAGAAAAACTGGGAATAAACTCAAAATATATTTCAAAACTCTAAACTATTGATGGGTTTATGTGATAAAATTTGAATAAAATGTCCAAGCGTTCGATTTAACGGCATTGAATTTGCATCTAAGCCTTGTGAAGAACGCACGGAAGGAAAACTTTACAGTGTTTTCTTAAGGTTATAGAAACAGATGCGCTAGGTCAGTGTTAGATGATGTAATTTATGAAATTGTTTATTGTCACGCGAAGTGATTCACAAATTGACCACTCCCAATATAAAAAAAATATATATAACTCTCAATATTAAAAATCTTGTACTTATAAAAGCAGTTCACAGTTTAAATTACTCGACAACTATAAATCTACGCTTATTCCCGCTTAAGAAGTAATATTTAAAGGTGTAGTAACTGCGTAATTTAGTGTTCAGACTTTAAAACAACACAGTTTGAATTAAGAAAAAGAGGCGTGTATGCAATGAATAACTCAAGAATTTGGCGGAAAAGTTTACAAATAATAAAGAAAGGAAATCCCATATCTTTTAACTATGTGGCCAAATCGTTGAAGCGAGAAAGTTTCTCACTGGCTTAGTCCAAGTTTAAGAACTGTCTTCACTGAATTATTTATTTGTTGTTGTCTTTATATCACATGATTTATTGTTTATATAAAAATTATAAATAAATCAGTGGCTCTACATCCTTCTAAGGCTTCAGATTTCTGTATGTGTTTCATGATCATTTATCAATCTAATAGGCAAGCAGGTGATCATCCTCCTGTTCCTGACACACGCCATGTTTTCCTTCAACGTTCGAGCGAATTAATAATAAATAAATTATCTTGGTTAGGGCATAGTATTTTAGTAGTAATTCTTCGTATTGTAGTTTTGGTTATAATTTTTAATTTAAAAATTGTAATTATTTTCTTAAAAACTAATGGATTGTCAATAAACTGTTAAATAATTAAACGAAATAACAACATCACCATTTGATCAACGGTCATATTGATTTAGGACGTTTGAAAAATTCACTATAAAATTTGATGTTTCTTACACCCGTAATATATAAGCACGATTATATATGTTAATAATTAAGATGAACTCAGATGAGATAACAAGTACATAGCACCAGCCAGTGGCGAAACTATACCATCTGGGGCCCGTGGCAAATTCTTTTGATGGGGCCCTGTCAGAAAAAATGGTCACGTTGTACTCAGTTTAATTTTAATATCTAAACTTGGAGATTTTCAGAGTACTCAATTACACGTTGTATATGTTCCACTAATGGCCATAGGCCTCCTCTCTTAGGCGAGTGGCAATGGTCTGTAGTCCCCACGCTAGCCCAATTTGTATTGGAGACTTCACATTCATCCATACAACATAATATCTCTTGGGCTG
The DNA here is from genome assembly GCA_905332375.1 of Pieris macdunnoughi. Taxonomy (NCBI): domain Eukaryota; kingdom Metazoa; phylum Arthropoda; class Insecta; order Lepidoptera; family Pieridae; genus Pieris; species Pieris macdunnoughi. The sequence continues at coordinate 6,003,672 of CAJOBZ010000062.1, forward strand.
GGGCCCTCTTGGGTCGGGGGCCCGTGGCTTTTTGCCGGCCCTGCAAACCTATTGTTACGCCACTGGCACCAACATTACCTACTTATACTCTTGCAACCATCAACTTGTCCTTTGGGACAGATTTACCGTCTAGCATTAATTAAATGAGATTAAAGCGTGCAACATTATTTAAAACGGAATTTTGTAGTTGTCATTGTTTTTGATTACACTGCTAGCATCATGGTGCGCTGGCCATAAGTTTCATACACGAGGCAGATCTTACGTAATAAGTTCTCTAAATTCTCTACGTAATAAGAAACATGTACTAATAATAGATACCATCCGTATGACTTCGAGGCCCTTCCATAACTGAGCGTTTTCTAAGGCACTTTTTGCTGCGCACTACCACTATGTGGATCCCGCTGCCCACTAAAGTAGGTCCGAACCAATTCGACTTAGGGTCCTTCAAGAAAAGAGCGTACCGATTGCTTAATAATGAATAAAAAGACTGAGAAAATATTTAAGACTGTGGACAATATCTGAATTAATTTGGAATATCTAATATATGTATAATAATAATATACATAATTGTATATATATTATTACGGAATATCTCATTTATTACTATCACATTAACAACACGATTTTATGTTCGCGCTAAGTATGGAGTTGCGTGTTCTGTCAATCCAGCCTGATATCATTTTTACGGACGGGACGTTATCAATTACTTTCATTGTTTCATATCGGTAATACTGTGTTAATGCTGTAAGGCTGAATTTAGTGTAACGCCGACCACACGCGCACCGTCGGCGATGATGGTCGAGATATATGAACTTCTAGAAAGCGTTTTTGAATGACGCTATAAGCGCGCACGGTGGTCAGCGCTGATGGCTGCGCGGCCGTACGCGTCGCGCGTCGGCGCCACGTAGCTGTCAGCGCTGACGATCGCTAGAGCGCCTCTGCTTTCAGAGAGCGTTGTAGTGTCGAACGGAGCGGACGTCGTCAGCGTGTACAGTCATGGCAAATCGCGAAGTAGATACAGGTCAAGTTATCAACGAGGTACGCCTGAGGAAGAAATTGTGGGATGCATCCGATGCACTCTACAAAAATGTCTTGTTGACATTCGAAAGTAATTAAAGGATTCAGCGCTGACGAACTACGCGCTGATCTATGAGCGCTGACGGTGAGCGTGTGACTAAATTCAGCCTAAAAGATTGGTGGAGGAATGATAGTGTACTGATGCTCTAGGGTCCTTCAAGAAAAGAACGAACATTGGTTCATTCGTAAGAATTGTCTTAAAAGGCCGGCAATATTATACTCGCGAGCCTTCTGTCTTTGAGAATGTCCATGGGCGACGGTATCACAGTCAGGTGAGCCTCCTGCCCGTTTGCCTTGACCTATAAAATAACGTAGCTTGAAAGTGAACGATTCATTGAAAATTCAAATTTAGAATTGAACTAAATTTGCAGTAAACTAACCAAAGGGCATCTCATTGGTCCTTTCACTCTCGCTTCACTTTGCGAATAAACACACTATATTAAATTTACTCTAAATAGCGTTTAGGAATAAGATAATATATTCGAATCTTTTTAATATCTCTTATATGTTTCCTTAGTTGATATATGCACCCCAGTAGCGTATTCTAATTTGAGTAATAAATAAGTCGTGCACTTCACTTGCCCCGACGTTTATTTTAATACTAACTTTAGTCCAGGTGTCTGTTTCACTCGAATTATATTTTTCAATAATTTTTAGCGTCTTACGTATAAACGCCGCGAAACGCTTGAGTTATTGTAACATTATTAATATTTATGAGAGCATTCAGAAGGTTTTGGTATAAAGATACTCGTACCATTTATAGAGTTAAAGCAGGGCAGAGACAGCGCTTAGAATTACTTCTGTATGTCAAAAACGGGTTAGACTTTGCTATATGGGATTACGCGCTTTCACTTTTGGCCAACCTTAAAATACCTAATTGGTCTAGGTATCAACTGGTTCCAAAGAGTGAATGAAAGAGTCCTTTAACGAATCGGGAAGACACGAAAGTTTATGCAGACTGTTAAAATACAAAAAGTATCATAAGTCATACACACATTATGCGTCATTATACGACTTGTTGCTTATAATTATTGGCAAAGTTCAAGGTAAGAGACTGGCTGGTAGAAGAAAGAAGTCGTGGTTGCGTACGGGAGTGGATGAAGAACGAACAATACCCGGCAATTGAAATTGTTAGGAGCGGGCGCAAGCCAAAATCACTGATCGTAGATTTGATTTTATTTAAGTATGTGATGCTTGAATTAAAAACAATAAATATATATGTGATCTTTCACTATAATTTCAATGGATGACTCTAATTAAATACACAATACCATATAAATTCCTCGATACAAAAAAACACAGTCACCTCTAACTTTTGCCTAGTTTCGTTTTTATTCAATCATGGCGAGTATTATGAAGCCGAAAACTAATTGAATTGCAGTACATTAGTTTGACCGAGAGCTGTTATTAGCGATTTAATTAAATATTGTATATTTTCCGAATTATTTAAATAATAATCATTTGGCATTTACTTCATTTTTGCTCCGCGAAGCGCTGCATCTCATCTCCCGCGAACTTCGGGCAAACGATTCTTTTACTAGTCATTTAGATAGAATTGTGCGCTTAAGGCGCGTTTAACAGTTTTAACAGTTATAAAGTGGCACGTAAAAAGGAGGTGATCTTTTAATAACTACATAAGTATTATTAATGTACCTCATAGGTATTAAACTGTCTTTATCACTCATCAATATTTAATGTGACGGATTTGAGGCGTCTAACTCAAACTCAAAATATCTTTATTCATGTAGGTAAACAAGTACACTTATGAATTGTCAGAAAGAAGTTAAATTAATTGTAAATTTACATTTGCTACCAGTTCGCAAGTCAAGGGCGTAGAGCAGGTAAGAAGAACTGGCATGAAACTTTCCGCCACTCTTTTTAATCGCATATTAATAAAAAGTATTGTTATACAAATTGTTTGAACTGGAGCAAATCAATCCCAAGGATAAGGATCATTTAAGTATTCCTCAAATTTATAAAAAGCTTTATTGATTAATTTTCGTTTAACGAGGGCTTTGAATTTATTTAGTGATAATTCTCTAATTTCGCTTAGGAGTTTGTTGTAAAAACGAATACAATTTCCATATAATGAGTGGTTTATCTTTTGGGGCCTGGTTGGTCGTACACTTAAATTAGTTCTATTTCGTGTATTATACTGGTGAAAGTCACCATAAGATATGATTGAGACTATTATTATGCGTACAAACGAGCTAACGTTTGCGATGTATGTAAGTATAGACGTATATATACTTGTTTAATTTACCTCACTGAGCTTGTGAAGAGTAGAGTAAATAATTGTTAGTTCGCTACGCGCTTTGCTACGTTCGTACGCCCGTGGTTTCGCTTTATTTGTACAATTTCGGGTAATATTTGCGTCCACTTTTTATAGAGCAAACTGGAAGCTTTTGATAAAATTCAAGTGGTTGAGATGAACATATAAATGTCTAGAAATTTATTATATACTAATGATACAAAGAAAGAGAGATGTAAAGGTTTTGGTGAAAGGATGATGCATGATCCTTCAACCTAAAGCGAGGACCAGTTTAATTACTGACTGGCCCGAAAGCTGCCGTAGCAAGATCAAGAAGTTGTATATATCCTTAGTGGCTGGAATAACTTTGTAAGCACGATTCAGGCTATGACGTCATCGCTGTGATTTGCATCGCACATTGTAGATGTCGCTACAAGTTCATTCTGATTGCAACTCTTCTCTTTTCATTACAACGTAAACATAATGTGACAGAAAGAGATAAAAGAGTGGAAACGGATTCTGTTTATATTATTAAGGGGAAGAGTTTATTCCGTAAGGATCCACTTCTCCGAACTGTAAACTTGTTTTTGTGTACACTATTGAGGAAGAGTTACACTGTTTGTGTGACGTGTGTACATCAACACACACTTTACGGCGCAGTTTAAATTGAATGTGTTATTAAATGTTATCACTATACGCTACGATCTTGTTAAGTTGTTTTGAATGTAATCTAAATACTAAAAGAAAATATTCAGTAGGCAAATATTTAGCCCAAATCGTGATAACTAGCACTAAATATTTATAATTTACGGAACGTTTTCTTAGGAAATATAAATTATTTATGATATACCAGTAATGTATTAATTATTAGGGTCCTTATTGAGATGCGCCCGTGTTATTTGTACTAACGTACTAATACATTAAGATTATTATATACGAAATCCCCGCTATACTAGACCCGGACCACGTTATAGGAAATCGCGTTGCAAGATTCTTCTCTCTACTGGGCGGGCTACAGGGCGAGGACGCTACTCTTGATAACATTGTGAGAGTAGCAGTTACAAGCTCGGACAGTGGAGGCATGTGGGAAATCCTCCAGAGATTCTGCGAAGCCGTGATGCACCATAAAGAAGAGGCGGAGAGTGCCAGGGAGGTCGATCCCGCAGCCCATACCACACCCACAGCGTCGCCGTTGCACCGTGCAACGCCTTATGCAATCCTGGGCACGTAGTCGCTTCAGGGGTTCATGCGTCCAAAAGAAGCTGTACAGCTTTATAAAAACGGTGGCGCCGTTGGGTTTTAGTGGGTATGCACAGCAGCGAGTCCTACATAACTCTTCACCATCAGGCAACCGTACCACGGGGTATGCGTAACGAATTTCCCCACAAAAATAAAAAGTATTCTCGTAAAACCGTGAACAATTCAAAAGCTAGTTACGCTAGCTAGTTACACGAAGTGAATAAAGTTAGTTAATTTTTTAACACAATTTAAACAGGGGTAAAGGTACGCAAAACTTATTATGGACTAGACAAATCATTATAAATTACACCCGACAAAGATATAACGTGGGATCGAAATCGAGTTATACGAAAACTAGTTATAAGTGTAGCATGTTCACGTGAAGTAAAGACAATACTACATGTAAAATAATATTTATTTCATAATGTGAGGGTACTGGAAAATAAATATTATTCGCCGCAAATACAGCCTCAAAAAGCCAACCACATACCCTACAATTGTTTTCACTTTTCTATTGTTAGTTAAGGGGTCGTAGTAACAATAATGTGTTCTTTACGTGTATATAATTACAACGAAAGCACTGCTTAGTCAACCTTTAAGTGTATGTTGACAGTTTCTTGTTTACATTACTACGATGGACTATTTCTGTTGGAAATCTGACATCAAAATTGTACTAGAAAATTAACGACATTAATTATATAATACTACTTCGCGTTTCGCCTTAATATGATGTTTTTACTTAGCCTACCTTTTTAGTAGCTACATACCAACATATGGAACGTATTGCTATGCTATAGACTGTTTGCTTTGTCGAAAAAAAAACACGTTTTAAAGGTTATCCCAGCAATTTTCGCACCATAAAAACCTGCTTTAGATTTAAAGGAATAAATTTAAAAAAAAATACTCGCACTGAGCCAGCCAACTTAGAATTTTGCGCTTAGCAATATAGTTTACGATTCATTTTCATTTATATTTATTTAACAAATAAAGTTTTTGGTCTACTGACAACGCAAGTAGGTATATAAGAATCCTTAATATAAATAACACTACACTTATTTATTTATTTATACTTTATTACCTTCATCAAAAACATACACATAACAAAAATAAAAATATAATACAATTTTCAAACAGTATATACAATTTTCTTAACCTTCATAGTAATAATAAAAATAATTAAAAATTAATAAAATTAAAATTTAAAAAGTTTGGTCCCTGTGGCTACCTTTAGCGGTGGCAGCATTTCCTCGCTGAATTGCGATACTTATTCGTTGAGCGAGGCAAGCACCAGCTGTGGTCACCGGTACTATTTACCAGGCGCCAACTTAAATCTTTGATTAACGCCTGTGCACTTGAACCCAAGAGTCTCTACTCCAAAGGGAACAAAATCGAGCTAATATGATTAGTTTATCCGATACAACTTAATAAACTTAAAAATTTTTGAAATAATGTCTCGACAAAACAATCTAATCTAATCTAATAAATAATCCAAATGATTCTTTGACATTTTCGAGGCCCATTTAGTATAAGATCCCGATATACAACGACCTTCACCGAGATGCTTATTTAATGAAACGTATTTTATATTTAATTTAATATGTCAATAAATATAATCCATATGGGTTGCCTAGCAAATTTCAGTCCAGAATATGTTTAATTAATATTTAAAAAAAAAAAAAAAATTATAATTTGCATGTAGTAAATTTTTTAAATTTTTTCAATCAATATTTTTAATCAGGGTAGTATTATATATGTATCACTATAACTTTCTTTTTTACTAAAGATGTATATATACTTTAGTGTCACATAAAAAATATACACATAAATAATTAATTGATTAAAAACAACCTAACGTTTGCATATTCTATGGGCTTCATACTTTCGATTGGTATAGAATTTATTTAATAATCATACCGGTGAAATGTTTAAAAAATATTATTTTTTTTAAATTAATTAAAATACTCTGGACTGAAATTTGCTAGGCAACCCATATGGATTATATTTATTGACATATTAAATTAAATATAAAATACGTTTCATTAAATAAGCATCTCGGTGAAGGTCGTTGTATATCGGGATCTTAGACCAATTGTAGAAAGGCACATTTTAACACGAGATTAAAGAATGGAATATCGTAAGAAGGAACGTTAAGTATGGCTTCCGAATGCCATAAATATATTGGAGTCATATTTTGTGCTAGATATTGACTTTGATTTGTATCCTAAACTAAGAAATAATCGGGCGATTAATTGTAATTGGCTATGACATTAAGTTTTTAATCTTACTCTCGAACCGTTCGATTTTCAAATATTCTTTCATGAATACGGAACACCGGAAAAATCCATTAATAATATTGAAGGCCGCTTTGGGAATATTTTCAAGGAAAAGCTTCGTGCCTTATAACAGAGCTTAAATTTTCAACCGTTTGAAGTTATATATAATAATAGCCTTTTATTTCAGATACTTTTATACTTAAACATATTTATATTTATTTCATTTCGTTCATTTTAAATATCCATGTGCCCTTTTTTGGCAAACGCCTCCTCCAAATTCCGCCATTTCTGTCTACTCTGTGCCACTCTCCTCTCTCTCCTCTTTCTGGTTCCTTAGTCTAATCATATCTTAATTGTCTTCCTCTTTTACGTCTATTGTACCTTGGGCACCAGTTTAGTACTTTCTTGTATCACTTTTCCGTTCCTCTTGCCATGTGCCCCGCCCATTTCCACTTAATTTTTTTATATATAATATATATTGAATGTTACCAGACATTATCTTAACTATGACTCCCGTAGATCAAAGTATTTTTTTTTAACTTAGCGCTAAGCCTCGTTTCTGAATCCTTATCTCGTAACTCGTTAGTGCTTAATATCCGTTAACTTAATCATCTCTCGTTATAGGCATGTTGATTAGCTTGTGTTGACTGACGTCTTTATTTAGTTAGGCCAGGTTCACACGGCAAAGTCCTGCACGTTTTTTTGCAGTAAACGTCTTAACGAATAAATAGTGGCACATGTATTGTACATAGACCGTTTATACGTTCAAACGAATACTCAATGGACTTGTCAAGCAAATCGAATTAACTTTAACGTTAATTCGGTTTAAAGGGGCACATAATATAGCTCTGTCTCGTTCTCGCTCACTGTGACAACTGTGTGAAGACTGCGGCTATTCGTATTCTACACGAATGAAAATCTACCATGTGAACACCCGGGTGAAAGTACGTTAAAAAACGAATACAAAGAAAACGTGCAGGACAATACCGTGTGAACCCAGTCTTAGACGTACCCGTTTGGAAACTGGCTTCACTGTAAGAATGTTTAATATACATAAGTAGAAAAATCTGCACAGCTGAGTTTAGAACGACTGTGAGTGCTAGCAATGCTCTTATATATAAAAGCTTGATTAATACCTGCACAGCGTACAGCGAATGAATCGCCAGTTGAGACACTCAAGAAAAAAGGCACTCACATACCCACATATATAAAACCTCAACCATAACCAATAAAGCTAAAGCCTAGAGCTATTGGAGCTAAGTATTCCTACATAGAACCATAACACTATAGGACACAATTACTACATAGACTACAATTATAATTAAATATATATAAATGGTGTTCGATGTAGGAATACTGTCCAAACACTAAATTGGTTATGGTTGAGGTTTGAATGGCAGCCTGTTTCGGAGAATGGTCTATACAGGCATTTCATTGTAATACTGTACTACTATACCCGTTGCGCTTATAACTACCGGTGTGACACTCCATGGCTATTCCAGAACCGAGTAAGTTCTGATATTTGCTAAGGTTTCTTTGGCTCTTATAGAATATAAAGTGAGCATAATATCAAATTATTATACATAATTCCTCTATATAATGTCGCTAAAAGATACTGTTTATAAATTCAATCTTAATGTAGGTAAATTAGATGAAATCTGTCTAACACGTTTTCCTGTTATTGTTTGGCCATATTACGTATTTCGCGAAGATTGATAAGATTCATTTGTATCAACTACGTTTTATCTCACAAATACTTATGCACAGAAAATATTTTGTTTGAACGGAATGTTTTATTAATTTCTCAATATATAACTCAATAAAACTGGTAATAAATAATAGTATACTAAAATTACTTTTCCTTTTAACAAAAACATGTTTTGCGTTGGCGTTGCGTTAATTAAAATGATGGATTTATTTTACAATTTGTGGAAATAACGCTTCATTAATGAATTAAACAAAATGTTAAAAGTATTTTTAAATAAAGCTCTACGCGTTTATTTTCCACGTATCTGTTTATAAAAATCTTTAAAAGCAGTAAGAATTTAAATCACGGTAATATTTGTCACTACGTTTCCGTAATATTTAATTTAATTGCACAAGAAAACATGTTTAAATTATTTGTAACAACGTAGGAAATACGTTATGACATTTTTTTATATAGTGCAAGGGCATATGTGTAATAAGTATGCATATTTTCGTAACGGTACAAGGAAATGTAATCAACTAAAAACCCAAACAAAATAAGTGTTTTCTCATACATCAAATTAAGAAAAAAATTCTCATAAATTTGCCACCATTGCTGATTCATTCATACTAGACATTGGTGAAATACGGCAAAGCGCGCATCGTCGTGCAAGTTCGGTAGGATTAAAAGAATAAATATTATCGCTAAGTTCACTTGTGTTAAATCATAACAAATTGAGATTAATAGGATACGGTTGTTTACTTTTTAGATGTTCAGAAGTGTCTTATGAATATTTCAATAAATCTCAACTATACCTAATGTGTGCCGTGTAGTCTATGATAAATGTATATTTGTAATAAATTCAATAGGTTCACGTCTAAATTGGGTTAACTCACGTTATTAAACTAATGTAGCATCATATGCTTTTATGATCTTTACACAAAAGATAGTTTCATTCCTAGATGTAAAGTGCAAAGCAGAAAGCGGTGTGCAGCTTTCGACTAGCTTTGAACTAGAGCTGTCGGCGATATCAAATATCTTTGTGCATTGTTTAAAATTTGTTTCATATCAAATGTTACATGTACGACGATTATTTTGTGCATAGCAATTATTATTTTATGACGTACGAGGTCTTGTTAAATAAAACATAATTGTCTTTAGAATAAATGCACTTTTGGAACAAATACAATATTAAAGTTTTAGTAAGAGACTTACCGCTGTTACCGAGAAGGTTTTTACTCCTTTTTGATGCACAGTGCACTTCATTTTAACGGTTACCTTTTAGTATTGAGTAAGAAAATTCTATTGTTGTTAGCAAATATTAATTCACATTTACAAAGGTTCTTACAAATTACAACTTCTTTATTCGTGAGACTTATGATTCATAAGGGATAGACATTTCCCTTCTTTTCGCATAACAGCGAAACAAAACGGCAACGTCTTTTGTAAAAGTTACCAAAGGCAACAGCGAATATACGAATACGAATCGCTTGTATTTTTACTACATTATTATTTTGCCCAAACGTCTTAACAGATTTAATTTAAATTTTGAAAATCGTTTAAGATAGTTGAGCTCTTGAGTGTTATCATGGCAGCGAAATAAGATGTTATTTCGGATTAGTGCAATTCAAGATCTCATTTCAGAAATGGCGAAGGTGATTCTGCTCCTTGCAACCTGCGCTGTAGTGAGAGGGGATTACAACCTCTTTACAAATCCTACCCACTTTCAAGATTTTTCGGGCTATCAAGAGGATAACAGGGTTGCAGATGGCGGTGTACAGGCTGAAAGACTGCCAGTTAATGGGTTTGGGTAAGGCTTAAGGAACTGTTCATAAGATTAAAGGAAAAATAATAATTTAGTTGAGCGCCAAGCTACATTATTAGTGTAAAATTTAGGTTTATAAGCGCAAGCCAGTATGTTGTACGAGTATATTAGAAAAAGGTTATTAAAATAACGATAAACATGTTATTTTAATATTAAAATTGAACACGACAAATAATTTTTTCTCGTCTTTGTTTTGCGTATGTAAGAAATGGATTTTAAATAAAGAACAAATAATTTTTTTAATATATTCAAAATAAAATCAAGTGACGGCGTAGTAGGATAGTTGAAAACAATGCGTTTGATTTTGATTGGACAAGCAATCGAAATATGACGCATTTTATTCGCATGTCAACTGTCATTGCGTCCGACTAGAAATGCTAGATCAATCAAAATCAAACAGAACACGCTGTAAATTTGTTTTATCATTTCACCACCAGTTCTCTAATGATATTGATTGAACATTAGTAATCATATCACAATTTCAATAAAAATTATCTACTCACAGTTGTAGAAGGAATGGTTGTAAGTTAGTTAAGTTTACAGTGATTGTGATGGATGTAAAAGTTATACTGATGAAGACGAAATATAATCTATTATGATACGTATCTAAAATGTTTATCTGTCGCTACATGTAAATCCAAATATTATCTATTTTCTTTTAACAATGCCCAAAATTATTAATTGTTTAATATATTAATACTTAAGTTAAATTACAACATGTTTTCAAGTATATATATTTCCTTCACAACCACTTGTTGACAACATATTTCGTGAACACGAACTATATATCCAATCTGTCACAAAACTAAATTTGACAGATGGGAGTGACAGTTCGCGTCATATGGTTGGTGGTTCGCACTTAACCGTAACTCTAAGCTGTATAGTTTAAAGTTTAAACAATAACGAATATGAATGTTCATATTATTAAGTGTTCACATTTGTTTACTAAAGAATATCTGATTTATTACGTGTAGCAAGTATATAAGTTGTATTTTATGAAACAATATTCCTGTAGCTTGGCGTCGTTTTGTTATTGGTAAAATAATAATTTGCACTTTGCACGATATGTTCGATATAATTTTTAATAATAATGAATTTGTGAAAAATAATAAAGGATGGAATTTTAACATATAACCCTGTAAATCATTTGAATCAACCATTGAATATGTTCAATAAATGTACTAATATTTATTTTTAAAGCTAATTGATTTTATAATATAGTTTCCGGCACGGTAGTTGGCAAGAGTGGTTATATGCAGATGTCCAGGTCTTGCTTAACATGACCATTCCCTTATAAAATCTTGCCAAGTTCCTGCCGATACCAAAGCACATATTTCGTAACAATATACAGATAAGTCACAGGTAAGATTGGCGAAAGGCAGGCTCTGTTGACCGGCTCAGTTTCGCTAACTCAATATTCCGCTGTCGTCTCGAATTTTTAATATTTTTTAACAAAACTTTTATATTTACAAATTCAGATACCAATACAGCTGTCAACTGTCATGAAAAATAAAGCGCAATTTTGACTAATGACAGTCATCTGCGTCTTTATATACTTGTCACTTACCTATATTGTGTACCTACAAATGTATAATGTTGTTAAATATGTGCAGGACAGCATGAATAATTTTATTTGTAATAAACATTGATAGATTATAGTCATACTAGCATGATGTGTTAACATTTACATTCCTAATGACAGCACCCTTTGTTAACAGAGACATTAAAAGTACATTAACAGGTCCAGGAGGCTATCTAAGGTAACTATTTATTAATTAATTCAACTGCTTTTATGATCATTACTATGAGTGGGTTAATCAAGAATATGGTTTAATGGTTTCAAAGAATGAAATCAACAATTATCTACTTTGAAATTCGTTCGTTCGAATCCCGGCTGGAACATGGACACGGTCTATGCGGCGAGGGAAAACATTGTGAGGAATCTGGCTATCTTAAATATTAGAAATGAAATAGACCCAAAAATTTAATAAAAACAAATATTAATGTATATGTAATTAATTTTAAATATAATTTACATGACATGTATTTTGTTTACTGACGTGACGTTTACTTGAAACTTGAAAATAAATTATTGAAGTAAAACTTCTTTAGGCGCGACTAGGGAGTAGGTAACTCAGATTTTTTTTCTGACGGAAGTAACGCTTACTTGTGTAGTTCCGCTATTTAAAATTAATAATTCGGATTGGTCGTAAGTATATGTCAATTGTCATATACTCCACGCTTCTTGACTTATACGCCAGCTAGTGGCAAATATCATAATCAATTAGGATTATTTATTTCCAAATTTTCAAACGGTTTAATTGTGAATAGCAAAGTGACTTGACAAAGGTTACACGCCCACACTTTTTATTTAATCGGTCGGGTTCGATTCTTAAGGATGAAAACGCCTGCTAATGAATGAATAATATTACATGTTATACATATGTACATGTTATATTTATTAACAACTTAATTGGCATATCGAATTAAAACATTTATAATTGACAGCTTCAGCAACCCACCACCGCCACCAGGCTCCACGCAGGATCCGGCATCGCAAACATGCGCAGTGCCACCATCGTTTTGCCCTAAATCTCGCTACCGTACTCTTGATGGAAGCTGTAATAACCCTCTGAGACCCAGCCTTGGTATGCCACAGACACCTTACCAGAGGCTTCTTCCGTTCAACTATTATGACGGTACGTACCTGTTCAATATTTTATCGAACACATTTCCAAGAAAACGTGTACTAGGGCGAAGTTAATGAAACTCAAGTTAGCCGTTATTATTAATATAGCTATCGAATACTTTGATTAACCACATGAAGGCACAAGCGCTATATTCTACGTAAATCCTTTTATCACACTTGTACCAATACTAAGAAACGACAAAATTATATTTTGTGTATAACAACACAAATATAATATAGAGGATTTTTTACGACAATTTAAAATATTATGAAACTAAATTTCTTCATTCACCGTAATTAAAACATAGATTAGGCGTAATTTTTTGCACAATATTATATGTAGAAAGATTGCAATCAAAATTGTAATGTAAAAATTAAATATATAAAAATAGAATATTTATTGTAATTTTATTCCTAAACATACAATTTCTTTAAGTAATCTTGTAACTATAGTTGACTTAATTTAACTCTGTAATTGAGTAAATTACCTTTTATATTATCTAAATGACACCCACGCAATTATTAAATAGCTTTTTGAGGCTTTCAAATACGTTTATAAGTGAGTTTGTTGATACAATATTTGGTAACGTTAAATTTTGCAAATAGGTTTTTATAATATCAAAAAGAAAATAAATTCCACAGTATGTTCATAAAACTGGATTAGGTATAGAAATTGTTTTTCAAATTAAATATTTAATCACATGTTTGTCCAAGTATCGGTCGTTTACAATAAATTCTCGCGTATTTTCATTAAAAATAAAAAATAAAAATTTAATTACATATATTCAAATATGTAATTAAATTTTTGTCAAAGCTGTTCGTTTTTTTCTTATTATTTGTTAGGATTATTGATTAATATTTACAGAGATCGCCAAGAGTTTAGAAAGATAAAATGATGTTTAACTTGCTTTATAACATAATGGCGCTTCTAAACGGGCCATGTTTTGCTGCAATTGATGGCTGCAACACTGTGGCCGGCAACATTGCAAACAATAGCAGCCACACTATGCAATATTGCAGTAATGTCCCGGCCATATAGCCAAACATGTTTTGTATAGCCACATATGGCCGATGTTGCCCCGATGGGTGGCCGGACGATCGCTAGGCTATCGAATTCAACTGCAATATTGCACAGCCAGTTCTATTGTTGTTTCAGTCACTCTCTTTGTTATGGCATAGTGTATCCTTTTCTACGCGACATGACGTTTGCGATGAGTGAAGTGTGCCTGTTGCTATATTCTGTTTTGCGATCAGCTGCATTTTGACGTTAGGTTACTACGTAAAAATGACTGCTTTTGACATTCTAGTTCTTGAATAATTTATTATCAAGGCTTATTTCTAGACTCAAATTTTCTACAGTTTCACGCCTATTTAAGTAAGGCCGAATCCACAATCTCTTCTTTTTCTGTTTATTTTTTAAAACAATATAAGCTGCTGCGACAAGTGTGATTTCGTCAGCCATTGTTGCCGGTTTGTGTAGCCCGTTTAGGAGTCTGCATCATCATCATCATTTTGCAATCGAAATGTCAGTTACTGTTTTAGAGGGAAATGTTACCGCGCGCTTGACATGTCACAGACTATATAAAACTCTTTACAATATAAAAATAACGTTAAAATTATTTACGACATGACTTGTTAATTAATGTATAATTTAAAATTATATTAATTATTATTATTAATATTAATTTTTAATTTAGTTTTACTATTATTTTGTTAATAAAAGCTTGCTTGCTCATGCATGAAGGAACATTAAACAAAAGTAGATTTATTGTTACTTACACAGTGTTATAGGAAAACATAGCGGAAAGAAAGGAAAATAAATAATACAAAAAAAACGTGTGGCACTCGGGGACTGCCGCGGTAAAGCTATTGCATAGCATTTTTTATCAACTTATGCAGTTATAATTATTTTTTATTTATGCAGTATTTGTTTTTCTTTGATATTAATTCAAGTGTTCGGTTTTTTTCGTTACGGAATTTCTTGATTCGGTCGCCGCGTTCAAAGCCCGCGATATAATCTATGCAATAGGTTAAAAAATAAGTCAATAGTACTTCAAGCATTCATCGTTTCATAATAAAGACACAACCATAAAAACATCTTGGAGATGTTATAGCAAATATAAACAAAAGAACACATATAAAAGCTTAACATAACCACTCTATCATCGTTTTATATACCTACCGCTACCATTGACAGATAAGCGTATAATAAATCACCCTACTAAATAACAGTCGAAATTGTCTCTTTGACATTGGCAGAACGATTCAATTATGCGACTCCAATTCGGATAAATACATGCTATTAGCCTGTGGTAAACAAGTAAGGTTCTGTAAAATTGGCAATGCACAGGTTTTATACGTTGCTGGATTATGCAAGCTTCTATTAAGCTTCATTTATTGAAATAACACTATTTACAAAAAAACACATACTTACTATATATTAATACAAAACTAATAATATTTTCTACAAAAACCTCAGAGTACCACAAATACCATATTATACTTATTTTTATTGTACCTGTGTTTACTATTCTGCGATGACGTTGTGTGACAAATTATAATAGTTTG
Organism: Pieris macdunnoughi; assembly: GCA_905332375.1. NCBI lineage: Eukaryota > Metazoa > Arthropoda > Insecta > Lepidoptera > Pieridae > Pieris > Pieris macdunnoughi. Next base: position 6,019,281 of record CAJOBZ010000062.1, read on the forward strand.
ACATTTGAAGTAACAGACTATGTATTAATTTGGTATTGAAGCGATCAAGTTCGTTTTAAAAACGTTAATTTTTAAAACATATTATCTTATCATATTACATTAGATGCACTTTCTCGGCTGAAAATTTGGTGAAGTTTGCAAGCGATTTCAGCGTTACTTTTGTAATGAGTTTTCACAATTATAACGAGTTGTTCTTTCGAAAAGCGCTCCATTTTTAATAATCGGAATAAACAGAGGTGACAGCTGTCTAATTTCACAGTTGCCACTTGCAGGAAAATAAAAATATTGCAATTTTAAAAAGTGCACTCTTACTGAGACACCCTATATAAATAAGCTTCATCGTATTGCCATCGCGGTGTTCTTTGGCTGAGATTCAGAAGCGATACTTGGCGCGAACTACGATTTCTGTATGTCAAAATCCAATACATTATTGACGTATAGGAGTCAGCCCTAAGTCTCGTTGCTTACCCTAAGTACTCACTCACCCATGGACATTTTAACCGAACTAAACCTATTTTGACGTCTATATTTTAACTAACACTTTATACACGTCTTAACACACGTCCAATCAAAAAAATAAATTTGATACTTCTGAAGTCAGTTATATTTTTTGTTAAAAAGGAATGAATAGATACAGAATATTTTAACTTTAACGAGAACTATAAAAACTAATATTCATAGATATTTAAGTCTGGAATATCCCAGAATACTTCTGTCTTATCGTTGTCATCTTAATCATTTGTCCCTAATTAAGAAAGTTCATTTTAAAAGCTGTGCTTTGGGACCTTCCAGTCGTACTATATCACTTAGAACAATGCTTAGTATAATTAAGTTAACTTCGGTGCTGTGGTCTTAGAGACATTTAAGGTTTAGATTGATTTATTGTATTTAAAATACTCTTGATTAATTCATTGTAGCTTCGAGACAGTACAAAATTTATAGTTGGAGCCCTGAGATGGCGAATTTCACATTTAACAGTTTAATGGAGGGCTCGCGTGTTGTAACCGTTAACGTGTTACTGCTTGAATGCTTCTTTTTTTAAATTTATATTGTGGTACGTGTATAACTAGGACATACCCACAGCTACTAATAATAATACCTAAAATTTTACACAATTCATAAAAGTAAAAGAAAATTAACAAATATTATATAAAAGACAGACAAAACAAAAGACTGCCTTAAGAAGTACTACCTCTGCCCCATGAAATACGCGAATTTAAACATGATTGCATTTTAAATAGTATTGTATACTTTATATTAGTTTTTTGAAGTTAAACTTCTTACGGCGCCTGAGGGTAAAATTTTTACGGATGACACGCAATAATAATAATATTTGCGTCACGAAGATGTGCAGCGTTTTTGTCGAAGAAAGGGAGAGAGCGATTGAGAACGATTAGTGAGAAGGGCGAATTACCTTATAGAAATTCTATTTTTAAAATTAAAATTTCGTAAAGAGAATTTATGAAATATTAGTATTTTATATTTTATGCAAAATAATTTATTGAAATCTCATACAACGAAATGTAAATTAAAATGCCACGTGTTTTTTTATCGAAGAAAAAAATAATATTTAAATGACAATTAAATTCCTAACATATTTTACTTTTCCTCCCTCTAAGTCTCGGAAATCTAAAGTTTTAGATTTGTAGAAATATGAACAAGACTTAAAAATCAGTTTGCCAAAGAAGTTTCACTTCTGACATGTGTACTTTGTACGCACGCACTTTTTATTTTGTATACTTTTCTATATAATTAAGATTAAGCTATTAAATATTATTATTAGCTATTATATGTAGAATGTATAAGCGATGCACCTTATTAAGCTCTTCTATAATCTTGATAATAAGTATTACATCTAAGGTGACAAAAATATTTTTGTGTATTAAGAGCGCCCATTAAGCTAGCAAAATTCATCATTTCACACCCCCAAAAGTAAGAGGTGACTTTGTGTTTTTTTGTATAGAGGAATTTATATTGTATTGTGCATTTAATCTAATCTAATATAAATCTAAATAATTAGTCATCCATTGAAAATTAGTAAAGGATCATTACTTATTTATTGTTTTTAATTCAAGCATCACATTCTTAGATAAAATCAAATCTACGACCAGTAATTTTGGTAGTTCCCCTCTTAATAAGTTACGAAAAAAAACATTTTCACATTTAATTGAAAAAGTACTCATAAATATATTTTTTTAGGTATCAGCCAACTACCCAAGTCGGTTACTGGAGAAGAACTGCCAAATGTACGTGAGATCAGTATAACTGTTTTCCCAGACAAGCCCCTAATAGACCCTAAATGGAACTTGAACGCCCAGCAGTGGGGACAAATCATCACTCATGACATGTCTCTGACCGCTGGAAACCCGCAAAGTCGTAAGAATTTTTATATTAATCATTTACTTAGGCAGGTAAGGCTTGTTTATTTTTATTAAAAAAAAAACAGGTGGCACTACAACCTGTTTCTTGATTTTTTTTTCTAAAAGCCACGAAGGTGAGCCTTCTGTGTCGTACACATATCGTCCATTTTTGAATTAGAGAGATGCCGGATTTCTTACGATGTTTTCCTTCACCCTACGAGCGAGTGTTAGATGCACACATAGACAAACATTCTATTGGTGAACAGTTGGACTGAACCTACAAACCCAGGGATGACAGTCGTTCGGTGAACGCCGCTAGACCAACACTGAACTTTAATTTATTTATAGTAATAACAAAATTAAGTATCTTAAATAAACTAATTATATCATCAGATGATTAAAATTACATAAGTCACAAAAAAATAACATATGTATTTTAGAGTCTTTAGAGAGTATTTTAGAGTTTGGTCTGAATTAACAAAATCTAGATTTTATTATCAAAAAATACATTTACATGTAACAGCATAATAAAAATCAATATCATTTCAAAAATAATAAATCAATATGAATACGTACACCACGTCTATGGAACTATTCCGAGTTCCTAAGCGAAATACTACGTACTTATCTGTGGTAACGCCAGTTAGACGCTAGCGCGCCGTAAAGTTTTTCGCGCCGTTATGCGCGTCATGTGTTGTTTTCTTAACTTTAATAAAAAAATAATGTTAACATAAATACAAAACGATACTAATTAACTTTAACATACATACTGTTTTGCTACCTCGGTGTTTTGTTCTCACAATTATGTGTTCATATTCACTTTTACCATTGCTTTTTACTATCTTTCATTTGTAAATATAAATAGAGCCCCACTTAAGGGAGTATAAAATTAGTGTAAGTAACTGATCTCTGAAGTGTGAAAAGAGTAGAAAAACCGATTATTTTGGTCTATTAGGTATAGTATCTTTCACTTACACGAAATTTTAACTATAACGTTGTGAAGATTACATAAAATTACAATTAAATTAATAAATTTATTTAGATTTTACAAAAATTAATACCGTTTTGCGTGCTTTGTATCAAGCAGTACCTGTTGGTGTATGTTATAGTTTTGATTACTTCTCTTTGCAGATCGCAATCCAATCGTATGTTGCGATGATGAGGGTGTTCTCGCGTCAGACTATAAAACAAACCCAAAGTGCGCCCCAATTGTCATACCCCCAAATGACCCAATACACGGACCTCAGGGCACACAATGTATGAATTTTGTTAGAACTGGAACCACGAGAGACAGGAGGTGCACACCAGCCAATGCTCCTGCGCAACCGGTAAGTTATTTAGGAATGTGGACTAAGGCTAAGACTTTCATTTGTAAAAAAATCCAATGCGTTTTAAACATACGGTCATGCTTAGCGGTAATCGACTCTGAGCCCGGTTAATCAAACAAATCTAGTTTCAAAAGCTGTCAAACTATTTTTGCATATGAAGTTTGACATGACATTCGAGATACGAATTAGAATACATATAGACCTGAACCTTACCCTAAGCAGATCTATATTAGTCTATGCTTAAATAATATTAGTCTTTTCTTAAGCGAATCCGGAACGAAAACCTTTAGTCCAAACAGATACGAAATCTTATTATGTAATATTAATGACGCACTTTTACGCATTCCATGACCAAGCATTCATCATATCAAGGGTTGTACATTAAAAATAAATTCGCGTTTTAACACCTGTAGTAATTTCCAATTCTAAAAAACTTGTAAATCATTGTGGTTAGGGTATATGCCGTATTCCCAGGGTTCGATTACTAACGCAACCATACTTATTTGGGTTTAAAAAAATTGACACTTGCCTTAATAATCATGAAAAACCTATCGTGCTACTATAGTTATTTGTCTTTGTCCGAAGCTGTCATCTGTCACCTCATACATGGATCTTTCGCTAGTCTATGGAAACAGCGAGAGACAATTGCAGTCTATCCGTGAATTCCGTGGCGGGAGATTATTAACAATATTAAGGAATGGCCGTGAGTGGCCCCCGCAAGACCCTAATGTCACAATGACCTGCGAATCTGCGCAGTCACCGAACGAACCCTGCTACTTGACTGGTAAGATGAAATATCTTAACAATATATATACATATATATATGTATATTAATTACTTCAATATTCATTGGTTTTATATTACCAATATATTTAATATTTGTTTGCCAAATTTGGGCGTAAAATTGAAAAATTGTTCAGAGCGGAAAAAAAGTTATCATTTATGACATAAATTATGCAAATTGCGCAATCTATTCTTGGCATCAGCTAACATCTCGAAGTCCTTGGTTTCCAATTATTGTAAAAACCTAAGGTTGGTGGTATTGAATCCTGTCAATTGAAATTCGTTATTGGAATCGCTATGGAGAGCCGTAGTAAGAGCACAGATTGGTGTACCCGACTATAAATCCAATGCTAGACCAACAATGATAAAAGATGTGTGCGCTTTACGGTGGTGGAATTTGTAATCCATCTTTCCATTTCTAGATAAATCCTGTGTAAAAAAAACATGGGTGTGTACCTACTTATGTACACGCGTGAGAAGTTATACTTCTTACGCGGAACAAGATAAAAATATTTTTAAAAGTTTTATTATACGTTTGTAGAAAAAACGACACTAACAATAGCAAATAGGAATTCAATATATTGAAAGTTTTATTATAACGCATTATCTAGTTAAATAAAGTTAATTTAAATATTACAAAAAAAATATTTCTACATAGTTAAAGAAATGGACATTTTTTTATTTTAAAATGTTGACTGCTAACTTCAGGTTGTCGGTTTTTTGTTACGGTGTGCGCGCGAATCGTGAAAATTTACTTTCATCATTTTTCCCTAACGCGCCAAAAGAAGTATAACTTCAAAAATATAGTAATGGTAGAGAGATACAGATAACATTTATTTCAAGTCCTGATAAAAAATCTCTTTCAAAACACGAGAACAAACATTAAGCAATTTACGTCTTGGTAAAATAGAAAGAAATGAAATACGAAATTACAAAACATAGACAGTGGCTTTCAATGAATACATACTAATCTTTATATATATAATTCTTCTGTGAGTGTGTATGTCACTGAACTTCTCTCAAACGACTGAACCGATTTTGATGAAATTTTTTGTGTGTGTTCAAGGGGATCTGGGAATGGTTTAGATTCACAAATCAGCCCGGCAGATGGCACTGCAGTCGGTACTTTCATACTTTGCTTAATATCCTAATCGCTTTAAATATCATGCAGGACAACGTCTGTGGGGTCCACTAGTATATTTTATAAAAACTCAACATCCTAAAGTATTTCTAAAAAATAATTGTACGAATAAATCACTAAGCTCGTTACAATTTCAACGTGAAGAATTCAGGAATATTTTTAAAGTAAACAAATATGGTGGCGCGTGGCATATTCCGTTCAACCAATCAGCGCGCGAGGTGCGTACCGTTTCACAATTTGACGGTTTCACTTCGATAGATTACAATCTACCGAATAATAATACGTTAAATTGTAAACAGTTCGTTGAGGTTCACAATCTTTCGACAGTTTAGAATCTCGCGAGTTAGATTACAATCTAACGGTATTTACAATTTTACGGTGACATCAGTATATTATGATCACTCCATCTATTTGTGACCTATATACAAATTGAAAATATACGAAATTCTATTTTTTTAATTAAAATTTCGTAATGAGAATTTATGATATATAAGTATGTATTTTATATTTTATACAAAATAATCTATTGAAATCTCTCCTTTTTCTTCGACAAAAACGCTGCACATCTTCGTGACGCTAATATTATTATTATTGCGTTTCATCCGTAAAAAATTTACCCTCGTGCGCCTAAAGAAGTTTCACTTCAAAAAAAATATTAACTTTGTTACGGAGTTAACTATTAAGTTTGTTATTGAGAACCGGGAAAGAGCTGGGAGCTTTAAGTTTTAAAAAAACTGTTAATACGAATCCATATAATCATTGTTCATACATATTGATTCAAATTCAAGATATTACAATAAACAAGTTAATTTTCAGGTGATATTCGTGTCAATCAGAACCCACAATTAACGATTCTTCAAGTTATTTTGCTCCGCGAACACAATCGCATCGCAAACAAGCTGGCAGCAATGAATCCCTGGTGGAGCGATGAAACAACATTCCAAGAAGCGCGCCGGATTCATGTCGCACAAATCCAGCACATTAATTATTATGAATATCTTCCTATATTCCTTGGTAAGTAACTGCTGGTTTAGAACCTGTACTGAAAAAGTTTTACACGGAAGACATGTAGACGAGATCGAAATATTGAGCTATCTAATTAATATAATATGCCTTAAAAGTGTCTTTTAGGCCGTTTCTCCACTGCTCCGGAGTCCGGTCCGACAAACGTTAATTACCGATCCGATTTAGAAACTCACAACAGTACTTACGTACTTCTCCACTACTCCGGCATCCGGTTTTTAACGATCCGATAACTTGCTAGATCGGAACGCGGTGTTTTTTTTCGGTCCAAGTATATCCAAGTATCCAAGAGGTTATAAATTATTATTCACAGGTTTATTTTATTTAAACCAAATTATGTTGCTATTTATTTATATTTTTATACCATAGTATTAGTGAACTATTTATTAAGTAGATTACAATATTTTAAGATAGACAATATAAAAAAGTAATAATCTTGCCAGGCAATAAAATATTCAGAACTTAGAACGTTTTATTAATAAAATAAAGTATATGTGTTTTAGTTAATATAGGTGTTGCATGATAAATATATAAGTATCGATTATTGTCGGATCGGATATAGTGGAGAGGCGCAATCCGGCCTTCCGATATTTTTCTCATGACTCATTCCGGTATCCGACGCCGGACCGGAGCAGTGGAGAAAGGGCCTTACGCTGACACACGTTTGGGAATCTTTGGGAATAATTATTTCAATTTTTTTTAAACCTATGAAGCATCTGTTCACCGACAATACAGGATTTGCATAAAAGGCAACCTAAAACTTATTTATTTCATCAAGTTTTATTATTTAAATCTCTATATATAAAATTCTCGTGTCACAATGTTCGTTCCCATACTCCTCCGAAACGGCTCGACCGATTCTTATGAAATTTTGTATGCATATTCAGTAAGTCTGAGAATCGGCTACTATCTATATTTCAAAGCCCTAAGTGATAAGGGATGTCCAACCCAAAAAAAACTTTGGCATTAATAAATACATGCTATCCTAAACTTTCACTCTTCTATCACCAACTATTTTTTTTTATAGTAGATAGTTATTGAACTAAAAAAATGTATCCTAGAAATAATAGACACGGCGAAACAACGTTTGTCGGGTCCAAAACCCAAATCAGGGTATTGGATTCAATCGTTCCTTGAACTTAAATTAAACTCATAAACAACATGACATGCTATAAATCGCATTTTACAATGCATTGTTATATCCTAAGTATAAGGTTAGGTGTGTCTTATATACTTTACTCAAAGGGTAAACAAATATAATACCTTAGGCTAGGTTCACACGGCATTATCCTGCACGTTTTTTTGCAGTATACGTAAAATATCGTACACGGTTTATACGTTCAAATGAATACTCAACGGACTTGTCAAGCAAATCGAATGAACTTTAACGTATTCGGTTTAAAGTGGCACATAATATAGCTCTGTCTCGTTCTCGCTCACTGTGACAACTGTGTGAAGACTGCGGCTATTCGTATTTTACACGAATGAAAATCTACCATGTGAAAACCCGGGTGAAAGTACGATAAGAAAACGAATACAAAGAAAACGTGCAGGACAATGCCGTGTGAACCCAGTCTTATAGGTGATTCTGACATTTGGGGTAGTATAAATACATAATATATAATTACCATTTTGCCTTTGGGTATTTCAACGTTATGATAGCGGTATAATGTAAATAGAGCAAGAAGGACAGACACATAGAGAACATTTTCTTATAATCTACAAGACTGGCCCCCTGGCTGTGTTGTCTCAAAGAACGTTGAATAGACATTTCTTGGACTTCAGCGTAATATTATGTGATACATTATTACAGAATTATTAAGTCTAAATTTGCACACTTCAATTTTATAGGTATACATGTAAACTTTTCAATTTATACTAATATTATAAACCCGAAGAGTTTGGTTGCTTTGTATGGTTTCGTAGGCTTCAACAAATCTTTAAGAATATTGCAAAGTACAAATTAAATTGCTTTGAACTTCTAAACAAAACTTGTTTATCAGATAAAAAGAGGAATTCCAGTTTTTACATAACTCGACGTTGCAAGTGCTTTTCAGCATATGTGGCCAGTGAGACTCACGAAAAATCGAGTGTAAATGTGGTAAAAACGGGTAAATATACGTCAGTGTCAGTCAATCTCGAAACTTAGAGGAAAAAGTATTATTTGCCAATACCATTATATTGTAAGATTTAATAAGATTTATTAACACACCGATAGTACGATGCAGCTTGGTGAATCTTAGGGATACGTATTTATATTCTTAGCAGAATGGCAAAGTACAAGTTACCAGGAATTTTAAAATTAGATTCTCCAACGTTTAAAGTTCCTTATTGTCTGAGGCAATTCTTAACAAGTTTTAACAGTTAAGCTTTTGACGTACAAAAAAGATTCTATTTTCAAATTTTCTACACGAGATAATTTCTCTAATGCTATAAGAATTTTAATAGGTCTAAATACGCAACTGTCAAAGTTGTACGAGAATTAAATTAGATATTTAAAGAATTTCAATTAAGTACGTTTATTGAACTTCAAGGCATTCCTTTTGTTACAACGTCTCGTTATTAGAAGTGAATGTTTTTTTTGAGCTACGTATTTTTCCTAAATAGGATTACACCTTTTTTTAAATATTTATATAAATAAAGACTTTATACGTATATAAACATTAGTAATATAAGCTCCTCGATAATATCTATCTAGATAAAACAAAAACAAAAGAGACAGTAACTTTCCAAAATTTAAGAAAAATATTCAATCTGTCACTTTCAAAAACTTTTCCCGCGAAAGATGTATTCGATTTTTAAATTAATTTATACAGGAAACTCAAATGGTGGAGATGGGTTAGAACTTAGTCCGAGAAACAAAAACCAAAGAGAATTAAAGTAATTGTCTTTGGAAAAAACCATAGAGCGTTGGTTGAAAAGAAAGTAGGATTTTTTTTATTTTAGCTGTCGACGGAACTAAAAATTATTATTTCTTGTAGGATTGGAAAACATGTTAAAGAACAAGTTAATATACCGCGGTGTTCATTCACACGTGTCCGATTACAACCCTCAAGTGGACCCATCCGTTCTGGACGAACATGCGACGGCAGCCTTCAGACATTTCCATACTTTGATACGAGGATATTTGCAGTGAGTAATAATTTATTTCATATCACAACATAATCTTTTTTTATTATTGATTCAGTATAAGTTATTTTTACTTTAATGCTATGATTCCCATATAACCGATCAATTTGACGTAATTATTTACTTATTTATTTTTGCGTTTGGTTTTGAGAATGTTACAAAAAAACCTTATATATTTCCTTCTATTGTTTATGCTCTGATGAACGCCTTTAGTTTGATCCTTGGTATAAAATCCTCCGGGTATTTCAGATACCGGCAAACATCTTGAACAAATGTCCTTGCCTGCGCTTTTTAGGTATCACTGGGGGGCGGCGAGAGAGTGACGTGTCGATCGCGTGATTGGTAAATCAGTTGACTTTTGTCCCTTGTTTAATGCTCAAGAAGTTTGCCGGTATCTGTACTTTCTTAGGGCACGTGCTGCATCTTTTGCATTGATATTTTTTTTAAATTAAGAGTTGTTTAAATTTTGTCTAAAGGAGATTTTATGTAAAATAATGACTTGGTGCAAAGCCAACCTTCAAATTCATATATCGATAGTCGATTTATTGCTCCACAGCCTTTTTTAAATACTATATATAAAACGTGTATCCAATTGTTCTGTACTATTTTTCTACCAAACAAATAGGTTCGTATCCAACAAATGTGATTCAAGTTAAGGTAATTTCCTCTACAATATATTATCTTAAATATCAGGCATATCCTCATACAAGTTTACTCTTAAAATCCAAGAGAATAAGATTCTTTCACGGCTTTCAGGATTTGCTAATATGATTTGGTATGTTACGAATATTTTGTTAGTCAACCGTTATTTGGTTACAAAATATTTGAAGAAATTGTATTTTTCGACAGGAATTAATAGCTATCAAAAACGGTGTTTATAGAAATCTCAAAAACTAATAATAATCCAATTGCGCATTCCCACTGGATAGGATAGGGACTGGATAGGGTTTGGCCTAAGATCCATTTCATTGATCATTTTTATCTACTGATAATAATAATTTATTTGCATATGGTATAAAAATCTTATGGTTTTACAATCTAAACTCTGCATATTCTGCCACATATAATGGCGTGCAAATTTATCTTACATAATTAAAAATTAGAATTTTATGTAGTAGTTATATATTACAATCAAACCTTATGTGATTTTATAATCACATTATTTATTTTTATATCCGCACAATCAGCCATATATACATAGGCATGCAAATGTCATAAATTTTTTGCAATGTCATATAATAAAATCATTTACATAATGTCATAGTAATAAGTCAAGCTATTTACAATTAATTGTTGTCAAACTTATAGGCCAAATATTCGCCCACGCTATAAAAGCACCCTGACTTTAAAAACCATAGACATAGAGACTGATCTATTAATCAGCCTTCTGTCTCACGTGTCGTCAATTTTTGAGACATGCCGGGTTTACTCACGACGTTTTCCTTTACTATACGAGCAACTGTTAGTAGGGCAAACGATCCTATTAACAGTTGCTTGCGTGCTGTATGTGTGTATGATATAGATTTCTGTGTTATTATTAATTACATTTTGTACTAGACTATTATATGACGGCTCATTGGTCTAGTGGTTAGTACCCCTGACTGCGAATCCATGGGTCCCGGGTTCGATCCCCGGCTGAGACAAACATCGATGTGATGAGCATTTGGTGTTGTGCTTAGGTCTTGGGTGTTTAAATATGTATTTATATGTCTATCTATCTATAATATGTATGTATATCCTTTGCCTAGTACCCATAACACAAGCTTCACCAGCTTAGCATGGGACTAGGTCAATTGGTGTGAATTGTCCAATCATAAATAATTAATCTAAATATTTCTATTCGTGTCTGTAGTTTCCGTGTTTTCTTTGTTTGTGTTGTATTTGGTCGGCTCAAACAAATAGCGTGTTTTTGACATACAGGATTAGGATCCTCTCTGTAATGGTAGAACTGTTTGTCTTTTATTTGCTTTAGGGCTGGACAACACGTCTCTCAAGTACGAACCTTAAGCATATATAAGATAAACTATATGTAGAAAATATGGTTTGATATGCAGATTTGAATTTGATTTATATTATACATTTTATAAAGGAAAAATGATGTATATTTATTATTAATTAATATCAAAATGTATTCCGCAATCTGTACCTCATTTAATTTATAATTGTTTAGTCAAGCCACATTTCATATGTCTAATTGAAATATGGAGTCCAGCATGCAAAAACAAAATTTCTAGCATACAAACACTACAAAATAAATTAACAATTAGCACTATTAAGATACAATTTTTCAAATTATTAACCAAAATTATGATGATTTTACAAAATTAATTAAGATACATAGTGCAAGTGCAACTTTTATATAGTGCAAGAACTATAAACACCTGAATCTTTTTTTTTAATAACTCTCCATAGAAACCTTGCTTATCTTTAAAAAATCAAACACCACTACACGGAATACTCGTCGAGCGAGTTTGCTTATCTTGCCGGAGCCGCGTACAAATTATTTGATGAAGTCTATTAAGTATGAGGTGTGCAATTATTTAATCAATTACCGTCTAAAATTCGTAATATTAGCGCGTTTAACCAATTCAAAAAAGGGCATTAATGAAACATATCAGAATGAGCCTAGCAGATTAAAATTAGGACGGCTGATGGCGACGTGTATCTCGTTAATATTAAGTTTCTCATGTAAATAAAAATACATGTAATGAGAAATAAAGTTCTTTAAACATTATTATACTGGCATCTTCAATTATATTTTAAAGAAGTAGTGTGGTTACGATAACCTTTACAGTTGTCGATATAAAATAACGGCTCTGATATGAGCTTTTGTAAAAACGATTTGTGGCTACGTTACTACTACTACGTCTGGTGTTTATTTAAACGAATATTGTTTTATAGCTTGATAACGGAGGACAGACAGCTGGCAGGCTACGCCCGTTTGAGTGATTGGTTCAATCGACCACTACTATTAGAACTCGACAACATCTTCGACAAGTTGACTTTGGGTCTAACATTTCAGCCACAAGGGTTCAGCGATCGCTTCTGGGATAGCGAAATAACTCAGTTTCTGTTCCGGTAAGTCGCAGAATAGCCTTCTCATTTATTATAAACTAATATATATTTAAAGAATAATATATTGCATGCATGCCCGGTTGCTAGGTTTTTTTTCTTAAACCAAATTAACCCGAATAATTTCAAAAATATTCAGGTTGTAGAATTATTTTTACCAACCAATACTGAAATGTTAATTTAAAACATTTTCTTATTTTTTGTTGTTATGTAAAATACATTTAAATGATTTCGCTTTGACAAATAATAATATATTTTCTTGTCATATAATGATTTTCGCAAAATTTAGGATAGGGATTTAGGATACTTTTACAAATAACAATAATGTATTTAATTGTTGGATATACAATTTTCATAACAGCTTTATTAGCTAAGTATACATAAGTAAATACCGTTATATTTTAAATAAATGTTCAAATAACCCGTCGTTATAAATTCAAGAAAATTCAATCAATTTTATCACACACTGATACGAGCGCTAAAAAAACTCCTGTGCCTTTTTGAATCGAAGGCAAGCTGGTTTCCTTCACCGTTTAAGCGAATGTTAAATGCGTAGAAAGTCCTTTATATCACAGTCGGGAATCGAACCTACGAATCTCAGGGATGAGAGTCGCTGAAGCCAGCTCACGATTGCTGAATAAATTCCTTTTGTCATTATTTAACTATTTGAACGTCCTTCTATAAAAATTATATATTTATAAAAAAAGTATTAAATGTCATTCGTCGAAATATTTCTGACTTATTCTGTTTTATAAGACATAAAATCGTTCAATGAGTTGTACACAATTTTCAAATAAACTACAGATCACAAGGTCAAAATACCATTTAGTGTTTACCGAATACAGTTAAAAAACTTATAGAGGTTCCAGTGATCGTAAATGTTATTACGAACATAGTTTACACAGAAGTTTAAACTATCTTAAATAACTTTTATTGCCTTTGACCTCGACTAGTTATTGAAAGCTTTGCTTATAATAATAAATTTATTTTGCAGAGTCCATTAAATAATGTGGTAAATTTAGAAATATCAAAAAAATTACCTTAACGTGTGATGGCATTTTAAATTAAGCGTTTTAGCTATATGTATTGTTATTAGTTTTAAATCATCGCTGAATCATTTGGTTTCACCACTAGCTTACGAAGATTGTAGGTAAATAAGAGTTATGGTAATGTGTTGTGACTGAATAAATAGGTTTTTTATACATATGTATTCACTAATAGAGCATGGAACATTACGATCTAGCCTAACTTAAGACTAATTAGTAATTCAAGTCTAACCTAATTTACTAAAAAGGATATTTAACATTTTTTTTAATGATTTTTTCTAGATAATTCCCCGACTATGTTGACGTCGGAGGTATTAAATAGCTTACGTAAATGGTATTGGTAACCCGGATGATTAAACACTACTACCTATTTCCTCTAACACCTTTTGTATAACCTTTACAGCAAATTCCAGAAAGATGCCTCTTAACCTAATATTGAACATTTTTTTTTTAAATTCGTCTCTGTTACTTTTATTCCCAAAGCTTGTTCAGTGTTATACCCGTAGTAACCATACATTGGACAGTCGGTCAGCAGATGCAACACCGTCTCTTCAGCTGTATTGCTACAAGGACAGGCAGCACGTTGATATTTAATATTAGATCTCTAATAAGACTACTCACAGTCTCTATTAAGGGAAAGACACTCTATTCTTGTTTTTTTTTTCACTTACCACCGTTTAGCACTTAAGACAAGCTGAACAAATGATTTTATTTATCTTTTATACTTTTTAGTAAAGCTGAAAAGCTTTTTCGGACGCACTAATCGCAGGAACTACCAAATCGATTTGGAATCTATAATAATGTTCTTTTCTGGCACTTTGGTAAAATATTATAATACAAATATTTGTATATATTGTTTAGCCGTAACCAAACATTTGGCGGTGATCTACGAGCGACAGATATACAACGTGGTCGCGACCATGGCTTGGCTAGCTACATTGACACTAGAGCTGCTTGCGGACTCCCAGTACCCCGAAGCTTCCAGGATATGACAGATTTCATACCTAAAAAAGTAAGTTTTTTATGTTAGAAATGGTAGAAGAGTTACAACAAATACTATTTGATTATGTTTTAAAATAAATACAATATATTGTTATACAACAGCCCATCGTACACTTTTTTGTTATTTTATATTTATTTAAATTAATATAATAAATAATGGTTTATCTGTAAAATTTTGCGAACATGATTTTATTCGAATTAATACTTCTTTGTTGTGATAAACCAAGTATATTAAAAATAATATTTATTAAGTTCCGCAAATATATTTCGACCCTTCAAAAACTTGCCGCCCTACTGAATCTTATTTTAGTAAATTTATTACTATCTAAGAAACTAATATCACTAAATCAAAATGTTTGCGGAAATACTCGCAAATAAAACGTTGATGGAAAAACACTTTTCTTTTTACACTTCGGTTTTCCAATTGTTCTTCGTCACACGTAGACGGCTTGAATGGTCTCTTGAGGAATGTCTTTGCTATTATTTCTGCGATTTATTGAGACTTCCTTCGTTCAGATTTCTAAGACTATTTACTCGACCTGAAATTTACGTTATATAATATATAAAGTGACGTAACGCTATATAACGTGACGCTGTGCGTAACGCAACGTATAGATAGTGCAAGGTTATCGCCTACTGTGCTTTTTGAAACACATTGCTCGGGTAGCGAACCTTGGATCGCCAAACTACACCAAAGCACGTAATGACGTGTCTATTAAGGGGCCTCTACACGGGCTACTCTTATAATGAAATATGTGGCTACATAATTGCCGACTTTATCCCGAAAATACAAAAAACATTTTAATGCAGCACGTGGCTAAAAAAATTCTGCAACAGTATAAGGCTTATTATTGATTTATCAAGGTTGATTGCGGTATTGAAATGAAAATAATAAAATTGTTATTATTATTAAAACATTTAATCTAAAATGTTTAAATCATGCTATTGGTAGGCTTCGTAGCATGAACTGGCTATTAGGTAGAAATGCCGCACTCAGTATGGACAATAAACTTCTCATCTACAAAACTGTAATAAAACCAATATGGTTCTATGGGATACAGCTCTGGGGGTCAGCAAGCCGCTCTAATATCGAAATCCTGCAGCGGCTACAAAACAAAACACTGCGAAATATGAGCGGTGCGCTGTGGTTAACACGAAATACTGAAGTCCATAAATATTTGGGAATTGCCACTGTCGAGGAAGACATTAAAAGATCAACCGTGCCATACAAAATGAGACTTCAGCAACACGTCAACCCCCTAGCTTCGGGCCTCTTGGAAACGACGGACAGTGTGTATCGGCTAAAAAGGGCGAAACTTGCCGCAGTCTGACAGTTTACAAATTACGGAGGGAATAATAATTATTGGATTTGCGTTCCCTAATTGCCATCATTTCCCATAAAATCTGATAAAAGCCAAGAGGCTGATTGCAGATGGACTAAAAAAAAAAAAAAAACATTTAATCATTTACTACATATGCCCACAGCTAGGACTAACCTTCTAAAAAGGGCACAAATTATTATTCGCTATACGAGTATTACATTACTCAACGAATAACATAGTGGCTGCTGACAAAAGTTCTTCTATTCGTTTGTGCCTGTAATAATTATTAAATTTTTCTTTTTGTAAATATTCTTTAGCTTTTTATCCCTGATGAATTTCTTGTAATTTTTGTTTGAATGTTTGTTTTTATATCGCGTGTGAATTTTGTATTGGATATCCTTTTTTGTTGATTTAGGGTCGCCTGTTAGGACAAGATTATGTTTTTTGTAAATAAATATTTTTGTTAATATTGCCCCTTAATAAAACATATTTATATTTATTTCCTACACAAATACACAGTATTTAAAATATTTTTAACCAACATAGTAATAATAATAATAATAAAAGATGGATATTAGAAAATTAAAACAAATTTAAAAACGGTACCCAGGGCAGTGTATTAATATTTTTGCCCATGTGCAACTCTACTTGTATTTTTCTCTTAAAGCCATCAATATACACGTTTAAGAGAATCTTTCTTTCAGAGCGTAGACCTACTCGAAACTCTATACAGCGACGTGAGAGACGTCGAATTGGTCGTCGCTGGGTCTTTGGAGGTGAACGCACATGGAGCGCAAGCTGGTCCCACGTTCCTATGCATCCTCACTGAACAATTCTACAGAACCAGAGTGGGTGATAGATATTTCTATGAAAATGGAGACCCCGAAGTTGCCTTTACCTTAAGTAAGTATTTTTTGGGTTCTGCTAAATTTTTTGTAGTTACTGTACCTAATGTTTTAAACACCATATTATATCCGCTATGCCTCGCGATAGCTATATACTACGGCCGTGCGATCATACTGATTCGGCCGTATTAAGTATACTATCCACATTCCATGGACTGCACAAATATTTTTTTAGAACCTTTATGAGATAAAAGTGTTCAAATAAAGTTATACTTCTTTTGGCGCGTTAGGGAAAAATGATGAGAGTAAATTTTTAAGATGCGCGCGAACACCGTCACAGAAAACCGCAACCTGATAGCTATAGTCAACATTTTTGTTTTTCCTATTGTTAGTGTGTTCTACAAACGTAGAATAAAATTTTGAAAAGATTTTTTAAATTGTTTTTCTTTCTTTTGATAAGTTTTAATAATTTATTAACGTGTTTAATATAAAGTTTAACTCTACTCAGACTCTGAGGTTACAAAAACTAACCCAGACAAGAGCACGCTTATAACATCTCTCAGGCACTCACACACAAATGGACCAAATAAAGATGATGCTGATGATGATGATGAAAAAATTCACAAATAATTAAAACAAAACTTTTCTTTATTCAATTTCTTAGGTCAACTGAAGTCTATTCGTAGAGGAGCGTCAATGGCACGAATCCTTTGCGATAACGCGGACAATATTCAATTTATGCAGCCACGGGCCTTTGAACTCGTCGCAGCTGGGTAAATATTTTTAAAAATTAACTATATTTTTAAAAAAAATCACATATTTCGTAAAATAAATTGCACAAAATCATCATTTTATGATCTAGCCAACTAATAAGTTATTTAAGTGTAAACTTTACTAAAAGGAATATTTGACATAAGAAAGAGTCCCGACTACTTACAGTCTCTATTAAGCGAAAGACACTCTGTTCTTGCTATCTTTTTCCACTTACCATTGTTTAGCACTTAAGACTTACGTGCACTTACACTAATTCTCATGATTTTGTCCTTTTCATTTTTCTTACTAAGCTGTTAAGAAGTTGAATAAACTCGATGTTTGACATACAAGTCTAGATATTTATGATGAATACTTATAACATATAGACATCGTGACACTGACCTCAGAGAAAAGATTCAAACTATTTAATGAACGACAGAATCACGAACGAGGTTATTGGGCTTTTTTTTAATTACATTAAATACAATTACATTTTTTCATTTCTGATTAGATGGTTTTTGAAAAGTTTTGTTAAATTACTGAACAATTATCAAAAAGATTTGCTATTTATCATTTAACATTTAATTTCTTTTTATTAATTTTTGTTTGTTAAAATTTATTGTATGTTCAATTTAGTTATCTTATTCAGTCACGCAATTAGACTTTTCACAATAATCTTCTTTCTCTAATCTTTCGTCTCTTTCTTTCCAATTGTGTCTTGCTGTGATAGAAAGAGGCAGATGGGTACTTCAATGCATTACAAATATACGATATTTATATAGATAAAAATATAACTTTTAAATAAATATTTTTCTAGAAATACACCAGTCCCCTGCAGCCGTCTACCATCAATAGATTTAAGTTTATGGCAGGACGAGAGAAGACATTTCGGATGATATTATAAAGACTAATCTTGGATTAAATGTATCTCATACATACTATACACTTTAATTAAAATCACGCTTAGTCGGATCTAAAATGGAGCTTTAAAGTGTTTTCCTTTAAGTTAATTTTGTAAAGAACTTGGTTGGTGCACAGCCGAGCTTTGAACCTTTAAGATTCAACAGCTAATTAACGTTTATAGTACGTTTCCCTAATATATCTAATAACTTTTATATTTATAATTAACATAAGTGTGATGTGGTTTCAAACTGTATCTGATGTAGAACTTTTTAAATAATTTATTATTGTATGTTGGTTCAAGCTTAAACCTAAACGTAACAATCAAATATGTACAGTATTTACATTTTTTTAAACAACATAGTAATAATAGAAATTATTAAAAATTAAAAAAAAAACACGACCATGGCATTCAAGCAGTGTTTAAAGCGATTTTTCCTGTCCTGTCAAATCCCAATCATAAACAAATCCACATTCCCGACAAAACTACACGAAATAGCCGAATACCAGAATGTAGAGAGTATTCGTCTATATTCGTGTTATCTCGTGTATACATCTACAGCAGCAGCAAATATTCTAGTGACGTCCATCTCGTGCAAGCGTCTTTTTCAACTGAACAAACCGGGAATGTAGAGAGCCGCTCTCGTGTGCTCTTATTGCTTTTATTATACAAAAGTATATACGAATGCTTGTCTTATACAAAAGTATATACAAATACTTGTATTATACAAAAGTATATACGAATGCTTGTCTTATACAAAAGTATATACAAATACTTGTATTATACAAAAGTATATACGAATGCTTGTCTTATACAAAAGTATATACAAATGCTTGTATTATATAAAAGTTTTGCCTCCGGGAATGTGGAGCCTTAAGGTGAGGTAGCAAGCACGCAATTTTCCTCTAAGAATATTTTTTTTGTTTAATTCCAGTATAAAATTAATGTTTTAATCATAACTATAAAATTATTGAGTTCTTTTGCTGTAGCTTAGTAGTTCGATATCACGATAATCATTGTAACAGATGCAGAAATGAATCTGCCGAACTTTACAACGTGCAAGAAACTCTCCACCACGCTTTTTTTTATCGATTTTGGATTACAAGGAAACAGTTATACCACTCACTATGCATCACTTGAATATAGCAATAAAATAACAAACTCTTAGCAAATTAATTATTATTCATTAACAATTATTAATTTATTAACAATCACCCTTAAAATATGATTTTTAATTAACTTTCAACTGGTGTCGGATCTGTAATTTGTGATATTTGATCACTTGAAATCCCTTAACATGCCTTAACTAATTGGTTGACGACGACTTGACAGCCATTAATTACATTAAAATTGGAAACTGATGAATAGAATTCTTTTTTAATATTGCTTTTATGTGATAATTAAAAAAAAGTAATATTACTTAGAGTCGTTAACGATTATTTAATTTTATTAACCTCATTGTTTTGATCATTCAATCGGAAGCTATGAAAGGTGTTTAATTGTCATTTTACCCACGCTATTAAAAAAATCGTTAATTAATCAGACATTAAATTTCAATTATTTGCGAAACTGAGATTGTTAAATCAACCACTCTGAGTAAGTCACAATGTTGTATTTTATTAATATTAAGCTATGTAATTATTTAATAATTTAAGACAGTCTTAAAAAAATAACAAAAAAATGACACAAATCAATTTCTATTGTTATAATGATTGAAATATAGAACTGAAAGTTGAATATATATTGTTTTTTTAAAGTTGTAAAAAACCTTCATCATCACTAATCAAAATTGGGCCCAAGTCAGTTGCTGTCAAAACTGATCTTCAGTGGGCATGTCGCGGCCAACTAGCTTAATTAGCCGTTCAATCAATAGCCTAGCCTCGTTACTAAACTGCGCCGTTAAACTAGCGGCCTAAATAATATTCAGCCGTAACGTTTGTTATAACATTTATTAAACTGGCTGGCTAAAGCTTAGGCCATTCGTACAACCATGTTACAGAAATAAAAAAAGCTTATCTGACATAAGAAATTCTTTATTTAATATGTAACATTGTGTGTGTGTTCTTACACTTACTCTTAGTGTCACTACACTCTTCCATACCATGTTTCATAAAACCTTGGAAAATATCATCAAATTTGTTGTTGGCCGACACTATATTGACAGTTTGGCAGAAAGTGAAACTAAATTTAAATGAACAGGATAGGCAAGTATTGTAACGTCATCGATCCAAGTCATTTGCCTAGCTGTTTGATCAAATGGCTGAACATCATTCAGGCCGCAAGTTGAACGGCGCTATTTAATAAAGAAACTTTACTGTTAATTGAACGGCTTATTAAGCTAGTTGGCTACGACAGGCCCTTATATATATACGTATAAGAAAGATGGTCTTCGTTTGAGGCTCCTTCACGCCTAAACCAATGATCGTATCGACATAAATTTTTCCTAGATGGTTTATGGCTATTTATCTTTTAAATTCCAACGTTCCTTCTTTTTTTTATTGCTGTTTAACTTTTATGAAAATTTATACATATCTACGGACTTCACCGCTGAAACATTCGGGGAGGCTTCCTAGAACCTCAAAACGTCAACATCTGTTAAAAACTCGATTTTCGAAAATTTTCAATTTTCTTAGCGAGAAGTTAAAAAGAAGAATAATAAAAATATGAAAAAAATAATAATAATGAAACATAAAATTTTATTTATTTCCTATTTTAATTCGCCCAGCGAAGCGGGCGGGAAACGGCTAGTATTATATAAATAAAAATGAATCGTAAAAAATGTTGCTACGCTCATAACTCGAAGACGACTGGACCAATACGAATACTTTTTATTTATGCCTTGAACTCTGAGGAAGGTTCTTTTGGAGAGAAAAATTGCAATTGTTTTTATTCCGGAAAAACGAACAATCTATATGGGGCAGTATAGTAAAATGTCCCATATATTGGTATGAAGTTACTAAAGAGGTAGGCTAAGTGAATATATTTATTTGAGTCCTGATTATACATACCTTTGCTTAGCAATTTGTATTTAAAACAAATGTATGTAATTGTAAGACAATAGTAATTGTAGAACATAAATATAAATATTATTTACAATTCAATATTGCGTTGAACTTTCCATCACTCTTTTAAATTTCCAAGGTTAATTAAAAGGATCATTAATTACATCATCCTCCTCGACACTTGTTAAAGCAGTTAATTATTGCAATTAAAAAAAAAAGGGTGCGTGTACTTATGTACGCGCGTAAGAAGTTATACTTCTTTGGCATTATTAAAAATAGTTTTTGATTGCATGCAAATAATTAATTACAATTAAATAATCAAAGACTGGAAAAGGAGTCATTAAAGTCAATAAAGTTCAGTTTACATTTGAAAAATTAAATAAATAAATATTTATTATTATTCTCTTACATTAAACAAATAAAACCCTATTTATCTTTAAAACATTTTTATTTCATTATACTATTTATTTTTAAGTGACTCTAATGTCTTCATCAGGATTTCGGTTTGTAATTTTAAATTAATCATTACTTGGTTGTGCATCTACGAGGCTTCTCCAAAACTAAAACTACTACTTGCTTTCTGCAACAAATAAGAGAATATTAATTTAAGCTCTGTCCATGCAAAACTTAAAAAATTGTATAATTCATATTATAAAATTTTTAACACATTTATATTAATATAATTATATAAATGTGTTAATAATATAATTTGTAGCACATGCTACAGACCTGGATAGCAACTTTCTTTTATTCTATTTAGAGATAGAGATAATTTAAATATAATACCGGTGTCTTCCTTGTAGGTTTCTTTTGAGTTGTTTGGGGATTCTTGTTGTTCAGTTCGACATGATTTTCTTTAACCTTTCTTTAATCCTACAAAATAATGAAATTGTTAAGTTATGTTGTCACTGTTGTGCACACCTTTGTTTGGCTTTTTTAGTATTCAAGTTATGTCAAAACTGATTTATTACCTTGTCATTGTTGGCTTTATTTGCTTTTGGGATAGCAATTGTTTCCAAAATGATTTTATTTGTAATATCCTGAAATATATAAATAACATCTATTAATTTAAGTATCATGGTGAGTGGTTCGCACTCAGGTATTAAGATGTATTATACCCACTGTCCATTATAAGTGGGAATGGGCTCACATCTGGCTGGACAGAGTTTCGGTACTACAAGAGCAACATGGATGTTTTGAGGTATTACAATATCTCTAACTACCCTGTAGGGGAATAAAGTATGTGCCTATGCTTGAGAGGTTGAACCTTGAACATCACCATCATATTTATAATTAACATTCCTACCTCGACACCATCACAATCAAATTCATTGAAATCTACTTCAAACCGTTGCGGTATCATCTCTGCCATATCCATTGTGTCTGGAGAAGGTGATGGTGGCTTTGTTCAACCTCTAGTTTTTGATGTTTCACGGCGATAAGATGACAACTCTTTTTTTGTATTCAATTTAGTGCACTTCCACTGATTCATCAATTGTTTTTTGTCTCTTGTCCTTATATTTGCTAGATTAAATCTGAAAAATTACATGTTTTGATTAAATAATGTAATCATTTTTTTGAGATACAGGTACTTATTAAAATGTTTACTTCTCTGTAATATCGCTCCAAGCCTTCATTTTCTCCTTATTAGTATTCGTGCTTAAATCTTTGTTCTCAATTATTGATATATAGGGTCGTAGAATATTTCTAAAAAGTTGCTGTAACAAACGCAATAAACAAAAGCAATGAATAATGGTTCATGTTTCAGTTTTAATCAACAATAATACTCGATAATACATACGGATAGTTAACCTCAATTGTATTGAAGCACTCAGGAAGTTTGGCACAGTTTTTTCACAAATATTTTATCATATTAATTAGTATTGATTTAGATATTCAATTTAAATCACTTCTGATTATAATTCAGACGCACATATAAAATTCGCACTTGTATAATGAACATTGAAAACAACTAGGTACTTATATAATCTTTTATTTTAAACAATAATTCAAACTCCTATATTTGTTTAAAAGGTTAATGTCATTGTCAGATGTCAATTGTCATGGTCATTCAAAATTCTTGTTAAGCTGCTAAGCTAAGAAATAGAATATGCGTGAAGTTAGCTTCACGCATATTCTATTTCTTTTTACTTGTAGATTGCGCACGCTATAATCACACTCCCAATTTTGTGTCATAGGTGCGCGCGCATCGTAAAATTTCACTCTCATCAATTTTTCATAACGCGCCTAAAGAAGTATAACTTCAAAAAGAATTAATAAATATAATACCTAATTACTGTGGGAACAACACAAAACACGTATTGCTAGGTGAATATGTTTAGTAATATATAATATTAACCAAAAACATTGTTTTTATAATTAAATCCATTTAAGAATGTTTTTGATGTAATTTGAAATCAAAGTTTTAAAAAGGGACTGGCAACCTAGTTTAATTTAAATTATTTGAGAACACGGGAATTTGGCTCCCTTATAGAACTTACCTACTCTATTTGGAACTTTGCTCTCATTTTACATTTTTGAAGTGAAACTTCTTTATCGGGGTTGGAAAAAAATTTAGTGTAACATTTTTGCGTTACGCGTCACATTTTTCCGTTACGCGCCATGTTGCTTTTTGAAGTCAAACTTCTTTATCGGCGTTAAAATATGACATATTGTATGTTTTTGACTTTGAAGTTTGACAACGGATTACATTTTCGACTTGAAATTTGCTAATCGCAATTTGCAGCAATTAATTTGTAAATTGTATGCTAGGCAGTGTATCAAAATTTACTGTGTTTAAAGAAATAGTTTCTAATAAGGTCATAAAGAAGTTTCACTTCTTACGTGTGTACACCTAGTACACGCACACATTTATTTTATTTTAATGAGGTTCACACTGCACGTGCTCGGTCTGTGTTATCCTCCCTATAGATAACTGGAGGTTTGATAATTTGATAGTTATTAGCTCTTATCAATCGTTTGTAGTCTAAGGTGCAGCCTTATCGCCACAATCAAATTACTTTGGGGTTGATCAACCACAATTTCGTTATCAATCCGTTGCTAGGATAAGATTCAGAAACGAGCTTAGCGCGAACTATGACTTCTGTATGTACAAATGTAATACGTTTTTGACGTACAGAAGACTCACTTATGGCTGGGCCCTTAGATATGTATATTCTCTTAAGAGCGGCCAACCCGTCTATCTTTTGATACAAACGCTCGTACGTGATTATGGCGTTGTAACAGATATTTCTTTGAAAGTTTTGAACTAATAGGCATCTTGTGTACTATATTTAGGTTTCTATTAAAACGCAAAATCAAAATTTTAAGAAACAAATTCAGTACATACCTCCAAAAATCTGCCTTTTTGCACAAATTTTATATGAAGTTTGGGCGTTTATAATGTACTCATGAATTGTAACCGGAAAGAAATATTTGCATAGAAACCTTGCAAATGTAATGGAATTTCTAAATGTAAACTTTGTACTTTTTTTTCATAATCTTGTAAGGCTTACGAAAAAACACGTATTTCTTGGAACAAGTTTTATGAAATTTCCGCACACTATTTTTCTTTCAATGTTATCGCGTTCTCACTTGCTTGTTAGCCATGTGGTAAGCGGGGGACGAGTCGAGCGGGGACGGGCGGGGTGAGACGCGGGAGTTGAATGGAGTTGCGCTGGATGAAACAACAAGCTTTTTGGCCATGCTCGCGTTGCCGTTCGTCGGACGGGGAAGGGCGCTCTTAAAGTTTATTAACAATCATACTGTTCTATATACACACACACTTTCTGTTTGAGAAATTCCAGTTATCTTCACAGTTGGTGTTTTAATTCCGCACATAGAATAGATGATTGGTACACTGCCGGGCTTTGAACACACGGATAAGAGATTCAGGTCGAAGTATCTATATCTATTTATATTTATTTATTTATTTATTTATTCTATACATCATCCTAAATAGAAAAAAGTTGGCGTGGTGGAAACACAAACTGGACACAGTTTTTCCGTCCACCAGGTCGTCGAAAATATTTAAATAATTAACCTATTACACACTCAGGCCAGTGACACACTATACAATATAACACCCCCACCAATAAACCATAAAAATTGCACGAACAACATATACCAATTGAAACAATGACGGTCCACAGCCGATGCAAGAAACCTGTTCTTGACGAGAAATTCTCATTCGAATACAGGATGTGTATTCGAATTTACATATTCGAACATGAACTAAATGACGACGTCCTACTTTTAGTTATGCATAATTTGTAATTGTTTGACTTATAAAGTAATTTTTTAATTTAAATTTGATATTGTTTCCTGTTACATTAGCAAATAGCGCAGCCGGTAAAGAGTTTAATAGATTTGGAATAATATAGTCTAATGTTTTTTTCCCATATAAATTATTGTATTTTGGTAAAAGAAATTCGTTTTTTAATTTTCTACGTGTTGTATAGTGATAATGAGTTTTAGTTGTTTTAAGGTAATTGTCTGTAAAGTAGTTTTCATTTAATAATGCTAGCTGCACTTTCTCTTGTATAGGTATAATTTTGAAAAATGCAAATAGCTTTCTATAGTCTTCTTTATATTGTGATTTTATTTTGTAAGGAGCAATTGCTTTTAAAATACGTATTTGTAATGAAAATATTTGATTAAGATAGGTTTTGCATGTTCTCCCATAGCTTGAAAGTCCATATGTTATAATAGATTCTGCTAGTGCTTTGTATAGCAGTAGCAGAGTATTGAGAGGTATTTTATTTTTTATTATAGTGAATTTGGCAAGTATCGCTCTTAGCCTTTCACAGACAGAATTAATGTGCATTTTCCAAGACATTCGGTCATCTATTGTAAGCCCCAGGTATTTGTGGTTATGAACTAATTCTAAGGCGTTGCAGTTACAGTTGATGGGGTACGAGTTATAGGAATGTGCACAAATGTGGTTGTGTAAGATTAAGTGGGGTGTACGTGCGCTTAGATTGTGACTGGATCGGATATGCATGAACTTTGTTTTATTCGGATTTAGTACAAGTCCCACGTCGTGGGACCATTTAGCCAATGTATCGAAATCAGATTGTAGCTTTGTTTCTGCTTCTTGTATGTTAGCCCCAGCGGCTACTAGGCATGTATCGTCTGCAAATTGGAATATCTGGCAATATTTTATTATGTTAGGTAATGTGTTAACGTAGGTAAGGTAATGCAAGGGTCCAATAACTGAGCCCTGAGCCGTACCTTCTGTTATGGATATTGGGAAACTTTCTTCGTTGCACACTTTAACACGATAAGTTCTATCTTGCAGATAGTTTTCACACCACTTGAGCAGGTTTCCTCGTACTCCGCAGTCATTTAGGTTTTGTAGGATTACGCTGTGCCTTAATGTGTCGAATGCCTTGCTATAATCAATAAACACTACCAGGACATGATCCTTTTTATTTAAGTGCTTATAAATATGATCTGTGAATGCGGATAGTAATTGTGTGGTGTTTTTATTTGGTTGAAATCCGTATTGTTTGTTAGAAAGAATATTGTGTTTTTTATAATAACTTTGAATTTGTCCACATATGTATTTTTCAATTATTTTGTTGATTGTTGGCAGTATAGTTATTGGACGATAATTATTGTAGTTTTTTTTGCTACCATTTTTGTATATTGGTCGTACTATACCTGTTTTTAATAAATTAGGATATTGTCCAGTGTAAATGCTCGTGTTAATAAGATTAGCTATGGCTACGTTTATTTTATTACATAACATTTTAATGTCTATAGTTCGTATTCTATCTGCGCCTGGAGATTTTTTGTCGTTTAATGATTTTATTATCTTTGCAACAGATTTAGTTTATTTATCTATATATATATAAATTTATTTATCTATAACTATTTATAATATTATTATTATTGTTTTGTTTTTTTTGTCGCTGCTTGTTTAATTTTTTCCCTAGCTAGCTTGCTTGTGTTCTAATAATGTTTGTAAAATTTGATGTGAAATTTTCTTGCATAATTTTATGCATACCCGTTATTTAGTAGTTATAAATAAATACTAAGAAAGGGTTCAAAGAAAAGACACGAAAATGATCAGGATCAGGAAGAAATCTTATAATGAGCGTCTGAAAGCACTTGCTTGACCTTACTGATTTCGGAAGTAGAAGATTAAGAGGAAATCTTATTAAAACCTATAAAATCCTCACTGGCCACTATAATGTCCCAGGAATTGAGAAGCTCTCTCTCTCTCTTATTTTAAGTGAAAATACACATTTGAGGGGTAGTTCTTTAAAACTTAAGACCACTCAACATAACACAAATTCCCTAAAGAACTTTCTCCCAACCCGAGAAGTGGCCGACTGGAATAGGCTTCCGGAAAGTGTAATCAGTGCACCATCTCTGAACTCCTTTAAAAATAGATTGGATAGTTTCTCCAAATCTCAAAATACGCGCGCATTAGCTTATTAAGCTGCTATGTGTTCATATACATAATAATAATATATAAACAATACCGCTTACTACGCTAATTTCACATTAATGTACGATACTTATACGCAATAACAACTTTTCTTTGAAATTATAAAACGTTTTAAAAACACTTTATATATTAAATATCAATCACTGATTGGAAAGTAAAACATAGCTTAAAAATATTTTGCTTTTGGCGCTATTAAGTATTAATTAAGTGTTTCAAGTCGGAAGTGAGTTTGAAATTAAATTAATTCCTTTGAAACTGTTCTAATGGCTGAACGCCAGTTCGTTAACATACTTTACCTGATTCGACTAAAACTGCAGTTTCAATGAAAATTCAACTAAGACACTTCCTCTGCGTCGTAGTGATTGATGCACAAAGCGTTAATCCAGAGTTCAATTATGTGCAAAACAGTTGTTTCGGACTGGTATGGAAATCTGGATTACTTTTAAAAGAGCAATATAACACGCATAAAATAACATCATAGCAGTATTTCCAAAAAATATAGCTTTACTTGTGCTCAAGACGTAGAAATGAATTTTCTAAATAGCGATCCGTATTTCTTTCCTTCCTTCTTAAGTTCTTTACCTATATATATCTATAGGGCCTGCGCATGGTCATTCACTATTTCCTATGAGTTTTAAAATTGTGATTAAA
The DNA here is from genome assembly GCA_905332375.1 of Pieris macdunnoughi. Classification (NCBI taxonomy): domain Eukaryota; kingdom Metazoa; phylum Arthropoda; class Insecta; order Lepidoptera; family Pieridae; genus Pieris; species Pieris macdunnoughi. Next base: position 6,048,096 of record CAJOBZ010000062.1, read on the forward strand.
TAAAAACATAAAAACTTCAAGGTTGAACTTTGTGCCATTTCCAAATGTTTTTACTATCTTTGTATATTGACGTACCACAGAGAATAGACTTTTTACTAAAATATTCCCTTTTAGTCTGATAGACAAAATGAATAGCTTTGAAAAGATTTATTTGCCGCCAGTGTTTACTAATTCATTCGCTAACAAATTCATCATTGAGACACATAAGTATGTATTCAAAGTATTTAGACTATTTTAATATCTTTGCTTTATTATTAATAAGATGCCCTTTAACCCTTCAAAGAATAAGACTTCGTATAGTCTCAACTAATATTTTAATTTTACAAGAAGTTCTCATCAATTCTTATATAAAAAAAAATCTTGGAATTTGTGTTTTTTATACTATGTATTTGTGATTTAAAAATGGTTTATTTATTATAGCTAAATGTAGTTTATATTGACAAAGTACTAAACGATAACGTGTTCGTAAAATACTTTGATATTTAACAAAAAATATTAAATAATCAATGTTTGGCGCGTTATCTAGAAGCTAAAATTTAACAAATATTTAAGGCTGTATTTCACGTTTATTACTTTGTTAAACTCATGGTTAAGGTACACCTAAGATAAAGAATGTATAAATTGCCAAAATTAAGTCTTCAAAGCCGAGTCTATCTTATTACTTTCAACATTAGCACGTGTAGTATTCATTTCAATACTATTTTCTTCCAATTCATCTTCACTTATTTTATTCGGGTCATTCAAAAATATGTTATTTTCTTCATCAATTTTTTGTTCCAAGACATCACTTTTGGATTTATTAATTTTTCTACTGAAAACTTCCTTTGTGTGTTCATCAACCATGCCATCTTCTGGATGATAAGGATTACGGTACTGCGAGCGAAAATTACTTAATACACCTCTTGTGTGGACGGGAACATCTTTCAAGATAAGTCCTTTAATTATGTTCAAAAGATCCTGAGAATCTAATTGAATTCTCACATCCTTCGCCCGTATAATGGTAAGGTAAAACAATACTAAAAGGAATTAATTAAAGAAGTTTTAGTACTTTTAATGGTGCTTATTTAGTTAACTAGGAACCAAATTGCAAAAGTATTTAAATTGTCAATTCAAGCTCTCTTACTAATAGGAATATATGTAGATGGAATGTAGAATTGTATAACCAGTTTACTTACGAGTAAATATTTGATTTGTATACGTATTAATAGATTTCTATAGTGATCTAATACGTAGCAAATCATCAAGCGTCAACCTAATGTGAATACGCACACTTCGTAAAAATATTATTAGTTATTTGGTATTATTCCTGTTGGAATAACTTATCTCAGAATATCCAATTTAATAACATTTACGATACACAAACTTTTCCAATAACAAATCTTCAAAGCACAAAAGCTGAATACCACATGTTCATAAATGTACCTCTAATATATATACTGCTCAAAACAATTAGCGGAACAAGATTTTTCTCCTTTCTATTGCTTAAACTAAAATTAGATTTAAATTAACTTGTACGCTATTTTTTACCTTGTTAATTTGTTAATTACTACAATTAATAAAAAAAAAAAAAACTTTTTAATTTTTTTTATTAAAAAAAAAATTAAAATGTGCATTGTAGACGAAAAACAAAGTGACGTCTTTGAATTTTCATTACTTTCTAATCACAGAAAACACATTTTAAGTAGTTTTTTTCAATCTTTTGAGTATTAATAGAAATTGAAGTGAGCCTTTTGAGTATTGTTATTCATTGAAGCGAGTGAGTTTAGGTCATAATGCCAGATCTGACTGAATTGCATGTCTCCCGAGCTATCGCTTTGCTTGAAGAGGGTCGAACTATGCGTTATGTAGGAAATGATCTAGGAGCCCCCTTCTGTTATCTACAGACTTTGGAAGCGATACCGTGAGACGGGAGAATACTCACGAAGGCGTGGTCAAGGTCGAAAGAGGAAAACTACACGTTTGCAAGATCGCTACATCGTCAACTGTGCTTTACGTAACCGCACCACAACTGCAAGAGATCTACAAAATACACTAAGGACGGCTACTGGTGTAGAAATTTCCGACCAGACGGTAAGAAATAGGTTGTTGGAAGCCAATTTGAGATCACGCCGACCAGTTCGGGCTGTGCGTCTAACAATTCAACATAAACAAGCTCGCCGACAGTTCGCGAAAAATCACGCTAATTGGCAACTTCGACATTGGAGGCCAGTGCTTTTTACTGACGAATCACGATTCCGTCTAACACTTTGCGATGGTCGTCTCCGTGTTTACAGACGCCCAGGCGAGCGATACAGTGCAACAGCAGTCCAGGAATATGACAAATTTGGATGTGGCTCTGTGATGGTTTGGGGCGGAGTTAGTTTGGACGAGCGCGCAGATCTCGTCGTTGTTCCCGGGCGCTTGTGTGCTCAAACTTACATTGAAAATGTGCTCGAAGATCATGTTTGGCCCGCAGCATATGGTATGGGCCCAGATTTTATTTTAATGCAAGATAATGCCAGGCCGCATACTGCAGCCATCACGCCAGATTACTTACGATTGCAGGAAATCCGTGTAATGGAGTGGCCTTCCATGAGCCCTGACCTAAATCCAATTGAACACATGGACTTGCTTGACAGGCGCATCCGGAAGCGTCCGATTGCACCTCAAACACTGCAGCAGCTCACTGAAGCGTTGATTGAAGAATGGGAGCGAATTCCACAAGAAGATATTCGGAGGATCATACGAAGCATGCCGCGTCGTTGTCAAGCCGTGATTAGGGCTCATGGAGGCCACACACGTTACTGAAAGTCACTAAAGACGAATATTCAAACGATATAAGAATATTTCTTCGATGGACCTTTTTAATCACCAATTAGTTTTTCGTCTACAATGCACATTTTAATTTTTTTTTAATAAAAAAAATACAAATTGAATTTTTTTATTAATTGTAGTAATTAACAAATTAACAAGGTAAAAAATAGCGTACAAGTTAATTTAAATCTAATTTTAGTTTAAGCAATAGAAAGGAGAAAAATCTTGTTCCGCTAATTGTTTTGAGCAGTATATATAGAATATTCAAAACTAATAGTTTGTAATACTTACTCACAAACCAATACATTAACTACTTTGAAACACTTAAGTGGGAGTAATTAAAAGGCTTTCCAAGCCTATCGTAAGTAATAAAACTCGCAAACAAACAATTACACGCTTACGCTTTAACTAAATTTATATTTGTGTTTGAGGCTCGCGACTTTGTCTGGGTAGTAATCAGAATTCATTCTTTGACCTAATTATGAAAATTAACAGTATTTTCATTAAACATCGAAAGAAAGAAAAGCAATAAGCTAAAAGGGAACGAATAGTTTTGCTTTTTTTAATAATTGGCTTGCTTCGGTGAAATTTGGCTCAAAACATTACTGCAAGTATAGTGGTGGTGTTCGTATAGATTAGGCTAAATACACCTTTGATCTCTTTCCGATTTTCTTCGTATGTAACTTGGTATATATACTGGAAATTGAGTGTTACTGATAGTATGAATTTTATTAGGCTGCGACATATCCAATCTAACTAGCCCCTTGCTATCATCACACCATCACTACCTAGTCTTTAAGCGTTTGTTTCTTAATCCCGAGGTCATGTTAAGGACACAAGGAAACAAATGCGTAGATCTACGACCATTCTGTTTTGTATTGCTTACTCGATTATTATAACAATAATTTAAAGCGCTTTATTTCTAGACCAGACGGAAATATCAATAGAAAATAATAGTTATTGTCTACTACTGTTTTAATCAAACGAAATTGTAGTTTTAACGATGACCCACAGTAATTTGATTGTACTGTAGATTATCGTGAATTGGAGGTAGTAATTTAATTATCTTGAACAAAATACATTTGAGAAAAGCTTGTGTGGTTCGCAATACTTTATAGATAAACGAGTTGTTAATGGATAAATCAATAAAAATACTTATTCAATTCGAACCAGTAATTCTTGAAGTAACTGCGATCAAGCAAACAATTTATAATACGATTATTATTGGAGAGAAGAGGAACAACAAAATGCATGCATTTATAATTATTTTTTATGTAATAGGAGCAAATCTGATGTTATATAGATAAATACTCACATTGCCAGAAGGCTCGCAAGTGCGTTGCCGGCCTTGACCTAAGAATTGGTACGCTGTTTTCTTGAAGGACCCTAATTCGAGTTTACTTCAGTGGGCAGCTGGTTCCATGATTATGATAAAATCACGATTACAAATGTAAGAATTGGAATTGTATTTTTTTAATACACCTGATGTTAGGTAAGATGCTATCGCTATTGGAGACGAGGTGCCTATTTATCGACTAAAAGAACTTATGTAGGGTATGTAAGGGTGGATTGAACGGGGCAAGGAGTTCCACTCATTCGTTTCTGTCACAAGAATCGACGATCCATTTCGTGCAGTGTTGCACAGTAAATAAAAGACATATAAATTAATTCTGTATATTTTAAGTATATATATAAATTTTAAATCGTAACTAGTATGACACTACTAAAAGATTTAATTGTCGCTATATTTTACAGATTTAATATTTAATACGATTTAATTAACTTAACTTTCTTCTTTCCATAGCTGTAAGTCGATTGCGGGAAGACTATTGCAAGGCACTAGCGGGTTTCTGAAAAAAAAAACTTTTAAAACGAAAGGAAAAGGATTCGAGTTTTTGATAATTAAAACTATTTACCATATGTATTAAGATATTATAAGATATAGTGAGGTATAAGTATTCTTGTTTTACATTTTAGATTTTTAATTTTTAGACAAATTCTGCTTTTATATGAAACTAAATATTGGAATACGTCTTTACAACTAAATTTAAATCTAACTTACCCATCATTAATTAATTCGAATGCTTGCTGTTGCATGTTCTGTATGTTAGTGTTGTCACACAAAATGCGGGCCATTGATGCTCCTTTCCGAATAGACTGGAGTTGACCTGTCGATGCGAAAGATTATTTGATAAAGGTATATTAAATATAACCCCCGTTGGGGCATGGGACACGTTTCTACACCTGTTGTGTTTTTATATATAAATATGTGATCAGCCTTCTGTATCACGTGGAATAATCATGGTCTGTAAGTAAATAAATATCTTCACCGTAGTAGTGTTAATTGTCTAAAAATTTAAAGCAAAACTCTTGACAACTGTTAATTTTAGTATTTCATATGTTTTATAAAATAAAATAATAAATAGACGAAAACCATACTTTATAATTTTATTTTACCAAAACTGGTTTATATAAGCAACCGGAGTCGCTTTGTTACGTCCCACTAGTATAAAAATGCTTTAAGTTTTTTTTACATTGAGTTATCTTACCTACCTCTCACATACGGCTGCCAAACGTGCTTACAATACAAAAATAAAATCTAAACTAGTAGCATGCCAGAAAGCAATGGAAAGAAGCGTACTTAAAATAAGAAAAATACATAAAATTAAAAGCGAAAAAATAAGACGAAGAACAAAAGTTATAGATGCCTTACATTATGCCATAAAAACAGAAGTGGCAATGGGCGGGGCATATAGCAAGATACACCGATAATAGGTGGACCTTAAAGACAACTATATTGGATAGGACCAAGAGGAAGAAGGAGAAGAGGTCACCCAAAAAAAAAGGTGGATAGAAGAAATAGAAGCGGTAGCAGGAAACAAATTGAGAAAGAGAGCCATAGACAGAGTCAGTTGGAAAAAGCTGGAGGCCTTTACCCGTAAAGGGGTTCCGATCGACGGTACTGAAGGAAGCTAGAATATAGAATAACAAGCAAAAGAAAAAAAAAATGTAAAATAATCTAAGCTGTGTATTATAATTTGTTTTTGTCATGATTGGAAAAAAAACGGACTTTATTATTATTATTTTTAGATAGTGATGAGTCATCTAAACTGGCATTTCCGAACCAATTCCACTTAGGGTCACAGCTGCGAGCTTTCTGCCAATGAGAGTGTCCATGATATCATTTAGCATCTGGTGAGTCTGCCCGTTTGCCGCGTTATATTAAAAAAATGGGGTCAAATGCATCTCTTTCCTATTTACAAGCCCTTAAATTCGAAGCGACCATTTTATCGAGTGTACAGCAAAAAAAAATTACAAAACAAAATAAAGTATGTATGGTAATGAGTATCGCTGGTAATGGTAATGTAAGTTAACTACTGAGGTCTTTATTTGTTGAAAAAGATTACGTCAAAGCGTATGTCAGATGTAATAAAACAAATCTCGTGATAAAGTTAGGATTCGAAGACAGTAAAAATTTCTCTCCAAATAAAAAAGGGTTATAAAAACTTTTTGGTACAATTGATTTTTCGTCTGTTTAATTTTGTTAGAAAGCCTGGCTTAGCGAGTTTCAAATGTTCAGAACTCATTTAAAGTTTGGTAAATGGTTTTCATATGTTTATTTTCTTATTAATATTCGTATTATAAACCTCGGTCATTTGACGGAAAGCTTCATATTCAGTAATTTGCATGTTGTCATTTAAATTATTTAAAAAAAAACACAATAGCAATTAATATCATTTTTAGTATTGTCCTAAATAACCTGTATATTGTGTATATTTTTTTTTTCTTTCTTTCTTTAGTATTCAGGATTAGCGCAATTTTTACTTCAGTATGGACAATATATAAGATTCGTTAAGAACTAGAATTTCGTATAGAAGAACTCATAAATAAGAACCTTAAAGCTGTGTAGTAAATAGTTTATAGTTGGCTTATTGGCTTCAGCGTGCGAATCTCATCCCTGAGGTCGTAAGTTAGAGCCCCAGCTGTGCACAAATGGACTTTCTATCTATGTGTGCATTAAACACTCGCTCGGTGAACCGTGTGAAAAACATCGTGAGGAAACCGGCAAGTCGATGTCGTTTGTAAGTCACAGAAGTGAGTTACCACTAGCCTATTAGAAAAACACAAGTGATCACGAAATATTTATAGAAATCTGGCCCAGACCTTAAATAAATTATCGCAGTACCTAAGTTAATATTTTTTTTTTTTTTTTTTAAAGACAATTCACACCAATTGACCTAGTCCCATGCTAAGCTGGTGAAGCTTGTGTTATGGGTACTAGGCAACGGATATACATACATATTATAGATAGATAGACATATAAATACATATTTAAACACCCAAGACCTAAGCACAACACCAAATGCTCATCACATCGATGTTCGTCTCAGCCGGGGATCGAACCCGGGACCCATGGATTTGCAGTCAGGGGTACTAACCACTAGACCAATGAGTCGTCAAAATTATTCACACAATATAATATTTCATTATATTGTGTGAAAGTTAAGTTGTACAATTCGTTGTTTTATGTAAATGTTGAAAATCGTAAAAATCTTGTTAAAATACGCGAAATCGACGCGGGCGAAAGGTAGAAAATTGATAACTAAATAGTTATACGACTTACTTGGAGTGAAAGCAATTTCCGAGTCCCCGTTCTCATAGAAGTACCTGTCACCCACTCTAGTCCTGTAAAACTGTTCCGTAAGCAGACATAGATATGTCGGCCCAGCCTCTGCACCATGAACGTTGTTTTCGAGCGAACCTCCTACCACGAGATCGATATCCTTTACATCCTTGTAAAGAACGGCTAAAATCTCCACGTTCTGGGAAGAAAACGTTAAATACTCAAATCTGCGGTAATAATATAGAGATTTAATGAAATGAAAAAGAGACGGCAATTTGGCCGATAAGGACATAAAACAATTTTGTTTTGTGATGTGTTGTGTGTGTGTATGTGGTTTTGTGTGACGATTAGAAAATGCGAATTAAGTAATCAAGAATATGACAAAATACTAATAATACTAATCTACTTATATATTACCGATTTAACGGTTTTTTTTTGGTAAAATATTATACGATAAAAATAATCACTATAAGTGGCAGAATCTTATATCTTAATAATAAAATGCTTCTAAAAATACTAAAAAAAAAGTAATTTATGTAACATTTACATTTACTGCCAGTTCTCAAATTAATGGGCGTATTAGACCAGAAGAACTGGTAATACTCCTCTTTTAAATCGCCAAGGTTTAAAAAAACATTTGTAAGCACCTGCAATCATTACAACCATCCTCACATATTAAAGGAGTTAATTATTATAAAAAAAAAATATAATTAATAAAAAAAAAAACAAATGTTTCACTCCTTTCAGCAAGGCGCGGTGAAATAGGAGCATACACTTTACTATGGGAAAAACACGCTAACAAGTAGTATCAAGGTGAATCACATTGACGAAAGTGTTGTATGATGATTTTCTATTTTAAAAGAGTACCGAGAGTTTTTACGCCGGCTTTTTCTCTCGGCCTACACCCTCTGTCTTCTTTGCCGATAAGTAGGGATGTCTACCGATTCAAATTTAATGACGTGGAATAATTAGTGATACCGGTATCTTATGTTCCATAATAAACATATTTTATTTTTTTATTTTTATTTTAACCAACATTTAATAATTAAAGCCATTTAGCTTCTTTTAATTTTCCATATCCAATAACTACTTAGCTGATACCATTAGAACTTTGATTTTATTTGATTGTTGCTCTCAAACATCACACATGTTAAAATGAGGACAATCAGATACTTATAAAAATATGTTTTAGAAAGATCCATGCAACTTCCTCACAATCGAGTAGCCCGCAATATCGCAATGCGCACAACTCACGAGGGGACTCTTTGTATCGAAGAAGTTGCATGGGTCCGCCAAGCAGCCGCGAATATACAATGTTAATACAAAATTATGTAGGAATAAAGAAAATTATAATTATAGCAAATAATTAAGGTTGCTAAAACGACTCGGCGAAAGGTGTCTATGGAGTTGCTGAAAATGTCCACCGAGTAAGTTTGAATATATAGGATTGGGTACTTTGATGAGTATAAGCTAAGTTCTATAAACATATATAGAATGCAATCAAAATGTATATTGTATATAAAAATGAAATAGATTTGGCCATATTGAAAAGTAGAAAAGTTAATTTCCTGTTCACGATAAAACTGAATATTTATTGGGCTATTCGATATTTTCTGTTCATTATATCTAACTAGTAAACAGTTTACCAAAACTATTCTAAAAATGTGCTCTTTGCCATCAAGATTAAAAAACTTTACGAATAATATTGAATTATATATCGACAACTTTTCATTGAATACATATTGTAAATAGCCCAGGGTTTAATTTCATGAATTTAAAAAAAACTGTTCCATGATCTGGTGGATACGCTTTAACAAATCATGATTCACAAAACCGGAAAAATTATTTCCGTAAAAAAACTTACTAAATTAAGAGAAAAATATTTTAAAAGGCCTCGGTAATACTCACTTCCTCTGATATGTATTCCTTCATATCATCGAAGGTTCTAGGAACAGGGAGACCACAAATAGCACGAGCCTCTGTGTAAGTGCCCAACCCATGGTCACGACCACGCTGGATGTCCAGAGCACGAAGATCAGTTCCTACCGCCTTGTTGTGTCTAGAATTAGGTTACCCCAGAATCAGTATCACGAAGAGAAGTGATAAAGATCGAAAATATTAAGCGCGTGATTCAAGGGAAAATATATATTCGTTGAGAGTTAGGATACAAGCTTAGTGGCTTGAACGTGCGCATACTAACCCTGGTCGTGTATTCCGATCACGGTAACAATAAACTTTCCTTCTATGTGTACAAATAACACGCGGTCGTACGGCAAAGGAACTTAAAACCAAAAATCTATGACGTGAGTCACGCAAGAGTCAAGACGGATCACCTAATTCCTTATTAAAAAAATATCACGAAACAGCTACAAATATCTGAGGCAAAGCTCCAGAGGTTGAGTGGTCACAATTTTTAAATATTAAAATAGGTTTTATTAGTTTTGAGTTTTTATTTTTATTTCACTGCTGTAAAAGATTAATAAGTATACATTTAAAAGAATGAACTGGCTGGCTTTTATATTCTAGTTACACATGGCTCCATTGTAACTTATTTCAATAAATTTATCTTCATTAAAAAATTATAGACTATGGGCCGCTCATAATAATGGAAATTTAAAAAAACAATCATATATAATAAAACGTGAATAAGAGCTTTGTTGTGTCGGTAAACTAACTTAAAGGTAAACGACATTTACCTTTAAGTTCTTGAAAGCCAGGGAATGCATTAATTATGTTAAAACAAAGAAGAAAACTTAGGAAACCTGAAATAAGTCGAATTTAAAGTGTTCGTGAACGAGAAATCTATTAAAACTTCGGATTAAGTTTGCTTCTGTAACTTAACTGAAGAAGTTATCACTTACCGGAATAGATAATTTATCGTTTCGCTATCCCAGAACTGGTCACTCGCCGATTGCGGTTGGGCAGTGAAGCCCATAGTGAGTTCGTCGAAGAAATTCGAAACTTCCAACATAATGGGTCGGTCAAACCAATCGCTCAAGCGGGTATACGCCGCTAATTTTCTGTCTTCTTTCATCAAACTGTTTAAAATATTTTATATATACTTTTTATAGATTTTAATACACTGTATAAAAAGACTGTATACAAGAGAAAAATTAGGCTAGTACTGGTTCTTATGCCCGATAGCATTCCCGACTTCGGTTCAAAGAATATTATTTCTCTGAGAATTAAATTCACTTAGTGAGAAAATTTAAGGTTAGTCGCATGTACGCGTATTATCAAATTATTAAAAAATAAGCTATATAAAATAAAAATATTAATAAATAAACCATGTAACTTCGTGTAAAATTGATTCCCAAAAAAAGTGCAGGTTGAAACAGGCATTGTGTGACTCAAGAAAAGACGCTCGTTCACAGATAAATACTTAACTATTTGATTTCTGTTACGCGGAATTTCTGTAGAGGTACAAAAACTAAATATTCGGAATCACTATCGCTATTTCAAGTTACAGAGCAACTAGTGAAGTCTTAATTAAAATTCATAAATAATTAGGGGTTTGTCTCCGACTTTCAAGGCTGGATTTTTTATATTTCGGAATTAATATAGCCTTTTTTACTCAGGAACAATGTAGTATTCTAACCGTGAAAGATTTTTTAAAAGGGTCAGTGGTTTTTGATACTATTGTAAATATTAATATACCTGTATAATATTCGTAAATCACACAGGAATAATACCTTTAACTGGTGAGAAAAGAGAAGAATTTCGGTTGAGTGATTTCGAAAATTCCTTTCAACAAAACATTACTTTTAATATAAAAATCGTGAAGTTAATTAATCTGTACTGCCTATAGCCACGAAAATGTAGGCGTAAACCGATATCGTGATCTAATTAATTATTGATAAAATCTCTAAAGGCTCCATTGAATATTGAAATTAAGAATTTTAATGGTAAGACATTTGGACGAAAATAACTCCGTGACTTTATTGTTGAGGTATTTTATTAAAGCAATACAAAACATGCTAAAAAATACTTTAAAGTGAAACTTTTATTACATCGTCTCAAACTTTTTCGTCTGTGTGTCGCATGTCGCGTGACGGTCGGCCGCGGAGTAGGGATAAAGTGAAAGGTGCTCAAAGCCAAGGCCAATATGGCGGCGGCTAGAGTTCGCAGCAGCTGACCGTGTAGTGTATAGAATATTATTTAATGTGTATATAATTTAAATAATAATTGTTATTAATATGTGTATATAAGCTAAATAATTTTTAAGTATTATGTATGTCGTACTCTCTAAGATACAGAGTTCAATTAAAATATTAGTTGGAGACTTAGTCTACTTTTATTATTTCCCATTATTATTCCAATTTTCCAAGTATAAAATTAAGATTGAAAAAGCGATTTTTACACCCTTAATGGAATATTATTCCCAAAAAATTTAGTTAAATGTCTATAATGTGAAAAAAAGTTTCACTTTTACCGTGGGTTCATAAAACCACACAATCCTTTTTTTTTCAAATATTGGTTGGTGATCTAAATCTATATAAATAAACTAGTGGACCCCACAGACGTTGTCCTGCATGATATTTAAAGCGATTAGGATATTAAGCAAAGTATGAAAGTACCGACTGCAGTGCCATCTGCCGGTCTGATTTGTGAATCTAAACCATTCCCAGATCCCCTTGAACACACACAAAAAATTTCATCAAAATCGGTCCAGTCGTTTGAGAGAAGTTCAGTGACATACACACTCACAGAAGACTTATATATATAAAGATATTAATCCCAAAATATGTTGCTAAGCTCGAACTCGAAGACGGCTGGACCAATGCAAGTAATTTTGTAACACTTGCGCAACTACTAATGTGACAGACATAGATATGTGCTGATTCACTTATCTAAAATTCATCAAGAATTTGGCCTTTTTTATAGTCATATGGAAATGAATACTACGATTGTCTCAAAGAAATTACTTTATGAGAAAAACTATCACAGCAATTAATAACAAATAAAATAAATAAAAATCACTTTATTTGACGGAAAAACAAATTACATTTGGTACTTACTAAAGGTTATAAACATACAATAGGCAACGAATCGTTGTATTCTCACTATTAATTTTGGTTAGCCTCATACATAAAATAATTATATGAGCACTAGCGTTTAAATTAGGCCTAGCTTGTATCTTAAACGCTAGTTCCTTCCAGTGTCATTAACAAATTGGTTAAGTTGTTTGTCATCAGATGTTTATTCGAGTTACATTTTTATTGTTTATAAAACTAAATGAGGGTAGAATCTAAAAAAGTTGTTGCAATTGGTTAGACCGTAGTAATGTGAACTTCGAGAAAGATTTTTAAATCTTGTGGATGAGAAACTTGAATGTGAGACATGAATTTATTGTCGTTATAATTTATATAATTATGGAAACTAATGTTTAGTATTAAGATTTTATATTTAAATAATTTAATAATAATAATTCGTTATTATTTTTTTCTAAAAATACTATCCTGTAAAGAAATCTGAAGGTAAAAAAAAAAATTCGAGTGGTCATTTGAAATTTAAAAATAACGTTTTTAGAAATGCTTGAGAATCTCTCTAACGTTTTAACCCAATATACAATGGGTTCGTAACTCGTAGTTCAAGATGTCCCATCCACAGCTCCCATCATAACGTTTTACAAGACCCCCAGATTCGTTACGTAATACTTGAAGGCTCCCTTAGCGATAAAGCCTGTTGCACAATCTAATTTAAATTTAAATTGTATTTGATAAACAGTAGTACTGTACTCCTTGTATATTGCAACAATCTTCCATATTACCGTTACTTTTTTTATCATGCTCTTAATAAGTTTAACTTTTAATTTAGTATTATTATTTTTTTTAGTTTTAGTTATTAATGCTTTTTTAGTTATTATTTTTTTTTTTTGGCTTGCTAGCTTGCTTGTGTTTTAATATAATTGATGTGTATGTGATGTGTGTGTAAAATTTCATGTATAATTTTATGCGTACACATTGTTTTAGAACTTATAAAAAACTAGCTGACCGGGCAAACGTCGTTTTGCCATATATATCATTTATAATAAAAAAAATAGGGGTTGATCGTAGAGGGGTGAAAGTTAGGGGTTTGTATGTATTTTTTAATGCTGTATCATAAAAAAATAAAACAAAAAAAAATATCTAAAAATAAAAAAAAAATATTTAGGGGTGGACTACCCTTAACATTTAGGGGGATGAAAAATAGATGTTGTCCGATTCTCAGACATACACAATAAGCACACAAAATTTCATGAGAATCGGTCAAGCCGTTTCGGAGGAGTATGGCAACGAAAACTGTGACACGAGAATTTTATATATTAGATTATTTGAAGTACTCTTTTGTCTCTGGCAAATTGTGTTTAATCTGTGACAAGAGAATACATTTTATTTACCTTTGAATACTACTTATATAGTGCTTTTCATGAAAGAAGTCCCGCGGATATTTTTGGAACTAAATTTGACAGGTCGGCAATGTTGTCATTCGTCGATGTTATCAAGTTCGTTTGTTGTGGTAGATTTTTGTGAATTTTTAACTATCTTAGTGCATTTTAAATATTGATTACAATGCCAAAAGTTGTAAAAAGTTCGGCTCGAGAATTGATATTAAAGGTGAAAGAGTTCTGTGAAGCGGAACAAAAGAATAAAGGTGTTTTAATACCACTAAACAATGTTCGGAAGAGAGTTGCCGCCATAACAGGTACTTTTAGAGTTGCCATTTAATAATTTTTTGCTGTATTGATGGGAGTTTTATGATAATATAAATTCGTTTTTACGACAAAATTGAACAAATACATAACGTGATGAAACTAGGTAACTGAAATTAAAACATATATTACATAAGCATTATAAACTTAAAGTTACTATTATTTTTAATTGTTCATAATTTAATTGCAGGTGTGTCAGAGAAAACTGTATCAAGAATTACAAACGAAGGTGTAACAGCGGCGTGTACTTCAAAAAAAATTGTAACCCCGGGGAAGAGTCGCCCGCATCCGAAAAAGTTCGACTTAGACGGGTTCGATTTGTGCGCTATCCGGCAAAAAATTTACAGTTTTTACGTCGTACATAAAGAATTACCAACATTGGTTAAATTACGGGCAGCTCTGCGAGAGGACATCAATTATCAGGGAAGCATCACAACATTGCACAGGATATTAAATAGAATTGGTTTCAAGTACAAGCGATGTCAATCCAGACGAAAACTACTTATGGAACGCCACGACATTACCGCATGGCGTGCAAGATATTTGAATAAAATACGAATAAATCGCACTGTGGAAAAACGACCAGTTGTATACTTAGATGAGACCTATATACACAATACTTATCATACAAAACGTTGTTGGCAGAGTGAGGAGGAGCCAGGAATGTTCGTCTCAGAATCATCAGGGAGTCGCTGGATAATCGCTCATGCGGGAACAAAAGATGGATTCATAAATGGTGCATTATTAATGTTCAAATCCCAATCAAAGTCCTCAGATTACCACGATGACATGAACTCAGCAAATTTCTTAAAATGGGTGACGGAAAAACTAATACCTAATCTACCTGAAAGGTCGCTTGTGGTAATGGATAACGCTCCTTACCATTGCACTCAATTAAACAAAGCCCCTTCTATGTCAAATATAAAAAGTAGTATGCAAGAGTGGCTCCGGCAAAAGGGTATATATTTTGAAGACACCTGGACAAAAGTTGTGCTGTATGAGCTAATCAAACAAAATAAAGGTCCACCGATATTTGCAGTGGATGAATTATTAACAGCTCACGGACACGAAGTATTAAGGTTGCCGCCTTACCATTGTGACCTCAACCCGATTGAGAATATCTGGAGCCTTGTAAAAAGAAAGGTGGCGGATAAGAACGTGGCACAAGATCCAAAAGAAATATTAAAATTAACTAAAGAGGCCTTTGAGTCTATTACGGCTGAAGATTGGACAGCTCAGTGCTCGCATGTCGAACATTTAGAGGAGGAATATTTAAAAAATGACGGCCTTATGGATGAAGTGATGGACCGAATAATTATATCAACTGCTAGTGATACTGAAACAGAATCTGATTCTGTTTCAATACACTCTTCGGACAGTGATGTCCCTATGGCCGTTGATCACAATTATGCAATAAAACTCTGAATAAACAATTGTATTGCTTTTCTTTACCCTATTTTCTTATCTTTTCCCTGTAAGTAGGTAGAACACCGCAATATAAGTAAATAAAAATATACTTTTTACATAACAGATATATTGTTTCATCGAAGTACGCAGAAAATAGTATTATTTGATAAATTACATCTGCTAAATGTAAATAAAATAGGTAAATTTTTTACTCATAAATGGCAACATTACGTCATGCGATTGCAGCGCCGCGTCTGGGGGACTTCTTTCGTGAATACTACTTATACTACGAATACTTACTGTAAGTATCCCCTGATCAACGTGTGGAAGTGCCTGAAGGCTGCCGTCGCATGCTCATCAGAGACTGATGCGTCTACATTGGAGTTGTAATCGTTCACATAGTCCTCAGTGTCAGGGTATATCAATCTGTTTCTCAACATATTGTTGTAGCCTATGAAGTAATGAGTTTTTGTATATATTAAATATATAGAAAAATTAACCGATTTCATAATAGAATTTGTATGTGTGTGATATGGTAGAATTAGATATATGATCCAAGCAAGTATGTTAAACTTCATAAGTATGTTTGTTTACAAATTTCTCGGAAACTTATCTATATAGAAATCATCAGAATTTATGGCTGTCCCGTGGATCTGTCTGAACAGTTCAAGTTTCATCGAAATCAGGTCAGTAGTTTTTGAGATATTCACGAGGATAAATATGTAATCCTCATTCTGGAGGACAAATATGTAATAAACTAGCGGGTCCGACGGACGGACGACGGATTTGTCCTGTACACACGTTTTAATGTAAATTATTCTCGACTCCACTTGAACACACAAAAAATGTCATCAAATCTGTCCAGCCGTTTAGGAGTTTAATTACGAACACATACAATATACATGCACAGAAGATTTATATATATGCCGGCTGTTATTTGCTGTATAGATAAATAACCTAGATACCGACTGCAGCGCCATCTGCCAGGCCGGTTTTCTTTTTGCATTTATTTGACAAAAAATAGTTTAATAAGAAATAATCCATAAATTTCCTTTTTTGTATTGCTTTTTGTATCTTTTGCCTTTCCAAGGTCGTTTATCCAACGGTACCTTAAAAATTTAATGTATCGCTTGTGTGGAAGAGGTATATTAAAATTTTTTTTTGTAAGAACGCTCTAACTTTAGAATCTATTGGGGACAAAAGTGTTCGTAACTTACCAAGGAATATTGGAAGATATTCATAATAGTTAAGATGTTGGTATTGGGCAATATTTATCCTTCTTGCTTCTTGGAAGATCTTTTCATCACTCCAGCCTGGGTTGATTTCGGCCAATTCACCTGCTAAACGGTTGTGTTCCCGTAACATGAGAATGTGGAGGATGGCCAAATGCGGGCTTTGGTTCATGCGACTGTCACCTATAAAGATATTTTAGAAACTTAATTCAGTACACAAAATATATTGGATTTTTTCTCTTATTTTGCCTGCATCCTAGATGTACCTACATCTATAGATGTACTAGCTGACCCGGCAAACGTTTGTTTTGTCATGTATATTTTTTCTAGGAAACATTTTTGTAGTAAAAAAAATAAATATCTACATTATAAAATATAGGGATTGATCGTAGTGGAGTGAAAATTAGGAGTGTATGTATTTTTGTATGCTGTATCATAAAAAAATAAAAACAAAAAAATCTAAGGAATAAAAAAATTTGATAGAAGCCGATTCTCAAACTTACTAAATATGCATAAAAAATTTCATAAGAATCGGTCGAGCCGTTTCCGAGGAGTATGGGAACGAACATTGTGACACGAGAATTTTATATATATAGAGATTATATACCTAGCAAAACAGGGATATCTCTATTGTGGTAAAAGTGAAGGTTGACTAATACTTTCGTGCTGAACAAAAACAATACTTTAATTATATATTTTACTGGTGTACGTAATATACATTTTAAGAGGTTAAAAAAATAAAATTACCACATGTGCCCTTATTACCATGTGTATATATTACTAGTGGTACCTATATTACCATGCTGCCTCCCCTTAACTTACCGGTCATATAGCAAGGTTCATTATCAGACTCTGCTCCAGCACATGCCTTTGTAGGACTGGCTTCTTGAGGAGGCCATTCCTGGCCACCCCTAAAATCAGTCAACATTTTCCCCCCTTGGAAGGAACGAAGTTTCTGAATTTCACTTTCAGTGTTACCATACACAAGCGAAAGATCCATGTAAGCGGTAACTACTGATACCTGAAAATTAATCATTAGATAAACAATAATTATCAAAATATATCACACCAAAATTTTTTTTAACTTTCGTCTATATAATGTACATAATTAAAAATAAATGTCTACTTCCCTTGCATTACGCGTGAACGGATGAAACAATCGCAAATTATTTGTATATTGTGTTTATGATTGACAGGAGAAGGTACTTAATATGAATGTTTAAATTAAGGAAGTTGAGCAGAACATTAGAAAATTTGAGAGAACTATAAGATACTATGTTAAAATGTAGGTAAGGGAATGTATGATAATGTTCTGGAATATATTTAAATCAATTTTATACATACGGGAATAGCTGCCGAGTCTTCGGGTGTACACTTCCGATCCCTTGTAGATCCAGTTCTGACGAAGTTAAGGCATTGGGTTCCATAAGGAGCATGGAACGAGTCATTCGCTGGTACTTTAATTGGGGCACATATGGGGTTGGTGGTTGCATCAGGGCCAAATTGGCCATTGGAACAACATACTGCTGGCTTGTCATCTAAAGTTTTATTAAGGAAAAATGTATCTACTAGCTATGCCACACGGTTTTGCTTTATAATTCGGTTGTAATTTATTTTCTAGTCTGCCTTGGAAAATTGGCCATAATTTTTCAATTAGAAAACGTAGTTCCTGGTCACTCTCAACTATATAGGTATAATATTGAAATTCATAGTAAAGATATAAATTATCATTATTATAATAATCGTTCGAAATTTTTATCCTTTTATGAATAGAAATTTTACCATACATGAGATACCTTTTTTTTTTTTTTTTTTTTATTGTTGGGAAATCAATTTACTGACCCCCGCGCCGGGGCAACGATTTAAAAGTGGCGCAGGGAGTGTGGGAGTCAGTCCGTATGGTGCAATGGACACCTACCCACTAAAACAGTTTCCCTTAATCCGTGCCTCCGTCATGAGCGTCTGCTGTGTGAGCACATATTCTGCGTTGCCCAATCCTGTCCTAAGGTCCCAGTGGAGTACGTGCGTAATCGCGACGTCTCCTTCCAGGCCTTTTTTTGCGTTGAGGGTCGGCGTCTGGGTTACACTCCCGAACCCTCTCCGCATTCTCTTTAAGTGTAATGACGGCTTCACAGAACGCTTTGAAAGTGTTCCATGGGCCGTCACTGTCAGCCTCCATCATAGCTTTAACTATGACTGGAAGCGACAGGTCCAATCCGAAGGTGGCGGTTAATAGGCTACGTTCAGAGCTCCACGCCGGACAAACCTCTAAAGTGTGTTGCGCTGTGTCGTCTGCGAAACCACACTCGTGACAAATGGGGGATGCCTCCCTCCTGGCAACCCTGTGAAGGTATCCACCGAAACATCCATGGCCTGTGAGGACCTGAACGAGTCGGTACGAGAGTGCCCCCATCTTCTATTTACCCACAAGTTGAGCACTGGACGTATAGATGTAATTGTCCAGACTCCTGCCCTGTGATCTTGTAACTCATCCATCCATTTCTGAAGGACGGTCACTTGGGCTTCCCGTCTCCAGCTGTTTATGTGCTCAGGAAGGGGGTCGAAACCCCTACTTCTACTATCTGCCCTATGCCAATAGATCTTGGCTAGGGCAGCCGCTTCGAGGTGCCAGGGGCAGTTCCTGCAATAACACACGCTGCCTCGCAAGAGACGGTGCGGTACGCCCTTGCCACCCTTATGGCCATCGCCCGTTGCGACTGTCTTAGAATCGCCCTGTTTTGAGCGAATAGACAATCGGCCCAAATGGGGCATCCGTAGAGGACCTTCGCCCGGACCACACCTGCAAATAACCGGCGACACCCCGCACTCGGCCCACCAAGATTTGGCATTAACCGGCAGAGTGCCATAGCCGTGGTAGCGAGCTTCGGGGCAAGTGCCGAGAAGTGTTAGTTAGAATCCTTAAAAGTCCATCGAGAATCGAGGACAAGCCCGAGATACTTTAAAGTGGGGCTTACTCTTATGGGCACACCACATACGACCAATTGTGTACCGTCAGGAGGAGCTCGTCTTGGACCGTGGAAACAGACCGCCCCAGATTTCTCGAGGGCGACTTGGAGGCCAATGCGCCTTATTTGCGCCACAACCTGTGCCACCCCCGCCGTTGCGAGGATGCAAGCTTCTCTGTATGTACGACCTTTTGCAGTGATAAGTGTGTCGTCGGCATAACATATTAGGCTGACGCCTTGCAGATGTGAGCCACGAAGGACGCAGTTATATCCGATATTCCATAGGAGTGGGCCTAGAACAGACCCTTGTGGAACACCACACTCAACCCTGTGTTCCTTCCAACCTCCCCGACCCGGGTAGATGACGGTACGGGCCGAAAGGTATGATCTTATCATGCGCCGGAGGTATACTGGCACGTCATGGAAGATTAAGCCGTCTATAATGGTATTCCAGGGAATCGTGTTAAAAGCGTTTGCTATGTCTAGTGACACCGCCAGCACCACCCCTCCTTGCGCGAGTGTCTCCTCGCAAACGTCTCTTAGCCTTGCAACGGCGTCGATGGTAGACCGGGCGCGCCGGAAACCGAATTGGGTATCGGCCAAATCCGGCCCGTCCGTTGTAAGGTGTTTTACTATGCGGGATGCTAGCACTCGCTCGAATAACTTGCCTGCTTCATTTAATAAAACAATTGGCCTATAGGCCGACGGGGACTCAGGTGATTTACCCTCTTTCTTTAATAATACAAGTTTTCCCGTCTTCCAGCTACTCGGAAAGTGGCCGTTCTTTAAAATATGGGTTAGCAACTCCCGAAACCTCTCTTCCAGCCCGTTATTGAGGACATGGACCCAGACCTTCCCGTGAACACCATCTGGTCCGGGGGCTGTCTTTTTGCTCTGAAGCTTAAGTATTGCAACAGAGAGTTCCTCAGGCGTCACTTCTGGGACTTCCTCATCATAGTGGAGGTCGTCGCGAGATGTTGGATGCGAACTGTTAGCCGGGAATAGTGCGGAGACTACCGTATCCAGGAACACCGGTTCTAGAGTGGTAGTGAGTGGCGGAAGCCAGGGGCGCAGCTTGGTCATCACTAGCCTATATGGCCGCCCCCATGGGTCTAGCTCTAAAGTTTATAAAAGATCTTCCCAAGCTTTCTCTTTGGCCTCTCCAATTGCAATGCGCAAAGTTAATTTTGCTGCTTGGTATTCGCCGTAGCACCTTCTTTCTTCTTCCGGATCGTGTGGAGCAAGGCGTCTTCGACGTAATCGGGTGTAGTGACGTCGGGCAACTACACAAGCCGTCCGTAGCTGGGTGAGTTCAGGCGACCACCAGTACACTTGTCGGCGGGGCGGAATAGGGCGGATCCTTGGCATTGCAGCGTCGCTAATACGTCGCAAAGCCTCTCCGAACCATTGCACCTCTCTATCTGCTAAGATAGTATTTGGCTTAGGGCACCACGCCTCTGTCAAAGATGCCAAAGACAGGGAGTCAAAGTCCAGTTTTTTACGGGACATTATTTCCGGTGGAGGCTGATTTGATCTACCAGTTGCTGGTGGTAGCTGTTGATGGGGACTCACCAGGCACCGAATGTACCTATGGTCCGAAAGCGTTTCAACCTCTGTAAGTACACGCCAGTTGGAGACGCGATTTGCTAGTTCCGGGGATGCAAAAGTTACATTGACGATAGAACTGCCCTGCATTCGCACGCATGTGCGTTCCGATCCTCGATTCAATATCACCAAGTTGTGAGTGGCGATCCAATCAACCACCGCATCGCCACGGGCTTCGGTTACCGGAGAGTTCCACATAGACGACTTCGCGTTGAGATCCCCTGCAACAATAACATTTAATGGTCGAGCCCATTCCACCAGGGAGCCCATTTCTGCCAGAAAGGCCTCGAACTCTGTAATACTCCGGTTCGGCGAAAAATAAGCTCCAATTACAACGACTTTTTCTAGTTTAACAGCGACACAGCCGTTTCCTTTTAGCGAGGCTTGAGGCAAGCCTTCAGGCAACGAAACGGCAATCGCAACTAAACCGTTGCGGTCGCCAAACCAGTTTTCCCTCTGGGGGATCATATACGGCTCCGATACTATTGTGATATTGATTAACCACTGCGCCATGCTCTGGAGTAACAGATCCTGAGCTTTGGCGCAGTGGTTGATGTTCGCCTGTAGAATTTGGAGGGCCATCTATGAACCAGGTGTTATCTCCATTTGCTCTGTGTCCCCGATCGGTGGGGCACCAGTGGCCGTTTTGTTCGCGGTCCACGTCCTTCTGGGCATCTTTTGCTGGGGGCCGAACACGCGTTACCCCCCAGTAGATGGTTTGCTCTTTGGCCAGCCGCAGCACACAGAACGCATTGCGGCTTTTCAGAGCAACTCCTGCTCGGTGGTCAGATTGACCACACCGAAAACAAAGGTGACTGTGGTCCATATCCGCAGTACACCGTGCTGCTACATGACCACCCTGGAAGCAGCGGAAACATCTCAGTTCTCGGGCCCTCAAGAGAACAACTCGGGCGGAAGCCCATCCCACTAATAACCTTCCTTCGGTCAGCTTTTTGGCCGCCGTCACTGGGCACCTGACCCATGCCGCAAAAAGGCCAGTCCTGTTCTGACGGACGCTACCGACCTTCACATTGTCCGGCGAGCAGCTGACCTTAGAGCAAATGGCTTGTTTGACCTCTTCCGGGGTGACTGTTTCATCCATCCCCGAGATCATCAACTCAGTTGATTTAACAGGTCTGGAAACCCGGACTCTTCCGTCACCATAGACCTCCTTTAATCTAGACGCCAGAATATCCGCCTTCTCCTCACCACCTGTCCCGGGGACCTGAATGATGGTGGCCCCCGTGACAGCTCGTCTGAACCGGACCGCTTCTATACCAAGCTCAGCCAGATTTAGTTTTGTCTTCGCCTCTTTTAGGACTGCTACGTATGTAAGGCCTTTCTCTTCGGCATCCGGCGGAAGCGTTAAAACAACTGCTGCGGAACTGGGCGTACGGAGCTTCAGTTGTGCAGCTGTTGCCATTGCCTGTCTCTTAGGTTGTGCTGGAAGTTGTTGAGCACCTTCATTCTTCTTCCGGCGCAATCCTTTCTTTACCACCTTATTCCACGCTTCATTAGTAGAGGGAGCTCTGGCAGTGGGCACGGTGGTGACAGAGGGGCAGCATTAGGGACAGTTGTCCCTGTAGGCACATTCTCTTGCCTTCTCTTAGGTTTCTTCTTCTTTTTCTTCTTTTTCACGCCGTCCTCGGGTTGAGTTGCCACTGTATTCGAAGTGGGCGCTGCTGTCGTCTTTCTAACCTTGGAGGACCCCGACGTTGTTGCCACAGCCTCCGGCTTATACTTGTCAGCGGAGAGAGGTGGTCGTATGCGAGGCTCCGGGTTGAGTCTTGGTTCTATGCTTTCTATTCTAGCATTGATCCTATCCACAAGGCGGCTCATGAGCCTTGCCTCAAGGTCCTCTAAGTCCGGTGTTGGTACCGGATCTGTAGGGCGTTGCTTTATTAGCTCTCGCAACTCTCCCATCTCTTTTTGGAGCGCCTCCAGAAAGTTTCGAAGCCGCTCGTTTTCACTTCGAAGAGCTCGCGTCTCATCCGAAACAGACATTTGAGCGAGTACCTCTGTGTCCTTTTTAATAGATTTAGCGACAGATTTGAGGGCGTGGACAAATGTACCCTTAAGATTTTTTGACTTAGTCGCGACTTTCTCTACCATTTGCAGATTAGCTTCGATGCGCCTCTGCGCTAGATCTGCCGTCAAAATTTCCCCTTCTGCATTCATTGCCGCTGGTGTTGGTGCGGGTTTACTCGGCTCAGTCAATGAGGCGAGGATCTCCTCCTCAGCCTGGGCTTCCTTTTCCGTTTTCTTGGCCTTTAAATAAGCAGACCTAGCAGGCGCCAAGCCCATGTACCCTCTGGTTTTTGGTGGGCGGCCTCTTCCTCTTCTTGTTGTAGCAACTTTTAGTGGGGTCCGAACAGACGACTCGCTGATTGTACTGTCGCCATCGTCTTCGCCACTCCTGGTTCGTTTGCGAGAACTCCAGAATCTAGGATATGTAGGGTCTGTACAATCCAGTGATCTGGCGCTGATCATAGATGTCGCGGAGGAATCCGATAACCTTCCAGCATCAGACGTAGGCGCGTCAACTGGATGGTCGCCAAAAATGTCCCTGGAAACGCTCGGCACCGGCGTAATACATAGAGTGCGCTCAGGCACCACGGTCACTTCTTGTAATTCTCTCAGATCCGGGTTTATTGGTTGGTCCGTGGATATCATTCTACTATCGCATGTGTTATTTCTAATGATTTTCTCCTCGCTCGCCTCGGCAAAAGCGCCGGAATCATGAAGATTGTCCCCCCAGAGTACGGTGGGACTTTTGCACCGGCTCTTGCGAGCAGGTGGCGGGATTTGACCCACCTGGGGTAGTTTTACAAGTATTTGTCTTCATTTTCGCTTTAATTTTTATCCAGGTAAGACAGCTCACCCTGGGACGCCCTCGGGACCGAACTCCCCCCGGCCACTCACCCCATCGCCGGGCGCCAGAAACTTGAGGTTAGGGGCTCGCCGTCAATTCGACGAGCCTCGCCAGCCTTAAAGGCCAGCCATACCACGCGCATGAAGCGCCGCTGGGGCTAGATAGAATGGCCCCCCCTCTATATCCGATTCGCTTCACCAAGGTGCTGGCTTGCACCCCAGTTACTAAGCCCTCCCCGGCCACGTCAAGGCTCGGACCCTGCAGGATGGACATCTGCGGTGGGGAGGGATACATGAGATACCTAATCTAACCCCGAGATTCTAAATTATTTAAAAAATGGGTTAGAAGGCAAAATAAAATAAAAAATATTAAGAAGTAGGTATTGTTTTTTAAGAAAGTTCACAACTTCAACTTTTTTTGGAATTTAACATTACATATAATGTGCCTTTATAGTTTATTATTTATTTCTGATTTTGACATTGAGCAATTTTTTGTTAACTAAACTACGTATTTCTTAATACTTTAGCTTCAGTATTTATTTATTTTCCTTAATAGGGTTGCGTGGAAGAGATCGCTTGTTAGAGATAGGGCCGTCCGTTGTCTAATCATTTAAGGCAACTTAGCACTCATAAATAACTTAAATAATAATAGCTAAAGCGTATACTTTGATTTACTCACCAGCTGAAACCCCAGATGCGGTAAGTGACATATCGTGAGCGACAAATTGGCCCCACTGCTGAGCGTTTAAATTCCATTTGGGATCCTCGACAAGTTTGTCCGGGAAAGCCGCTGTACTGATTTCACGAACGTTGGGTAAATCATCGCCATCGATAGAAACTGGCAATTTACTTATACCTGTGAAGAATTTCCTCCAATAATTTTTTTTTCTTTTTACATACAAAATTTTGAACTTGTTGACCCCATGTATATTATGTTTTATTGCGTACTTATTTCCTAAAATATATGCTAAAAATTTTCTTCTAGATTATTTTATTTTTATTATAAATGAAGGTAGGTACTTTCTATTACGATTCTAGCCTACTTTTTTGAAGCCTTTCTCATATAAATATATCAAATCAGTTTGCTTGAAAAAATAATTTATTTTATATTTATACGACATCTCAGTAATAGAAAACAGCGTAAAAAGGATTTCCGTCCTTTATTATAGTCTTATCGAAAATGTTTCTCGGTTCTAAATACGTGTAACTAACGCCTAGTATTTTATACTTTTAGGTTTAATATCAAAGAAGATCCTGAGTATAATAGCGAAATAATAAACTACTGTAAACATCATATCCTTTATTCATTTATCACATCGACGATAAGAATTTAGCTGAATTTCAATGTTAGTAATTGAATTGTATCGGAAACTGCGAATGAACCATTGCCGACTGTCAAAGAGACAATTTCGGTTGTTATGTAGCCCGATGATTTATTTCGCGTAATTGCATTTGTCTATCAGACGTTTTGAACGGTATTTTATTGATACGAAGAAATTTCTTATATCAAGTACATAATATTTTTTTGATATATCCGATCATATTATTTTCATGTGTTCATAAAAGCAGTGTAGGCCTATTTAAGGATACGAATGAAACGATGTTATCTCGTTCATTCTTTAGCATATGCAGATTTACAAACTATAGTTTAACTATTCGTTCGCAATAACTAAAAAAAGGGTGCGTGTACTTATGTACGCGCGTAAGAAGTTATACTTCATTGGTTATTATTAAAAATAGTTTTTGATTGCATGCAAATAATTAATTACAATTAAATAATCAAAGACTGGAAAAGGAGTCATTATAGTCAATTAGGTTCAGTTTACATTTGAAAAATTAAATAAATAAATATTTATTATTATTCTCTTACATTAAGTGTAACATAAATTATATTATTATTCGAATGTTGTTTTTAAATTATGTCCAATGCTGTAGCGTCTTCCGTGGGCAACTTCATTCTGTTAATTTTGTGCCACGTAAAGAAGTATAACTTCAAAAATATTTTTATATTGTTACTAATAAAATATGAATACATTATATATCTTAGAAAACTAAAATAAATTTTAAAAGTTTGGGCCCTGTGTTCCTTATGATTACAATGAAGGTTAAGAATATTGTAAACAATTTAATGACAATATTATTGTGAAAAGAAAAAAGCTATTATTATTTTTATACAATAACGATTCTTTATTAACTCGTAGAACCGGATTCAAACATACCGAACTATCAAGTATCGAAGGATCAATTTGACGTGTAATTCAGTTGTAAATAGTTTTACTTCATTTCTAAATTTTTTTAAAATAATTTTAGTTAATTAGCACGATTTATTAATTTTTATAAATTTACGTGACGATCGAACACAAATTGGTCACAAATTCTTCGTCCACCGAAACGTCGAAATTCATTATACAACTACACTAAAAACACTATATTATATGGGAATTGACAAAATAGATAAATCCTTAATGATGTCAAACTTAACTGTAGGGTATTAATTGAACGATCATAGTGCTTGGAAGTTCCGCCAGCTAACCTAGTGTATGAGTATCAGAAAAAGTAGGGTGTCTACCAGATTCGTAGCGCTGATTTTGCAATATTGGCATCATCGGATCTCTGATAGAAAGGCTTAAGGATCCCGCGGTACAGAAGGTCAACCTCAAAATCAAGGTCAAGATCGCAACCGCTATTCACAGAGTACCAGCGCAGGGTGCGTTTAAGAATTAAATTTAAAATAAGCAATTTCTCGGCGCTTACCGTCAGCGTAGTTAATTCGCAGAAGTTTTCCGTAAGGCGTGTCAGGCATGCCCCAACCTGGATTATCTAAGTTATTGCAGCTTCCATCGTACGATCTGTACTTGGAGCTAGGGCATTCGGTGGGTGGCACTGCGCATGACTCTGATCTCACTTGCCTTACAGATCGTGTGCTGAAAATATGGTAAAGAACATGATAACATTTGAAATGGAACATCTTTTTTATGACTGGCTAAGGTAGGATGTAAGCAGGCGGGTCACTTTTAATCTAAATCTAACCGCCACTCATGAACACCTGCAACTCTGGGGGTTTAGAGGTGTGCGGAACTTTATGGGAATGCTACACCCTTTTATTGAAAGCCCATAACTACTAACATAATATGTATATTAAGTTTTTAAGATACTATAACTACTAAAAAGAGTAATTCATTGCTTAATATTATTATTATAACAAAACAAAATCAGTAAACTAGACTATCGTAAGTAAGTAGTCGCCATTATTTGTAGTCATGACTTTAGTATCATTATATTTAATATTTGATTAGTTGTATCTGCTTAGTAAGATAAAATAAACATAATTACCTGCTCAGACTTCCAAGCCCACTATATTTACATTTAATTTCTCTGAAAAGACAAGATATTTATTAACATTTTAAACGATTCACAGAATTGGAGCTACAATGAAAACCAACACATCTAAATAATAACATTAAAAAAAAGGGGGGCCTCATAGCCTAGCGGTCTTATAAAGTTTTAATTTAATTTAAATTTGTTCTCGGCCTTTGGGAGGGTTGTGCGGTACCGGGCGAGTGCTTAAACCGTACATGTCCAGGACACGGTCGAATTTCTAAAGACAAGCACGAATTATAAAAAATCCTATACTAGACGCTGGCTAGTGCACAAATCGTGCCAGAGCCATTAAAAAAAAAAACATTAAAAAGTAGAGTAACGTTGACACCGTTACAACTAATGACCTTATAACTCTTTTGACTAGTCGTTTATTTGTTCATTAAAACTAATTATAGAAAACAATTAATGCAAATTTATATGGAGCAAAGGAGCAGGCACTATAATATACTAACATACAAATATATAATAAAGTATTTTTATATCCACTTCCCTTATGTTTTTGTTACATTCAACTTAATTTCTGAGAGTAGGTACATGTAACATTAGTTATGACAATAACAAAAGAATCCACGTAATGACGCCCTTTATTAAATTAATAATAATTACTTTCTGTGATGATAAAAAGGTAATCTGTTAATTATAAACTAGTCCAAGTGTTTCTGATGTCGGTTAATAAAATAACGTTATAAATTGCAATATATCAAATTGCCTAAATATAAAAATACGTTTATCTTACCCTAGTCCAATGACAGGCAATTCTTTAGAAGGATCACTGTACTCCGGGTATGTCAATACATAATCCACTCCCACACACGCACAGATAACAATAAAAGCTAGAACCTTATTCATCTCTGAAAATAAAATGTTTCTTGTATTACCAGTGAACTGTAACAGATCTATACTAATATTTATTATAAAGAGGAAAGATTTGAATTTTTGTTTGTTTGATATGAATAGGCTCCGAAACTACTGGACCGATTTCAAAAATTCTTTCACCGTTAGCAAGCTACACTATTCCCGAGTGACATAGGCTATGTTTCATTTTCAAAAAAATTACGGATGCTTACTAAAACTTGAATAATCTAACCCAAGGTGTAAAAAATAAACAAAAAACTTCCTTCAATCGCGTGCGCTGCCAAAACTATTAATGATAGAACAAAATGATGTATCAAAATTTTTCAGGACACATCACTATCTATAAAAATGTCGCGACAGCATGTCTCTATCTTTTATAATTACGTCACAATAAGCGTCCTTTTACTAATTTTTTTTTATTAAAATACCACCGCTAGAAAAGGCTCTTTATTCGTACGTAGCTATTGATCCTTATCAAAATAAATACCAACGTTTCACATAAGCTACAATTTAATGGCATAACCACCAAAAAAGCATGGTGGATTCGTGTTCTCCTGCCGTTTCTCTTGAATAGTTTACTACTACGTAATATAACAAAAATCTTAGCCACAGCAACGCTTGGCCGAGTCTACTAGCGTTTAATAAAAATCTGTGAATTGAGTCACGTTTATTATGCAAAAATTAATATTTGTATATTATAACGAATGAATAATAATTATATACTTACTTACGTATATAACGAATATACAAAGATCATTCATTCGTCATCATTTGTACTGTTTTACAAAATACTAGTTATTTTCGTAAAATTAGGAGTTAATAAAATTCCGTAATATTATGCAACTCGCAGTAATGGTCTTAGCTGTCTTGTTATGCATTTATGAACGTCAAAAATTAAATAACTAAATTTAACAAAGGCGCCGAACGATCATAATTATTTATATCCGCCACTCTTTCTAATACCCAACTGTTTTATTTCACAAAGTACCTACTTGTAAGAAGCTGTTTTGCCTTGCCATTCTTAACATGAAACATTATATATTAAGTACTATTCTTACATGTACATAGAAAGTAGACGCTAGTGGAGTCGAATGCACGTCCTCAGGGTTTATTCGTAAG
Organism: Pieris macdunnoughi; assembly: GCA_905332375.1. NCBI lineage: Eukaryota > Metazoa > Arthropoda > Insecta > Lepidoptera > Pieridae > Pieris > Pieris macdunnoughi. The sequence continues at coordinate 6,077,640 of CAJOBZ010000062.1, forward strand.
GTTAACCACTTAGCTAACACTGTTCGGTGAATGTAATGGTACTAATTAAGAATGTAAAAAACAATACTAGAAAATTTCAATGTCATTTATAAGGGGTAAATAAGTTTAATTTTAAGTATTAAAATATATCAAATCTTGCTGTAAAATTTAGATTTGGAACTTATAATACTTATTCCGCCTTTGAAATAAAGTAAGTCTTAGTATCAAATAGGAACTGCGCTGTCATTTAAAAAAGATCAGTTGAAACTAAAGCAATTAAAACAGTACATTTTAACTGCACAAGATTTTTGAAATTCAATTTTCTTTCATAATTAAGAGCTAAACACTCAATCTAGCATATAATAATAATTGCCTCGTATTAAATAAATGCCTCGTAATGGTGATATTATTAATTGATATTTTATTGTACATAAATTACACATTTCTTATAAATACTATCAATCTTGAAATTAAGCGGCCGCTATCAAACATTTATCAAACGATAAGAAGATTATATGCATGTAATCATTAGCTGCTTATTATAATAATTGCCCCAGTTGGACCTGCTTTATAAATAAGTCTGATGGTAATTTTACGGGAAAACGTCTTTATTTGGTCTTGCCTTTCATGTGTTAAAATTTTCCCTATAATTTTACCGATTAAAATAAGTATGTCTAAATATTAACAAAACGATATTATGTCAATGCCTAGTTTATATATATTACTGTACGTTATGGTTTTTTTTTTCCTCACCTGATGTTAAGTGATACCGCCGCCCATGGACACTCTCAATGCCAGAGGGCTCGCGAGTGCGTTGCCGGCCTTTTATGTTACTATCATAGTTTCCTTTCCTACCTTCCTTGGCTTTCTTCCTTTCCTTGTAATCCTAGAGTTACTAGAACTTACTAGAACGTACGGCTCGCTTATCTGCGACTTTTAATGGTCCGGTGAATAGCTATCTTGCTCTTACAACTAAATTAGTAATATTGATGAGTATATTGACATATTTTACAAAAATCTTCATACTTAGGTACCGTAACTTTGTGTATCACGCTCTTAATGAGATTTAAGTTATTTTTATTTTTTCTTTTGTGTTTGCTTGTGTAATATTTTGCTCGCTAGTTTGAAATTTTTATGTTCTAATATAATCGATGTGTATGTGTTTAAAATTTGTGACGTCATATTTTATTGAATATTTTTAGCATTCATGTTGTTTTAGGACTTATAAATAAATATATGTAGTATATACCTAATTAACGTTTTTAATATAAAGTTTTGAATTTTTGATATAAAATATATTTTTTAAGTAAATTTAAACCCTTTTGTTCTAACAAAAGTTATTAAACGCTTTTCTTAATAGAAACATTTTTTTAATAAAAAAACCGCCAAAACCAACACCCGGCTCCTATTTTAAAGAGAGCGTTGCCACAGATAAAGCAACATTTGGAAAATGCCATAGTGATGGCGCCAGTAAAAATTTTTTTTGTATCATCATTAAGATAAAGAAAATATATAGGTAACATTTTTATATCATTACTTATTATTACTGGTTTTTTTGTAATCTTTCGTTAATTATCAACTAAATATTTTTTTTAATACTTATATCTGTTTATATAAAATTGATTTGTGATTCATAAACTACGATAAAAATAAATTGTAATTGTTTAAGAATCATAATTTAATATACAACATATAAACGATTCACTGAATTAGTGGTGGCATTTTTATTGCCATACGGTCGCCTTCTTGTCTATGATTTTATTGGGTTTTGATTGCATTACTGTACAACATTTCTGTGTATTCACACACAGGCACATACTTCGTCTATTAAACAAGCTAAGCTTAATAAGTAATTAAGTTACTAAAAAAATATGCTATATAGTTTAATCTTAAAACTGAACCTTGATTATAATTAATGTTCGTTCTATTTAATGGTTACTCTTTTCTTTATTCATAAGTAAAGGAAATGGAATTTATTTACATTAAGAAGAAAAATAAATAAGGTAACTTGTTCTTTAATGTGACAAAATGGAGTCCTGCTTATTAAGTATTAAGTATTTTGTACATGCTTTATCTAAAGATTCACTTATATTTCTTTTTATGATTCTCATTCATTCTTTTAATAGAAATAGTGAATAGAATAATGGTTGCCTGAAAAGCGCTTCTCGACTAGGCCGTAAGTTACCCGTATGAGATTATATAACTAAGTGTTAAATAAATGAAGAAAAAGTTTAACTTTTACCTTATATATATGCCTTGTAACCTTATATTGTTCACATAACATCCGAATATTTTGTAATTTTGATTAATTTATTTTTACAATATAATTGTGCACATGGGTTTGCTCTTTTGGCTATACGGTATGAAAATATGACGAATTGTGTCTCCAAAAAAATTACAGCGCAAACAAAGAAGTGGTTGTTTAAAGAAGAAACCCGAAAGGGACATACCAATAAAATTAATGGGTTTTGGAGCAAACGGGCAATGACACTGTATTATATTTTTATATACGTCTACACATTATTTCAAATATAAATTTTTCTATGTTAGAAGTTATATAACTCACCGCTATAAAACTACATAGGCCTATGAACTTTGCAGTCTGTCGTCTGAGTTTGACACCTGCTATGTCAGTACAACATTAATTAAAATTTCCTATAATTACTTATGCGGTATAGTTATCTATGATTGATAATTATTATCTTAGGCCAATAACAATATAAAGATCGTTCACATATGTCCCAAATTTGGTGATTAAAAAACATGATAAACAAGACTAGACCTCAAACATAGATAGTGAATTTTGACTTTTTTAATTTAAATTGAAATTTTTCCTTATATTTGGTTCTTTGGCTGAGCTAAAGATTTTTTCTATTTTCATACTACGATGGGACCAAAGATTATAATAATTGTATTTGATGGGACGGATGTCCGACACTACCGGTTGCAAGCGTAAGAGCTTTTAGCAAGTTTCCCAGAAATGGCGTAGAATACTATTATATATATGTGTTGCAGCCAACTAGCTTAATTAGCCATTCAATCAACGGCCTAGCCGTTTACTAAACAGCGCGGTTTAACAAGCGGCCTGAGTGATTTTCAGCCGTATAGGCAGCGGCACGTAAGTCTAGCGCTGGCCGATACGTGGAGGGGATTGCTGCACATGTGTACTGTCGCGCGGGGGACGGAATGCGACTAGAGAGCCAATCGAAACTCTTCATTCCGCTAGCCCCCCTCAGGTACCTTATTTTTTACTTCTGCGCAATAACGGTCAGCGCTAGAGTTTCGTGCCGCTACTTGTAGCATTTGTTACAACACTTCATAAACTGGCTAGGTTACGCCATAAAACAGATGACATAAAAAAATCTTTACTTAGTATAATTAAAATGTTACATATTACTATCTGAAAACCATGAGCGACGACAAATTGACAGTTTGGAGAGTTTCGGCGCTAGGCAGAAAGTGGAAGTTAATGAACAGGCTAGGCAAGTGTAAAGCGTCACGCGATTAAAAAGAGTGGCGGCGAGTTTCTTGCCCATTCTACGCCCGCTCTACGCCCTTGACTAGCGAACTGGTAGGAAATGTAATATATAATCAATTTAACATCTTTTCTGTTGACGTTTATAGGTGTACTTGCTTACCTATATGAATAAAGTTATTTTGAGTTTGAGTCACAATCCAAGTTCTTTCATATTTGCCTAGCTTGTTAAACGGCTAATTAAGCTAGTTGGCTGCGACATATACATAGAGTTGTCTCCTTACATGCATTCAGAAGGATTACGCGAAATTACCATACGCAAAATCTGGCCAAGTTACACGCGAATCGTCATATTTTACATTTTAATGAATTGTATAAAAGTCTCAGGTTTTAACCAATGCAAGTTAGCGTCCATTAAGATAAAAGGGGATGAATCCTTAAGAGGCTGACAACGCACTTGCGAGCTTTCTGGCATTGGCTACCGGATGCTATAAATAATTAGTCTTTATGAACACAGGCTTACAAGGTAGTAATTATCATAACTATCTTGAAAAAAACTAATCCTTGACCCTTTAAAGAATCTTATCTGTAAGTGATAACACTTCATTATCGTAGGAAACAAACAACCGTCTAACAACGGAATGAACTAGAAGGTAAAATAGTAATCTCTTATTTGATGTATCTATGGTGGGCTTTACAACAATTTTTTACTGACGCTCATATATTCAAACTGTAGTAATAAAATAATATGAATTAACGTACGTTGCTGAAGCAGGATTAAAGTTTTTCTGTGATTACCGTCGGACCAGGATTCGGATCCCTCGGAGACGTTAGAAGATACAATTCTTGTCATCCTCAATTGGGGAAATTGTAATTATTCTAAATTAAACCTTTAAGTATCAACCTACACAGCTCCTAACTCCTGATAAATGTTTTTTGGACCGAGAACAATCGAATCTGTCGAAACAATAACAATTGTTTTGGTTTAGTAGGAACAGAGTATAGCAGAGAACGCTACTCTATGCTCTGAACTATGCTTGTCTTTAATATAATGTAAGAGACGCTTTCATGATTCTCGTATTTCCTATGGATTTATGATAACGTGTAACAATTGTCTAGCCACGATACTTCAGTCAAAACGGTAGTACGTAATTAGCTAAAAATCCGGAAGTCTAACCTCTTTATGGATGAAATATTCAAATATTGTTTAATTATACCTCTTTCGTACGTTTTTTTTTAAGACAATTCACACCAATTGACCTAGTCCCATGCTAAGCTGGTTTAGCTTGTGTTATGGGTACTAGGCAACGGATATACATACATATTATAGATAGATAGACATATAAATACATATTTAAACACCCAAGACCTAAGCACAACACCAAATGCTCATCACATCGATGTTCGTCTCAGCCGGGGATCGAACCCGGGACCCATGGATTCGCAGTCAGTGGTACTAACCACTAGACCAATGAGTCGTCATTAAATATCCAATCCAAATTTTGAATTTGTATCTAATTTTAGAACAATGAAAACTGGTATCAACCAAGGATTTTATTCTAATTTGATTTACTTGTTATTTACACCTGCATTTGTTCGATAGATTAATATTTAATATTCGATAGATAATAAATAAAATCTTCAATAACGAAAATTTTCTGTCAATAACACTCGCCTATTAATATCATAATTTAACACTTGTGTGATGAAGAAAACCATCTTGAGAAAACCGTCATGCTACTGGCCTATTAGAAAAAATAAATGAACGAAACAGATAAAAGTTCTAAAGATCAAGAGGCCAAAGAAAAGAGGTAAAGACCAAGGGCTGTAGCGCCACTGTTTTGTTTTATTACAATTGAAACTTAGTCATGTCTCATAATAAACATATTTATTAATAAAAAGAAAATTAAAACAAATTTAAAAAGTTTGGTCTCTAAGGTTGTGTACCGTTCTGGGGTCACCACTCACCGGTACTATCTACCAGGTGCCAACTTAAATCTTTAATTCATTTTTTTTTGTTGTTGCTTTGTTGCTGGGGCTGAGAATTACCTTAACTTTAGTTACTAGTCGATATTCAAGCACACTATAGGTTTCATAGTAAGCTCGCTTAAACAAACAAAGTACAACACTCGAAATTTAACGCAAACAATACCGATGTCAAAATTATATGTTCCTGAAATACGGGAGCCATACTTGGCGAAGTAAACTGTCATATTGATTTGCGTAATAAGAAAATAGTTTTCATGAATTTTCTTTTTCCTCACACGAAGCATGTAATAGGATCAAAGCGGCATTGTATGTAAATGTATGAAAAACAGTATTTCAGTTGTGTTCGAGTGTGCAAAATAAATTACAGCGCGAACTCGATACGATACGAATAATGTATCATTTATCAAAATAATATATAGGAACGGGTCGTCTATAGTACGAGTCTATATTGTGTTTTGGCACGTGGTGCACCTACATAAATCTTTACATAATACTTTTTAGAATTGGCATAGATTATTACACAAACGTGCTTTCTATCGTTTTGTTTATGTTTGTTATTAATTGTTAATTACTTAAAGATGTCCTGTGGAACATGGTGTAATAGTTGCAGGTCCTTACAAACATTTTGTAAAACAAAAAACTTTGCGATCAAAAAGAGTAGCGGAGAGTTTATTGCCAGTTCTTCTCGTCCGTTCTACGCACCCTGAGAACTGGCATCAAATGTAAAAGTATAAGCATTTAATATGTATTTATTTATTGATGTTCGTAAGTGTACATTGTGTTATCTAAATGGATAAATGATTTTGAATTTGTACATAGTCTGTACTTATTTTTAAATACTAACCACACATATGTATTATAGTGAAAGTAACAATGATTCCATGTTTGATTACAGATAGGCTGAAACGCGCTAGGCAAGTCTCAATATACTACTGTATATGTTACTATGTGAACAATAGAACATAGTAGATATCTGCTTGTTCGTTTTTGGCTCTCTACATTTAGTTCCACGTGACGTATTGTATTATATTAAGGAGACATCAACATATGTATTATTTATGTTGTAAACAATTTTAACTACCAATTCACGAAATAGCTGTAGTCTTCGCTAAGAAATAGTCAAGATTTACATACAATTTATTTCTTGAAATATCAGTTGTTGCAGCGGTAGTTTACTGTCGTCTATGGCGTCGTAATAAATTCAATTATTTTGACAAAATGCCAAAACTAATGGCAAAGGTCCAATTATTGAATGCAGTATTCTTCAGTTGACCAATTTCATGCAAAAAAAAAGAATCTTATAAGCTGGTCTTTCTTGCCCGTTGGGGAAAATGGGGAAAATAATGAATTTGCAGTACTTGATTTCTCATCCAGTCGGTAGCTCATGTCTGATCGTCGTGGTCAGCAATGAAACATTAGGAGAATGTGTTTCCACCGGTTTTAGTCCAGCGCTTCTCTTAATACAGTCTGCAAAACAAAAAAATTGGCGATTAAAAAGAGTGGCGGAGAGTTTATTGCCAGTTCTTCTCTTCCGCCGTTCAACCCGTGATTTGAGAACTGGCAATAAATGTAAAATTAGAAGCATTTCATATATATTTATTTTTTGACGTTCATAAGTGTACATTTTGTTACCTATATGAATAAATGATTTTTGAATTTTGACTTGATCGGTCCATCTAGTTTTAGATCCGTGAACGGCCACGTGATCCTTCGCCTTCTGTATTACTGGCCACGGTAGTTTCACCAAGTCCTCATCGCCTTTGCGCATTGTATGGCTGAAATAAGATACGATTGGCTGTAGGCATATAGTAGACAGGCGAGTCCGTATGTGGAGTTGGGTCAGGATCGATGTATTGGTGCGAAGTCCACGGCATTCTTAACATTCGCCTCCAGCACCACATCTCTAGGGCATCAATCCTTTGCCTTTCTCGAGGCAAGATAGATTAAGAATTGGTTAATATTAGTGCAGTGTTGGCCTAGTGGCTTCAGCGTGCGACTCTCATACCTGAGGTCGTAGGTTCGATCCTCGGCTGTGCACCAATGGACTTTCTTTCTATGTGCGCATTTAACATTTGCTCGAACGGTGAAGGAAAACATCGTGAGGAAACCGACATGTCTTAGACCCACAAAGTCGACGGCGTGTGTCAGGCACTGAAGGCTGATCACCTACTTGCCTATTAGATTTAAAAACGATCATGAAACAGATTCAGAAATCTGAGGCCAAGACCTACAGAGGTTGTAGCGCCACTGATTTATTTTTATTTTAATATTAGTGCATCGTGACCATATTACTGAAAGTAATAAAAGAACGTATGAAAAAGAATCATTATACCCACAGAATTTATAAGTATGTTGTTTTGAATACATTAGAGGCTTATTATATGAGTATGGTTTATGGATGTTTCCCGTTTTTCCCATTCCATGTTGACGTCTGGGGTCCCACGCAGAACCAGATGATGATGATGAAAATGGACACGAGGGGGCGAAGACTAAAACCATTTTATAAAGTTCAATGTAATATGGTCTTAGCTTAAATAATTTTCATAATTCAAAGTGGATTTTATTATTAAACATATTTTCTATGAGGAATAATACCGTCAACAACAAAACATCTTAAGTGGAGCGTATAAAATGAAAGGCGTCTCGCAAATTCAGCAAATTGCCCTAAACTCTGCTTTAACCCGAAAGCAGATACGTAATCAATTTTGAGATTAGGGAAGGCTTTCGTAAGTATTTGTGTTTATTTACATGCCCGAGAGAGGGTTTTCGAGTTTTTATTATCTTCTACATTGATACCAGTTCTAAAAGGGCTGGAAACTAACACGCAAGTTTGAGATAGCGTAGTTATAGGCGACTTTTCCTTTGTTCTAAATAATATTATGTTAATTAATATGGCACAGATTATGTTATAAAAGAACACGATGTCATTTGTTTTATTGGAATGGCAACACCACGCAATATCATAGACATCTTACAGGTTTTAAAATTTCAATGTGTCAACGTCAATTGGGCAGTAGTGCGTGGAATCGATCGTTGAGTACTTGAGTAGAGTTGCTTTGTGATCGGCGCCTGCGCCGGACGTCCGCACTGAATGTGTTTAAATATTAAGTAATCATGTCGGACGACGGTAGTGACACCAAATTCGTAATTATTAATCGCGTTGAATCTGCGAAAAATATAAAATATAACATAAAATATTTATATAATATAAAATATATATATATATATATAACTTGGCACTTCAAAGTAAATAGTCACATATAGCCTTTTACAAACACGCACACACATAAACACATACGTACGCAGAGACATATATAAAAGCTATTAACTTATTAAATATAATTTAAAAAAAATCAACATTTTGAAAATATCAAGAAGTGAAATATATAGTTATAGTCTATAACTATATATTTTTTTATATATAAGGCGTAACGATAGTAGGCGTCGCTCCTAGGGTTAGGGTTAGGGTTGAAGGACTCCTTTCTCCGCAATTAGACTCGAGGTTGGTCCGTTGTGCGTACGAGTCCTGGCTAATTTAGCCAGCCTAGCTCCTTCCAGAAGCACAGAAGTCTCCTGGGCACTTCACAGGCTTCCCGGAGCGACCTCACCGTTCCGAGGATTTTTTCACGTTGATTAGCCACAGCCTCGCATTCCAGGACTACGTGGGTGACTGTTTCCTCTGCGTTGAAACAGCCTCTGCACAGGGGGCTGTCTGTCGCGCCTAGGATAAAAAGATGTTTATTTAGGAGGCAATGACCCGTTATTGTCCCTATCATTATTTTAAGGTTAGTTCTATTTAAGTTAAGTAGTCGCTTTGTCAGTTGCGGGTTTACTGCTGGCAAAGCCACTTTGGACTGTCTGCAGGCCGCACCATGCGACCATCGTTGTTGCTGGAGTTCAGCGGATCTCTGGCGAATCCAGGTTCGCACCAGCGAGAAGGGCAAAGGAAGGAGCGGATACGGGCCAGCCGGCATCATTCCGGAGCCTCTTCTCGCAAGCTCGTCCGCAGCATCATTGCCGAGAGATCCACTGTGTCCCTTTATCCACTGCAAGGTAACCCTATTGGTTCGGGTTATGTCCTCCAGTGCTTCATGACACTCCAGTATTAGTTTGCTGTTGGTTTGTTTGTTTCCGAGCGCCATCAGCACGGATGCACTGTCGGATACGAATTTAATGCCAAAGTCATTAATCCCTAGCCGCTGCACGGCTCTGGCTGCTTCGGTTAAGGCGACACATTCACATTGAAAGATCGTGCTCTGTGTGCCCAAGGGTAGGTGTATGTTGATGTTGAGATCAAGAGAGAATATGCCAGCGCCTGAGCCAGACCCTGTTTTGGATCCATCTGTATATATACGTAGCTCATTTACGGTCGACCGATCATGTTCCTCTTCTCTCAGTTGTATAAGATATTTCCTGTTAAATATTAATTGGTTAGTGATTCTATCACAGGGCGCAGCAATAAGAGGTTGATACTCTATTGCCCTGTTGAGAATCGCTGTGTGTGCACTGTAGTGATTTTTTCCCCATAGATCCAGTACCATAAGCCTGATAGCAGCCAGGGCTGCCTCCTGCTGTATGTGTAGGTCCAGGGGTAAGATCTGCAGGGCCATCTCCATTGCTGCAGTTGGTGTTGTTTTCATGCAACCGCTAGCAGCAGACAAAGCAAGCCTTTGGAAGCGTCCGAGTTTGGTAATTGCCGTTTGAAGTTCTGTTCTGGGCCACCAAACAAGGGCTCCATAGGCTAGCATTGGCCTAATTATGGCAGTGTATATCCATAATGTTATCTTAGGCGATAAGCCCCATTTCACGCCTAGCATCTTTTTGCATTGATAAAAGGCGATCGTTGCTTTGTTTAGTTTGTGTTCTAGATGTTTGTTCCAGAGCAGTTTACTGTCCAAAATCACACCTAGGTACTTGATTTCATACTTGAGTATGAGTTCAGTGTTGAAGAGTTTCGGAAGTTTGTACGGTCCAAGAACTCTTCGGTTGGTAAAAAGTATTAGTTCTGTTTTTGATGGGTTGACAGATAACTCGTGCTTATTGCACCATCTCTCAATCACTTTGAAAGCTCTTCTCATGAGGTCACATAAGGTGCTTTCAAAGTTCCCAGATATCAAGATAGCTATGTCATCAGCATATCCCACAGTGTAGAGATTGTCAGCGTTGAGTTCTGTGATTAGTTCATTAACCACAAGGTTCCACAGTAGCGGCGATAGAACACCTCCCTGCGGACATCCTCTGCTGACAATGCCTCGTGTTGTGGAGTTTACCGTGAACTGTATAGCCCGTTGTTTTAGCATGTTGTTTATCCATTCTATAAGGGTTGATGGTACTCCACATAACCTTAGTGCTCTGGTTATACTCGTGAAGTTCGTTTTGTCAAAAGCACCTTCGATGTCAATGAATGCACCCAGGGTTGACTGCTTTAACTTCAGGGAGTTGCCAATGCGAGACACGACGTTGTGGAGTGATGAGTCCGTTGATTTGCCCGAGCTATAGGCATGTTGATTAGGGTGTAGGAATTTGGATAGCGATACCCGGCTGCGTATCTCCAGGTCTCCTAGCCTCTCCATCGTTTTTAAGAAGAATGAAGTAAGGCTAATAGGCCTGAAGGACTTCGCTTGGGTATAGTCCTCTTTACCTGGTTTTGGGATGAATATGATTTTTACTTCTCTCCATTTCAAGGGTATGTATCGGTGGGCTATACAGGCTCGGAAGACAGAGACAAGATAGTCTACTATTAAGTTCCCACTCCATCTTAGTAGACCTGGGAAGATGCCGTCCAAACCGGCCGCTTTGAATGGAAGGAAGGAGTTGATTGCCCACGTTACTTTTTCATTAGTGATTATTTTGTGAGCTACTTGCCAGTCTGAGCTGTCGGTGGCTCTCTCTGAGTATGGTTGCCAGGCCTGTTCGTTGGCAATTATGCAACCCGGAAAGTGTGTTGCCAGTAGTAGTTCACATGTTTCCGAATCAGTTTTTGTAAATGAATTGTCAGGTTTTTTAAGACAACCGATCGAGTGATTGGGCTCTCTGGAGAGGCATGATTTCACCCTGGTTGCCTGGTTGTTTGTTTCAATACTGGTGCAGAAGTGTCTCCAACACTCCTGCTTCCTAGTACGTAAAAGTTTTTTGAATCGCCTTCTCGCGACCGTGTACTTGTCCCAGTCGGTGGGTAACCGTGTGTTCATTGCTCTATTGAACAGCTTCCTGACCTTCCGTCGGTGTCTCTCCAGTTCGGGGCACCACCAGTTATGTCTCCCTCCCCATCTTGGTATGGTAAGGGGACACGACCGTTCATAGCTTGTCAGGAGTAGGGACGTTAGGTTGTTTACATGTTTGTCTATGTCTTGTATATTTATGGTGGTTGGTATCGATAGTTTGTTTACCTCAGAGCTGATAAGTTTATAAAATTTTACCAAATCGGTTCTCCGCGGTATACGTCTAGGTTGAGGTTTAGGTAGCTCCCCTTTGATTGCAAAGCGGATCCACCTATGATCCGAGCATGATAACTCGTTGGATACGTGCCAGTCCTGTATGTGATCTGACAGACCAGCAGTTACCATTGTTAAGTCAATAATAGTTTGCGAACGCGCGTTGATAAAAGTTGGTTTTGAGCCATTGTTTGCCAAGATAAGGTTATTGCTAAGTATAAAATTAAGCATATCCTCACCTCGAGTGTTGGTACTAGCGTTACCCCATAACGTGTGGTGCGCATTGGAGTCCGCCGCGATGATTAGCTCCAGTTTCTCCCTCTCACAGTAGTCAGCCAGAAGGCCGAGTTCTGGAGTGGGCACGTCCTCGTCACCTGGTAAGTAGGCGGACGCCAGGACGACGTCTGGTTGATTGTCTCTGGGTAACCTAATAGCTGTAAGGTTCCTTGAACAGAGTTCGTTTATTAGAAATGCTGGTACATGTTTAGGCAAGATTATGCAAGTTCTAGGGTTACTTACGGAGGTATCCAGTAAAAGTTTACCACCGGTGCAGCCCAGGCCGCATATCTTGCCATTCCTGATCCACGGCTCCTGGATCGCGGCGATGGTCTTCGGATTGGTCTCCAGCAGTCTGCGTAGGGAAGCCGACGCTGTCTGACTGTGCTGGAGGTTAGCCTGGATGAGGTCAGTTCGGCGATGGGGAGGAGCGCAGACAGCTGTCGCTGAGTTCACTCCCCCCGGTCTCCTGAAACAACTCATCATCCGATGTTAGTTGCACCGGTGACGGTGGTTGTGTAGCTACCTCCATAGGGACGTGTGCCCCGGTGACCGAAGCCGCCCCCGTCAGGGACGTGGGCAGCCCCGGCCCCGACGACGCCACTCCCGATGTGCTGGCAGCAGTTGGTGGGGCGTTGGCCACCTGCGAGGGCCCATCCCTATCCAGGATGCGGATATAGATGTTCCCCATCAGGTAGTATAAACGCCGATTATGCTCTTTGATTTTAGAGATCTCAAACTCCGGCACACGAAAGAAGAGGGACACGCCTGTCGGGTCCTGAGTTCTTCGTTCGTGTGTCAGGGTCCAGGATCTGATGTTGAGGTGGCGGTTTTGCCTCGTGATCAGTTTCCTCAGTGTCTCCGTGTTGCCACTGTAGTCTGGTACATGTAGCAGACACGGAATCCTGTTCGGAATCGCCGATTGAGGCCGAACCACCAACCTGGTGTCAGGTACTGGATTTGTGATGACATCACAAGTTCCGGTCAGCCAACCCAGAGTGTAAGTGTCCTCGCACCAAGTTTTGAGGACACCATCCGAGAAATGGGCCTTACCCCGGAACCTGATGTCGTTGGGCTCGGTAGTTAGGGTAGCATCAAGATCCGCCAGGAGCTCATCTTGAATTTTACCCTCGATTTGTAGGCGGATGTTATCCGCCTGTTCCTGTGTCATATCCACGAAAGGCTCAGTCATCACGGCAACACAAAGCTCGTTAGCTTTGTATGATGCTGCCGCTTCCGCGTAACTGGCCGAGGTCCCTGCCACTTTCTGGGGTCTGTTGGGTTTGACCCTTTTACTTTCCCCAGTCGGTGTTACGGTTTCCTCAGGCCGGTCACGCTTCTGGCCCTTCGTGGCTTGGTTTGTTTTGGAACTCTTAGGTCCCTTGCCGCACCCAGAGCAGCTAGGCACGGGCGCAGCAGTGGATCTTTTAGGCTTCGGTGTCCTTTTCCCGCCTCTCTCAACTGTGGTTACAGCGGGGGCAGTTCCAGGTTTCACAGGTGGCCTCGGAGCGCCGGTGACCAGCTTCTGCTGTTCCGACGCCCTTATGGCTCTCCTGTGCCGTCGCCTTTTAGAGTTGCTAACGACCATTTTGAAAGTCGGCTCCTGAATTGCGGTCTTCAGGGCCGACATATCCATGGTCGTGGTTAGTGCCCTGGACGTGCCCTCCGCCGCAGCCTCGGTCTGCCGCATCGTTCTTGCCGCGGAAGCACCCCTTCAGACGCAGACAGTGCTGTATCATCGTCCGGAGTTGCTATCTTTGGCTCGACCGACGCAGTCAACCTGGCCGCAGCAGTGGTCACATCCTTGTGCGGTTGTATACGGGATTCCATCGGATTGGGTACGGGCCGGAGTGCAGCCCGGATTGGTGCAGCCCCAGCCGCTGCCCTCTCCTTTGGGGTCCCGGACGCTGCCCGTGAGGGTGCATCGGTGTGTGTGACAGGGGCATCAGAGTATCGCGCCACTGGTGACTTGCACCGCGACACGTCCAAAGACGCAACCCTGGGTTTGTTGGTGTTTGTGATTGTTTGTTTTAGTTTCTTTGCCTCTTTATCCATGAGGTGATATGGTTTGGATTCACCATTGGAGCTCTCCACCCGCCACGGAGCCCTCACGTCGGGGACGTCCCTTGCTCAGCAAGCGACGTCAGAGCTACTCCTCCGGTATAGAGCCAGCACGTAGGGAGGCAGACGCATCCGCACGCAGCAAGGAAGTACGGAGCTGTTCGCGCCACGAGACTATGACGCAAACTCACCCCGAGTCCCGCGCCGCGCCGACGGCCCCCCCCACATCCCGACTCTCGCTCGGCAGCCCGCTTATGGGATGCCACAGCCGGTTGACCGTGGTTAGCTAGACCCCGGCCTCCCGTGTGAGGAGAAATCCAGACCAAAGAGGTGTGTTGTGTGCAGCGCACAACTGTTCCGGCGCACTACTCCACTCAACCCCCAGGATTCCTTCATCCCCCCGTACGGGTCCCCGCGCACGGCACAAACACGCGGGAGGTCATTTACTGTCCACCGTCCTCCCTTTTTGGACGATGAACTCGCAAGGACATGACCTCTCCATCCCTGCAATAGTTCGCTTGGCGGTTTTAGTTACGTCTAATACATAGGGTATTAGACCAAGAACAGGGTCGGCAACCTCGAGAAGGTTAGTCCACCAAACTTGCTTTGAGGGGATCATAGCGACTTGCGCTACCCCCAAAAGCCACGCCTCCCTACCCATCAGAAGGATGTGGTAGGATGGGTTTGCACCTATGCTACCATGCAAGCATGTCGTACTGGGAACCGTAGAAGCATAGACACAAACCCCCCTCGTCGCTCCTATAATATTATCGTCTACAGTAATCGAGCACAGTGCTGGCCACGTCTGACTACCTGAAGTTAACATTACCAAAGTTTAACATATTCAAAGGCTAATTGAAAATCAGGTAAAGAATTTTGAATTTACACACCATAGCGTTTTACTCATACCACATAGTATGGCGTCCTTACCGATACTTCAGAGACCGTGTCTCTACTCGATTTGGCTAAACTCAACGAATTATTTGTCTGACTTTGCCATTTAATTTAGGCTTAAAGTATTATAAAAGCAGTGTTGGCCTAGTGGCTTCAGCGTGCGACTCTCATCCCTCGTCGTCGGTTCGATCCCTGGCTGTGCACCAATGGACTTTCTTTCTATGTGCGCATTTAACATTCGCTCCAACGGTAAAGGACAACATCGTGAGGATACCGGCTTGCCTTAGACCCAAAAAGTCGACGACGTGCGTCAGGCACAGAAGGCTGATCACCTACTTGCCTATAAGATTGACAAATGATCATGAAACAGATACAGAAATCAGACGGCTAGATCTAAAAAGGTTGTAGCGCCATTGATGTTTTTTAAGTATTATAAAATTATCTTTTTCTAACCTGATGAAAAGAAAAGTCAAACTAAGCTTAGATCAAGAATACTGAGTAGCTTGTTGAGGGAAAAAATAAATTCAATTTGACTCTTTAGGTTAGTCCCAAGCTAATTTCTAGGTAACATATAATTTCCAACCGTAAAATGTACCTGCGAGTACAAAATTTCACATTTAATTTATTTGGGAGCTTGGAGAGATCAAAAATTATAACAATTCAAGAGATTGATGACTGAATCGCGGTAATTGCCGTTTTGGTTATGAATTTTATGAAAGGAATTTATAGTATTTAATTTTCAAAGCATAATCGTTATTATTATTTATTGTGTCAACATACTTTACTAGAATAGAACATACTCATAATGTTAATACTCGAAACAAACGCAGGCTGCAATTTCCCCGTACTAGACAATCTAAAGTTAGTAATTCTTTTTTGGGAAAAAGGGTACTTTTCGTTAATAAAATCCCAGAGGCTCTTTTATCTCTGCCTTTAAATAAATTTAAAAAAAGTATTTAAGAAAAGCTTTCGATTTTCTAGTTGATAAAAGAGCCTGGTGCTAGACAGGCTACTTCCAATTAATTTGCGATATTTGATTTGCTATTTTAAAAGAGTACCGAGAGTTTTTTGCGCCGGCTTTTTCTTTCGGCCTACAGCCTCTGTCTTATTTGCCGATGAGTAGGGATGTCTACCGATTCAAATTTAATGACGTGGAATAAGTGATACCTGTATCTTATATTCTTCATTATAACCATATATTTTTTTAAATAGTTAATGTTTAAGTACTTTGAAGGAAACCGTCATTGTCGTCGTAGGTTTGATCCCCGGCTGTGCACCAATGGACTTTCCCTCTATGTGTACATTTAACATTCGCTCGAACGCTGAAGGAAAACTTCGTGAGGAAATAGGCTTGCGAAAAAGTCGACGGCGTGTGTCAGGCACATGAGTCTGAACACCTACATGCCTATTCGATTAATAAATGATCATAAGGGCAGCTCCAGCAGCATACGGATGATAGTCGAAAGAATGGAGTGCCCCTATTTACGACACTGCTCCGACATCTCCGCAGGGCTTTGTACCTGATAGTTTTTATTTAACTACTTTTTCCTTATTTTTACTAATTCTCTAACATAGATCTTAAGAAACTATTGTCACTAACTCACTAATCAATCAATGGACTGTATTTGTCTGATGAATAAAAATTATTATTATTATATAAAACAGATACAGAAATCTGATGCCCAGAACTAAAAAAAACAGTTGTACTGCCACTGATATATTTTTTATTTATTTACAATTTTTAAAATAAAAATATATCTAAAACTTTTACACCTTTTATACGAAGGATTACTACTAAAACATGATGTACTAACCAAGACAATTTACTAATAAATAAAATAATAAATAATAATTTATTAATTGAGATGTGTGAGAATGTGTAATGTGTAAGTGTGTGAGTGTGGCTCTTAATGAATGGAAAATAACCTAAAAAAACCAATAGATGCGTTTCGTTACATTGCAAAACTTCACTTATTTCTGCGGAGAATGGTTCCCTTACGTGAAAAAGATTCTTTACAACTCATTTATATTGATTCACAAAAAATAGCCATTAAAATCACTCCAATAAAGTCTTCGATGAAAAGCACTCTAAGAAAATCTTTAAATGAAAAGTCGTCACGTTTGGCACGCGCAGAGCTTATATTGCAAAAGTTTGAAAGCTGATATTATCTTCACTACAGTAACCTAGTATTCAATTTCTCTCATTTAAGTCTCGTTGGATTAAACCTTTTGATTATTGATCGCATGGTTCATTATGATTAAGATAAAGTATTAAAAAAAATTGTCGTTAACTCATATATTGAAAATAATTAATTCATTTATATTTAAAGTAATTAATCAGACGCCAAAACTGTCAACTGAAAAGAAAAAATATTAGTTACATACATACATTACTTTTAAATAATAGGAATAATTGTTATGCCTCATTTATAATCATACATACTCTTTATTTTATCATACATCATACATCTTTACAAAATGTAAAATGTAAAATTGTATACAAAAATAATTATATTTTTTTTCCAAAGACCTCTTAAAGAGTATAGGCCTCCTACAACTGGCTCCATTCCTCTCTATCTTAATCTCTTACTTTGGCACACTATACAAAAAAGTGTACATTACACCTACTGAGAGAATTTAAATGAAACTTGACCTGAAAACTAAAGTGGACATGGACGGTCACGAGAGAAAAGAAGCAAAATTTGAACGGAATTGTAACGGAGAGGTACCCACCAAGTGGGAAACGAAAGAGAGGCACGCAGATAGGAAGATATAAAAAAAGGTAGCGGGTCCAATGTGGATTCAAACCGCTAGAGAACGCCACGATTGGAAAAATTTAGAGAAAGCCTTTGTCGAAGGACAAGCTGTAAGTAAATACGGTTTGCCGATAGATATTAAGTATATATAGGGACTAAATATTATATTACTTTAGGCATATTAATTTTGTATTAAGCATGTCAGTTAAAATGGCTTTTTTATTTATAATTGAACGCAATTGTTAACTTTTAATAATTGTTAAGATTATTCAGATACTAGTAGACTCGGCCAAGCGTTGCTGTAGCTAAGATTTTTGTTATATATTACATAGTAGTAAACTATTCAAGAGAAACGGCAGGAGAACACCAATGCTTTTTTGGTGGTTATGCCATTAAATTGTAGCTTATGTGAAACGTTGGTAATTATTGTGATAAGGATCAATACCTACGTACCTATTCAGGATCTCCTGCCTATAGCCGCCATTTTGTTTTATTAAAATAAGTAATATCAGGCGCATAATTTTCATCAAACTCATATCAGATGATTATACTCGTATCTATTATAATGACGTCTAAACGTTGAATAAAATCTCATTCCATTGATTGATGGTAGCTGCCCATTTAATGAATGATTATTTCGTTTGCGCTGTCTCCTTTTCAGAAAAGTTGACTTTAAATTTACGTGTAATGGGTGTGGACAGCGTCTGCGGCCTATATAGAGTACTCGCTGCGTCGCAAATGTTGAATTGATATTTGATACTTATAAAAATGAATTGCTTTTGACTGTGGATATATTTCGAATTCTGTAAATACCTAAAAGTTAAACTTCTAATATCAAATTCAAAACAATACCTTCAAGAGCAATGACCTAACGGAGTCAAGTAAGGTGGGAAGTTATTTTCCATTGTTTACAAGTTGCTTTCAAGAAAATTCCATTTTATATTTTTAGCTTTGACAACCTTTCAATACCTCTCATTAAGGAGAAAGTCTCGTGACTATTATCTATTTGAAGAAAGATATCTTGTATTAAGTGAAGCGCCTTCATTCATTCTTGCCTCCATTTGGCCATATCTAGGATCTGGTTTTGTTAGATGATAAACTTTTCGGTTTGGTTTGATGATAAACTTTTCGGTTTGGTTTGACATAGAGTTTACCTACTTCACGTGTACTAAACACGTAGTGACATCTTAGTACATAAAATTTAGCTTTTTTATCGATTACCGATATTTAAAAATCAATAATTTTCACCCATCATAAGTACAGCAATATATACATAACATTACATATATCAACTAACCTGAATATTTAAAAAAATTGTACGCCTATCAACCACGCGATCAAGCAGATCTGCAAAGCAGCGGGAGTGTCAAATCTCCCCTTACCAATAAGAGACTTTATTTGCTGAAACTAGGTCTGCTGGGCCTGACGTCTCCAGCTGGGTCCAGACGACAATACTCCGGAAATATCCACATGATATTTATGAGAGCTGTACTATACATCTTCCTGACATATTAGACACTTCTGTAGCAATATTTTTCTGCGATCTGTGCTCGAGCAACATGTAGTAAATTAAACATCTTTTGGTCGGTTCTTTCGTCACAGTACACGGGGCTTGTCTTGAAAAGCCCCGTGGCTATTCAGTCTGCGCCATGTGGGGTGCGAAGCGCAGTTAAAAGTTGTTAAGCGATAATGAAGTAAAAAAATATTTATTCTGAAAAAACATTATGCGAAAAGAGTTAAAAAAAACGAAAATATTTTTTCACTTACGCATTAGAAGTAACTTAAACTTTAATGTGATTACATCTAACTGTACTTTTTACGATTGTACGCTCACACTCCCTTTATTAACGTACTAAAAAAATCGCATTGTAATTTAAAAGTTGTAATGAGTAATTTTGAGTAGAAGAACTGTGAATTTGGTTCTAATATATATGTGCTATAAGACTATGAGTTTTAAAAAGAAATAATACTATATCTACGTAGACTGGGTGGATATTTAATTGACATACATCGTTATATATTTTATGTAAACAGTATTTACCGAATGCAATGACTTATTTAAAATAATAGGAAGAAAAAGCATTTATTTCAAATGAAATATTTATTTGTAAGTTCTAATACAACGTGTATGCATAATATTTTACAAGAAAATATGACATCACAAATCTTAGACACATACACATAAATTAACTAAATGATCATACTTAATCATAAAAACAATATAATAATAAAAACAATAACTAAACTTAAAATATAATAACTAAAATATATTATTAATAGGATACTAATTCTTTGTCCGAGGTAGCTGCCAGCTTTTGGTTTCCTGTGAAGTCGACTAACCTTTTTGCTATTTCTTTAAAAATCCTTAAAAGCCTTTCCTTATAGCGCTAGGACCCCAGCTTTAAGTTGCTGTCACCAGCAACACTGATTTTCTAGTAGGTTCTGACACAGAAGTGCCAAACATGGCGCTAAGTTTCGATTCTGAATATTACCTTTATTAGTTATTATCCATATTATGCAGCACCATATAAGCAAGCGGTCATCATATTGGTCCTACTGGGATTCAAACCCACGACCTCAGAATGTATATATATAAATAGTAAACTTAACCCTTACTTACCAGTATTTGCAATCTGCTTCAACCGCTCTACGCCCTTGTGAACTGGTAGTAAATGTAAATTTAGAATCAATTTAACATATTTTCTGTTGACGTTCATAAGTGTACTTGTTTATATATGAATAAAGTTATTTTGTGTTTGAGTCAATTAATTATGACTTAAGTCGAGCTCACGTTCCATAGCAGCTTCTGGTGCCTGCTTCAAGTCGATACCATGTTAATTCTTTAATGAATCCCTTAATTTAGTCGTTATCTCGTAAGCTGTTTTGTCCTTTAATATTTTTTTCTCTGTAACTGATTCTCTAACTTGTGCCCAGGGATGTCATTGCCATTTTGGTGATGATGTTGCAATAACAGAGCAGATCTTCATCAGGGACAGCTAAACTTTAGTACCGCCGGACTCCTAAAAAAAACAAGTTCTATAATCTAATATAATTAACACATTATAATTTAATTGCAAATTGCATGTTTATGCTGCGTACGTTTTGTGTCTAACAAGTCTAGATTATAACTAAATTCTAAGTAAGTTTTACAAAAGTGTCCCACGGTATTCATTACGCGAAATAAGCTCAATTTCAAACCATGAAATCACCGGTTCTTAGTACAACTAGGTCGGCTCATAATATTCCGTCCCTGTGGAATAAATATTTTGTTTGTTTGTTTGAAATTCACAAGCGTATTTCAGACCTAACAGCGGCAAATAAGATCATATAGGTATAGGTATAATTTTTAATTAAATCATAAAATAGCACCTGTTTATGTATACGTGTATAGTGTGTATTTAGTGTTTGGTATTAATTTTACTCATGGTAATTATTATATAGTGTGCCGGCACAACGAAGCGAAATGTTCTCGTCTGAATGAAGAGACAGCGAAGTTCGGGTGACATGAGAGGGGCGATACAGTGTTTCGCGGAACTAAAATGAAGTATACACCAAGTGCCTTTTATTCAGATTCATTTCATATCTTTCAAACCCCTTAGTGATAAGGGTGTCCACCCCAAAATTTTATTTTTTATTCTTTTATGATACAGCATACAAAAATACATACCACCCCTAATTTTCACCCCTCTATGAAAAACCCCTATTTTTTATTTGTTATTATTAAAATACTAAAATACTTGAACTCTGAGGTTTATGTAGAGAAAAATTCACAGAAAAACCTAAAAAGTTTTCATTCCAGAAAACCGAACAGTCTGGGGAAGCATAGCACAATGTTCCATGTTGGTATGTACTAAAACGGTAGGTTAAGTAACATCATATTAAGGAGAAACGAAGCGGGGGCAGCTAGTATTATCTATTTATTAGAGTCAATTATTAAAATATAGTAAAGGATCAATCCATATTTATTGTTTTTAATTCAAACATCACACTTAGATAAAATCAAATCTACGATGAGTGATTACTCTCTTGAACATTCAGTGCCCCTATACTTGTCCCTCCGGGGTCACGCCATCCACTGAGCTACAAGTCTGTTAGTGTTTCTTACTTTCGCTTAGATTTCAATAACACTATTAACACTACATAAACTATTTTACAATTACTAATATCGCATATAACCTCGTTCCTGTTTTGTGGAGACTATAAAATCCATAAATTCTCGAGGCTTCATTCACTGCACGAGGAGATTCCACCCACATGTTGCGTAGTTACGAGACACTCATTATCTCATGTTTTAAATTGCTGCTTTAATATATCATTTACTTCGGTTTATTTTAAGCGTATACTGGGTTACAGTATTTTAATCTAATAAAGCGTTTCTTAAGGCAGTTTTTGCCGCGCACCACCACTATATGGAACCACTAAAGTATTTCCGAACCAATTCGACGAAGGGTCTTTTAAGAAAAGAGCGTTCCAATTCTTAAAAGGCCGGCAACGGACTTGCAAGCCTTCTGTCCATGCGCGGTATCTTTTAACATCAGATGAGCCTCTTGCCCGTTTTGCCTCCTATTACACAAAAAAGAAGCAATGTGAGCTAAACGGGAGGTTATAATGGATAGTTAATAATAATTAACATGTATAATGTATGAGTCTGAGTGTATAATATATATGTTAACGTAAAATTGTAAACACCGTTAGATTGTAATCTATCTCGCGAGATTATAAACTGTCGAAAGATTGTGAACCTCATCAAAACAATCAATTTACATTCGACAATTAACATATATATCAGATAACTTTGCAGCCGATAAAATGCGTAATAGTTATTTAACGAACCACTCAGACAATTTAAAAAAAAATACGGACAAACACTTCAGACATATTACCCAACAAAATATTTCAAAACTCAAACTCAAACTCAAAATATCTTTATTCAAGTAGGTAACCAAGTACACTTTTGAATCGTCAAGTTAAATTAATCGTAAATTTACATTTACTACCAGTTCGCAAGTCAAGGGCGTAGAGCGGGTAAGAAGAACTGGCAAGAAACTTTCCGCCACTCTTTTTAATCGCCAAGTATTGTCATACAAATTGTTTGAACTGGAGCAATTCAATCCCAAGGATTAGGATCATTTAAGTAGTCCTCAAATTTATAAAAAGCTTTGTTGATTAATTTTCGTTTAACGAGGGCTTTGAATTTATTTAGTGATAATTCTCTAATTTCGCTTGGGAGCTTGTTGTAAAAACGAATACAATTTCCATATAAGGAGTGGTTTATCTTTTGGAGCCTGGTTGGTCGTACACTCAAATTAGTTCTATTTCGCGTATTATACTGGTGAAAGTCACCATTTGTTTTAAAATCGTTTATATTTTTTTGGACATACAACAAGGCTTCAAGAATATATTGACCAGATAGTGTCATAATATTTAATTCCTTAAACTTATTCCGTACCGACTCCCTCGGAGAAACACAACAAATACCCCGAACAGCCCGCTTCTGCAGAACAAATATGGATTGAACCTCTGCAGCAGCACCCCACAGTAAAATGCCGTACGACATAACGCTATGAAAGTAGCTATGGTACACAATTTTAGCCGTGTCCTCATCAGTAAACTGTCGGATTTTCTTTACTGCATATGCTGCAGAGCTCAGCCTATTCGAAAGAGTCTCTATGTGTGGGCCCCATTGGAGTTTACTATCTATTGTTATGCCTAGAAAAACAGTTTTGTCAACAAAGTTTAGTTCACTGTCCTTAATTTTCAGGTTACCAATATCTCGCTTTACGCTAGTAGTTGTAAATCTAATACATTTTGTTTTATTCTCATTAAGCAATAAGTTATTTACATTAAACCAGTTAACTATACGAGAGATAGAATTGTTTACATCGTCCAATAATACGTTATTCCTATTCACTTTAAATAGAAGTGAAGTGTCATCAGCAAACAATACCATCTCATGAACTTCGTTGACAAAGAATGGGAGGTCATTTATGTAAATCAGAAATAAGAAAGGCCCGAGAATCGATCCTTGGGGGACGCCCATTGATACCTGCGAACCCGGTCTCAAACATCCATTCAGATCTGTCTGAAATGACGTCCAAGGTAAGTCAAGGTAATCTTATTAGAAAAAATAGTACAACTGATCATAAACATCCATTGTCAGCAAATAGGTTCCGAGGTTTAGTTCCTCTCCTCTATCAACTCAAAGCGTTTGATGGGTATAAAAATATTTAAGTACTATTTAGAAAGCTAAAAGGGAACCGATAGGGATGTTTTAAACCCTTTCGAATCTCTTTGAAAACATACAATTATTCGAGGCTTGAGTTTGGCCCTCGATTTTTCCATTCGTATTTGGCTAAATACCTTCAGCCTTCAGGATTCCTATGATAATATTTCTGAAATGACATACCGTAGATATCTGAGAGCAATGATAATATTATTTTCTGTGGTGTTAATCTTGATGTTCTAATTCGTATTTCTTTTAATAAAATTTTATTGAATTAAGTATGTCTTAAGAAAAACATGATATGGTTATTTGATATTAAAAATAAACCCAAGATAAAATTACTACTTGCGAGAGATAAGTTACTCTCTATTTCCGTCCGTAGTCATGATAGAGTAAGATCCCAGAGCGATAAGACACAACTTATTTTCTAAAGCATAGAACCTTCGGTTCTAAGTAGTCTCTGGTGTGCTTTTTAATACCTGTACGCTTGTGGACTTATAGTGGAAAAATTACTCAACTATGAGTATGAGCGCGAGAGCAGTATACATGCGTTTCAGAGCGAGTGAGACATCCATGGTAACTTGGTTAAAAAATTTCTCATTTAAATAGATATGCAAAAATATGAAATTGAAAGCAGTAAGTATTTTTCAAATATTAAGGTATTTTACTCTGAAACGCATGTATACTGCTCTCGCGCTCATACTCATAGTTGAGTAATTTTTGTGTTTAGGGGATGTTTGGTCATTACAATTTGTCTGACTGATTAAATATAGCTTTGTAATATTTATTTGAATAACATACATATATAAAAATCAGACATTTAAAATTAAATTAAGTTCATTTATTTTTTGTAGAGCTTTAAAGCGTCTGACAAAAGTTCTGGCCCATGGAAAGCGTCTGACTTTTTTGATATTACTTCAGAGTAATACTCTACAAAATATATATAAAAATCAGTCATTAAAATTTAACTTAAGTAACTCTGATTTTTAGTTACCTTTCTCACCTGGTACCTGCGCAGGTGTCACCGAGCCAACTCCATAAGCGTACAGGTATTAAAAAGCACACCAGAGACTACTTAGAACCGAAGGTTCTATGCTTTAGAAAATAAGTTGTGTCTTATCGCTCTGGGATCTTGGACTATGAGTTTTTCAGGTACATAGTTTTGCTTCTAGATGCACAATATATCGGTTTAAAGGTACATCCTTGACAACTGACTAGGTAACCTTTAAACAACACCAATGAAAACCATTCTGAGTTTGTAACGACACTAGATAATGTAGCAAAGTAGCTGTAAAAGCGATATGAACATAATAAAAATGAATTTTTGTGACTCTGGTTTGAACACATCACAATCAAACGAAGTGTTGTGTTTTTGAGGTGAATACGTCTTAAAATCGGAGGATTTCAAATATATCCATAATTAAATTATACCACTAGATAGTTAAGCGAGAACAGTGACACATGGGGCGCGGTGGAGGGGGAAGCTCTGCCATTTTGAGGTTAATTTGCTGGGTATCGAGATTTGTAATTAGTATAACTTTTGACTCGGAAAAGCTACGATGTTCGTTTAAGATTTAATTATCAGCTATCGTCCGAATCTATCAATTAGATAATCGTATTCACGTATAACACACGGCCGTGTCCATGACACAGCCACATCCCATTTTTTTAAATATTTTTAGAACAAACATATTTCTAAGAGTAATGATTTAAGTTGGCACCTGGTAGATAGTACCGGTGACCCTAGGTGCTTTCCTCGCTCAACGAACAATACAGCGAGGAAATGCTGAGAGCATAACTTATTCAATTTGTTATAGTTTTTTTATGTATCCGATTTTAATCATTATTATTATTACTATGCAGGTTAAGAATATTGTGAATACTCTTCTAACAGTTCGTGGATGAAATCCCAAATCATCATGAAACATCCACGCGCATCAACAAACACAAGCAAGAAAACACATTCATCTTTCATAGCACTATGGAAATGCAGTGTTTTTACTGTACTACATAAATACGTGGTAATTGAGTTTGCCTAAAAGATGTTTCAAATGAAAGCAAGATTTTTAATTCGGTATGCTTTTCCTGCGATGTTACTAATGTCTATTAATTTTCTTGTAACCTTGAGTCGTTTGCTAGTGGAATATATCCTCTAATCATAAATCAGTCTAATATTTCGTCATAGTCGTAGAATAGTGGCGGATCTGACAAATAGTAAACTTTACAGGGCAGCCATTTCAAAATAATATAATCAAGTTAAACTAGTTATTGTCATAACTATTTTAATCCATATTCTGTTATGATGAAAATTGACATACAAGCAAATAAAAGGGTTTGTTTTGAAACAAAATAAACATAATAAGATTTAATTACAGTTTTCTGGAAAAATCACATGTTTCTATCAAATCCGTCACTTTACCGTCTGATTAATTTGAAATTTAAAACACATGGAACTTTTTTTTAATGTATCCGTAATATTAAGTCATTGTAGTATACAAATATGATAAAAAGTGGATGTTGGATTTTTTTCAAATCCGAAATTTTTAAGTTTTACGATCATGACGAAGTGTACTTTCGTCCTTTTCGGTCAAAGTGTGTTTACACTGTGATAAAAAAAGATGGATCACAATGTTTATATGGACGGCAGTAATGATGTTGGCTAACTAATATATGACTATAAAATATATGAGAGGATGAAACTAAGCCACTAAGATCACTTATATAGCCTTAAAACAGAGATATAATATATCGCTGTAAAATAAATATTTATCACCAATACTGAACGACAACGGCGCATCATTAAATTTCGAACATATAATAAAATTATCATTTGAGGAGAATTAATGTTTTTCAGACTATACACAATATGTGTATATATCTTTTTATTTGTATTTATTCTTAGTAAATATGTGAGTTTATAATCATGTGTGTTAGACATCCCGTCATTCCCAATGGGCTGAATTCTTTAGTAATCATTCTTCTATGCAACAATTATTATTTCGTCGGGAAACCCAATATGTCTAGAATATATATGTTACAGCGAACACTTTTCTATATAAATATATCTCGACTGGACGCAATAAATCAAGCTCTAAGCTTAATAATAATCTTTAATAGCCAGTTGCAGCATCATAATAGAGGATATAATCAATAAATTTATACATAATGAGGTTTTCAGATTATCTAGCGAACAAAAAACTAGTACGAATTTTCATAAATAATTAATTCACGTAACACTATGCAGCATATAGCCTTCAAAAGATAGTACATACCATGTGATATTAAACAATTGTCTACTTTATACTTAAAGTCCCAAAACATGCTAATCCGTCAAATGTGACATGGACTAAGTGCTGCACTTCGTAGGAGCGTGACTATGCATTTTATTTTACATTTGGAAGATTTACAAATTTGTTTTACCTTATCGTGAAAGCTGGTTTAAAAAGGGTCATTGAAAAATCACCATTTGCGTGCATGTGATTTGATCTAAAATTTCTAACAAGAGAAATATACTTAGTGCTAATAACCCTGAGGTCGTGAGGTCAAACGTGAATTAACACTCCTTGGGCGGCAAAGGACTTTGAGAATAAACCAGCATGTCTTAGTCTTGACTAGCGCTTGCGCTCACTTCTGTATGGCGCTAAATTTGCTCTAAATCTCGACACTGTTTCTTACCCTAAGCCCCTTAACTCGATGACATGCTGATCATGCACATATCAATACAAAAAGTGTTCCAGAAACAGAGGCAGAAGTAAGCCAATTGGAGATTAACTTCCGACAAAGCTAGCTCTCAGTTATACTCGCTAAACATTCCGTTCTAAGCTTTCGGCTTAGATTTTAAAAAGAAGAGACAGCGCAGGAAAATATGTTAAATATCCTGAAAACAATTTATTTGAATAAAGATCAAAAGAGTTTAAACATACACAAAAAACACAATAAATTTAGAAAGTTCGATGTTATAAATACATTTGGTTTGGTTTTGGTTATAACAGTTGGTTAAATATACTGTAATTTCACATATTAAAATGGGAGTCCCTCAAGGATCAATATTAGGACCATTTTTATTTCTTATATATATTAACGATTTGCCTTCTTATTCAAAGCCATTATGTGATATTGTATTGTTTGCTGATGACACGTCCTTGATTTTTAAAGTAAATAGATATAAGACAAATTTTGACGATGTGAACAATGCACTTTCTAAAATAGTGTGCTGGTTTTCTGCAAATAATTTACAGTTAAATGCCACAAAAACAAAATGTATAAGATTTACTTTACCTAATGTTAAAACTACAACTATAGAGCTTAAACTGAACAATGAAAAACTAAATTTAGTTGATTCTACGGTATTTCTGGGCATTACAATAGACCAAAAACTTCAATGGAGTCAGCATATCACTAAACTTTCTGACAAGCTTAGTTCTGCGGCATACGCTATTAGGAAAATTAGGCAACTCACAGACGAGGAAACTGCCAGAATAGTATATTTTAGTTACTTTCACAGCGTTATGTCGTATGGAATTCTTTTATGGGGCAAAGCAGCAGATATACAATCTATTTTTATCTTGCAAAAACGTGCTATTAGGTCAATTTATTGCTTGAAACCAGGCACTTCACTCAGAAATTTGTTCAAGGAAATCGATATTTTGACGGTACCTTCCCAATATATTTACAACTGTGTCGTTTTTGTGCGTAGTAATATTAGTTCTCTTTTAAAGAACAGCGACATTCACAATAGGAATACAAGAAATAAGGGAAAACTTTTCCAGCCGTCTTACAGGTTGCAGAAAATAAATACTTCATTTATGGGCCTAAGTATACGCTGCTATAACAAGATTCCTAGTGAAATATTGGAACTGCCTTTAAACAGATTCAAAACACACATCAAAAAAACCTTAATGTGTAAAGGTTACTACACAGTCAATGACTACCTGGAAGATAAAAACGCTTGGCAATAGTTCTAATTATATTCTTATAATTTGATTTGTTATCTTTGAAGTGTTATGAATATGTGTGTAATGGTGAATGTGGTAAATCACAGAACAGATTTTTATTTTTTTTTACTTATGTAATTTTAATGACGTTGTGGTTTATGACATTTTCCTTTGAATAATTGTAATGTAAAGGGAGGGCAAACTTGCTGAGTTTCTTGCCCGTTCTTCTCAGAACAAGGCCTCCTGGTAGTTTTGCGAACGGATGGCGTAGTCTTGCTCTTTCGTGAATTTTGTAAACGTTGTTGACATTCATAAGCATGCTCTAAGAAGCATCTAAATTGAATAAACGTATTTTGATTTTGATTTTGATTTTGTAAACTGTTTTCACAAAGAAATCCGTATGTGTGCTGAAATCTATCTAATTCTATTGTCCTGATATCACTTGATACGCGTCTTTAACTAATAATTCTGAAACTTTCTTAATCCCGGATATGAGTGGGACAGGACAAACACTTGCTTAATAATATATAAATGAAAAATTTCCAAATGATTTATCATTACCCTATCAACAGCATAATTCAACACTATGGCGTTGATGGCAAAGCTTCCAGCCTGATGAAGTCATATTTAAAGGGAAGGATCCAAAGAGTTCATGTCAATGGAGTCACCTCTCCGGGTTCGCAGGTATCAATGGGCGTCCCCCAAGGATCGATTCTCGGGCCTTTCTTATTTCTGATTTACATAAATGACCTCCCATTCTTTGTCAACGAAGTTCATGAGATGGTATTGTTTGCTGATGACACTTCACTTCTATTTAAAGTGAATAGGAATAACGTATTATTGGACGATGTAAACAATTCTATCTCTCGTATAGTTAACTGGTTTAATGTAAATAACTTATTGCTTAATGAGAATAAAACAAAATGTATTAGATTTACAACTACTAGCGTAAAGCGAGATATTGGTAACCTGAAAATTAAGGACAGTGAACTAAACTTTGTTGACAAAACTGTTTTTCTAGGCATAACAATAGATAGTAAACTCCAATGGGGCCCACACATAGAGACTCTTTCGAATAGGCTGAGCTCTGCAGCATATGCAGTAAAGAAAATCCGACAGTTTACTGATGAGGACACGGCTAAAATTGTGTACCATAGCTACTTTCATAGCGTTATGTCGTACGGCATTTTACTGTGGGGTGCTGCTGCAGAGGTTCAATCCATATTTGTGCTGCAGAAGCGGGCTGTTCGGGGTATTTGTTGTGTTTCTCCGAGGGAGTCGGTACGGAATAAGTTTAAGGAATTAAATATTATGACACTATCTGGTCAATATATTCTTGAAGCCTTGTTGTATGTCCAAAAAAATATAAACGATTTTAAAACAAATGGTGACTTTCACCAGTATAATACGCGAAATAGAACAAATTTGAGTGTACGACCAACCAGGCTCCAAAAGATAAACCACTCCTTATATGGAAATTGTATTCGTTTTTACAACAAGCTCCCAAGCGAAATTAGAGAATTATCACTAAATAAATTCAAAGCCCTCGTTAAACGAAAATTAATCAACAAAGCTTTTTATAAATTTGAGGACTACTTAAATGATCCTAATCCTTGGGATTGAATTGCTCCAGTTCAAACAATTTGTATGACAATACTTGGCGATTAAAAAGAGTGGCGGAAAGTTTCTTGCCAGTTCTTCTTACCCGCTCTACGCCCTTGACTTGCGAACTGGTAGTAAATGTAAATTTACGATTAATTTAACTTGACGATTCAAAAGTGTACTTGGTTACCTACTTGAATAAAGATATTTTGAGTTTGAGTTTGAGTTTGAGTTTGAATTATCGTATGATAAACTAAATCCTTATTTTGTTTACTTGTATGTTTGTTGATTTCTATAGTCACCATAACATTTGCAGGTTTTGCTTTAATACTAACCTACTTGGTACTAACTAGTCTACTTCGTACCCAACTAACTAAAAAGTTAATACAAAAAACAAGCATTTTAAAATGTCTGATGATGAAAATTTTACGACTATTAGAAATGCGAAAATCTCAAACTACTGAAAAGATTTTGGTAAAACTTTACGCTGGATAAAAAATACGTGATTTAATTATCCGTGACATTTAGATACAAACATAGATAGTCTTACAAAATGTGTGACGAATGTTTAGACTTTTTTAGATTTTCGTTTAGATTTGGTTAAAAACGCTGCGCAATAAGAATCTCATGAATTCCACTCAACGTGGAAGTTGTAACTCACATATTAGATTGCCTAACGCCAACCAACATAAACAGCAAATTAAAAAACTACTTTTATATGCATTTGTCGCGCTCCTATACAAGACTGATATGGTTACATCAAAATAAACCACAGCGGTTTCCTAATGTAACTTTTTACGATTGTATTATATTTTTTTTGTAAAATAAAGAAGAAAAAAAAACTCAACTAAAATCACTATCCTATGAGTTAAGTCGGCCACGTGTAATATTGTTCTACGAACCCAGAGATTATTGTATAATCTCTTGTTAACAACTTTATTAGAATCACAAAACTTCTAACTAACAACTTGTGTTTATGTTTAATACAAATTAATTTTCTGATCCATCATTGCTCATAATACTTATCTATACAATTGAGAAGTGTTAAGAGGCTTATAGATAAATATATCAATCAACTAATGTTCCTTGTTTTCTGGATTTCACTATGGTTTCAATGTCACGTACCATTCTGCAAGTCAATTAATTTCCGTGAGGAGGTAACTTGACAAGGTTAGCATCTCCTTAAATACATATACAATGTATATGTATTTAAGGAGATTATATTATACATTTAGTATATACTATACATCAAGGGAAGTGTTCCATAGAACTTTCCAAGCATGATATTCCTTTACATATAGCTTTCAACGACACTTTTCGGAACCAGCTGCCATTCAAGGCCATCAATATTAATTACCAACTCTTGTGGAATCTAGAGGACCACAGATTAGCGATTCTCAGTACGGCTTTCGTCGTGGTCGCTCAGCTGGTGACCTCCTTGTTTACCTTACCCATAGGTGGGCAGAGGCAATTGAGTCCAAGGGGGAGGCGCTGGTGGTAAGTTTGGACATAGCGAAAGCCTTCGATCGGGTGTGGCACAGAGCACTGCTCTCGAAGCTTCCAGCCTATGGGCTTCCCGAGAAATTATGCGATTGGATCTCCAGCTTTCTGGCCGATCGGAGCATCAAGGTCGTCATCGACGGAGCATGTTCCGACCTTAAACCCGTGAACGCTGGGGTCCCACAAGGCTGTGTTCTATCCCCGACCCTATTTCTTTTGCATATCAATGATATGTTGCAACTTAGCAACATTCATTGCTATGCGGATGACAGCACTGGGGATACTTTTTACACTGGCCGGGCAGGTATTTCTCGGGCAGTTGTTGATGAGTACCGGAACAAACTTGTGTCTGAAGTCGAAACTCTACTACGTGGAGTCTCAGACTGGGGCAGACAAAACCTAGTCCAATTTAACCCCAAGAAGACACAAGTTTGCGCGTTTTCCGCTAAAAAAACACCCTTTGTCGCTACTCCTCTTTTCGAAAACACTCTTCTTAAAGCCACAGCCAGCATTGGAATACTTAAAGGCTAAATTAGCCTCCAAAAAGCTTGGTGTGCTCAGCAAGGCGAGGCGGTACTTCACTCCGGGCCACCGCATGCAACTATATAAAGCGCAAATTCGGCCCCACATGGAGTACTGCTCTCACCTCTGGGTGGGGGCTCCCCAGTACCAGCTTCTTCCACTTGACCGTATACAGCGCAGAGCGGTTCGAATCGTCGACGACCAATCCCTCTCCAAGCGGCTTGATCCTTTGGCGTTGCGTAGAGATGTGGGGTCACTCTGCATCTTCTACCGCATTTATGATTTACCATGGAGAGTGTTCAGAGGAGTTGTTCGGATTAATACCTGCAGTTGAGTTTCATCATCGGACGTCGAGACAGAATACGAAATTCCACCCGTATCACATCGACGTCCACCGTTATACAACTGAGCGTTTTTCAAGGCAGTTTTTGCCGCGCACCACCACTATGTGGAATCAGCTGCCCACTGAAGTATTTCCGAACCAATCCGACTTAGGGTCCTTCAAGAAAAGAGCATACCAATTCTTAAAAGGCCGGCAACGCACTCGTGAGCCCTCTGGCATTGAGAGTGTCCATGGGCGGCGGTATCACTTAACATCAGGTGAGCCTCCTGCCCGTTTGCCCCCCGTTCTATAAAAAAAAAAAAAACAAGAGAGGAGCGGTAAATCAAAAGCCGGCAACGCCCTTGCAAGCCTAGGTGGCTTACTTACGTACTTGCATAGGCGGCAGTAATAACTTAATTTAAATTTAATTTTTTAATTGTATCTAGCGGAAATGTGCGACGGCGAAGGTCAAGGTCAAGTTGTGCGATGCCAAGGGCCATAACCAGTCTGTTGCATAGACCCCGCTAACAAAGACGTTGCGCCTACTGAATGCTTTCTACACTATCGATATCTTTATGGACAAGTCACACAATATCTTTATAAATTGTAGCCTATGGGTTATTCTGACGTATAAGCTATAGTATTGTAAAGTTTTATTAAAATCCATTTAGTAGTTTTTACGTGAAAGACTAACAAACATCCATCCAAACTTAAAAACTTTCCCGTTTATCATATTAGTGGGATTTTATTCTTTTCGATATTATCGTAATGGCTTACTGGCTCCTTTGCCTCCTGTCTTATATAAACCATATTACAAACATTGTTTCTCTTAACTGAAAATTAATATAACCATAACATTGTATATGTTATGATTAATGTACGCCTCAAATGTCGACTTAACATAAGTCGTCAACTTGCGGTTGCAGTTTGCATGAACAATCTTGAATTCCCTTAGATAACATCTCTGAAATAGAGCACTACATTTTCCTTGTATGATAAACCCTAGTATTAATATGGACTAGTTTGACGAAGGCATGACTTAAAATTTATTTATGCAAATTTTTACATAAATATATATATCTTGTATATTTTGTTGTAGGATATTAGGCATAACAATAATTTCACTTAAGCGTATATATATAATTTGTAATGGCAAAAAATATAAATTGCATGCCAAAACCGGTTTTCTTATTAAACTTCCCGGCAACAAAAGATTTTCTTCCAGAATTGTATTGTTACTTGTGTTTAACCAGACATCTTTTTAATTGTTTGCTAAAGTCAAATGACGCGTACGTTTTTAACTTGTGTGCGAGTTTTCTACTCTGTAATCATACTTTTTTGCGGTCAAAGTAGTACTAAAAATTAAAAAAAATATATCTTTAGAGATTTATAAATGCATGATTTTTTATTATAAGAGAATTGAATTTAGGAAATAAAACTACTAATTCACTTTACTGCGTTCTTAGTTGCAATTTACAGGAGAATAAAATGGTGGGAATAGAATAGACATATATTTTCAACGTGAGCCGTAGAACTTTAATTCTTAAATTTTATACCAACTTGAGTGCTTTCAGGGGTTATTTTCATTGCATTTCAAAAAAAAAATATAATATATGGTCGTTCGGGCCGTAGTCACAGCTTTTCATTAAAATCAAATTATGAAATCAAAGTTGTGTTAGCCTAATGGCTTCAGCTTGCGACTGTCATTCCTGAGGTCGTAGATTCGTTCCCCAGTTGCACACTTTCTCTTTATATGCGCATTTACCACTCGCTCATTCGGTGAAGGTAAATACTTACCTTAGGGAAATCGGCATGCCTTAGACCAAAAAAAACCCAGGCCTGTGTGAGGCTGATCACCTACTTGCCTACTATAAAAAAACAAATGATCACTAAACATACGGAAATCTAAGCCCAGACCTAAAATTATTATTGTAATGCCACTGGTATTTTTGTACGTAGTATTTTTTGGTGAGAAAAACTTCTCAATCGATAAAGACGGGTACCGGCGACTTTTAAATGTTTTCTTGCTCAACGAATAATAATTGCAATACAGCGAGGAAATCCCAGCATTACAGGTACACTGAGACCAAACTAGTTTTAATTATTATTTATTTATTAATAACTATACAACTACAACAGCTAATGCGATAGTTGTGTATTTAAATGTAAGAGAATCTGAATCAAAAAGCTATTATTATTATTAAAACAACATAAAATTATCAATTTTTTTCATACGCCGTTTGAAACTGTAAGTTAATTATAGTATTAGATTTATATAAGATTACTAATCAAACATTAGTTACATAATTATTTAATCAACCATTACATGTAAGTAATGTAAGAAAGACATTAAAGTGTTGTGAAGCGATATTATTTTAGATTAGATTAATTAGCGATAAATAATGGAATATTTTTTTGGATATGTCTTATCTTATCTTATGTATTATGTTTTATAATATAAAATAAATAAAACGACTTTAACGACTATATAGGCAACTGAAAAAAAAACATAATTTACCTCCAGAAATGAAGATGCAATCTTGATGAAACTTGAACAGTTTCCTAACTTAAAAAATATATCATTAAATCATCTCCATACTAAAATATTATCATATTCCAACAATATCGCGTACATACATCAATAAATAAAAATGAATCGCAAAATTTGTTGCTACGCGCTACACTCGAGGACGACTGGATCAATTCGAGTAATTGTTTGAATTCTCAGGAAGGTTTTTATGGAGGAAAAATTGCTCGGAAAAACCAGTTTCATAAAAAATCATACAAAAGCGAAACGAAGTTCCCTATAAAATACAAATAATTATTTTAAGTCTGTTGTAAGTACTAAAACAACAGGAATTTATTTTTATAACATTTCCATATCTCTCCTATGTTTTTCCAATCAAAAAGATGATTGTGTGAAATCTACGATCGGACAACATTAAGAGACATCTTATATTTTGGAGAGTACGTTATATTGAGACATTATTAGACTACACTTTACTTCAGTTTTTGCAAGATCAGCCTTGCGATTGTGTAACTCACTTTTCGAACTCACACAGCGGTTTTCGCAGCGGTGGTTGGCGGTTGCGCTCAAATCAGTCGTAAAGCAGTCATTTTAATAAAGTCCTAAGGTCCCTCGTTGTAGTTTATTGCGTATCAGAATGCCAAATCGTAAAATAGAGACATAGACCTAGAAATATGTGGATTGTATTTGTATATTTTGTTTC
Organism: Pieris macdunnoughi; assembly: GCA_905332375.1. Taxonomy (NCBI): domain Eukaryota; kingdom Metazoa; phylum Arthropoda; class Insecta; order Lepidoptera; family Pieridae; genus Pieris; species Pieris macdunnoughi. The sequence goes on from CAJOBZ010000062.1 coordinate 6,113,837, forward strand.
ATAAAATTATTGCATGGTTCAGGAAATAAAACGCCTTTAAATAGAATAAATAATCTAAAACTATCTTTACCTTCTTCTAACTGCCCAGGTCCCAGGTCTTGATCCTTGGTTCTTTATCAACACACGTTGTTGTGACTTGAGAACCTAGATTCAGTTCCCAGTGGTGCATTAAAATTGTTTTGTATAGTAAACAAATATTTTATTAATTACTAGTTGCTGCCCGCGAATTCGTCTGCGCGCGAAATAACATTTGTTCAAATGATGTAGCGTGAAAATCACATTTTATCTACTTTAAATACCAGAAGCGATAATAGTATCCATTTTCATTTTGGAATCAATTTTTTCAAACTACCAAATGAGCATTTGAATTATTTCAAATTATTTATTTATATAATCAAATTTTATTATAGTTATGGTTTACTATCTTGGCTATAATGGCTTACATATACTTGGCGAGTTTTTGTGTAGAACTATTTAAGATAAACATTTCCAACATACATTAAACATATGTGTTATTGTGTAACTCTAGCGGTTTTGGCAGCTCACGCGAGAATAGCTCGCAGATGGTAAATTTTTTCCTACTTACTTGATATTTCGGACAATTCACACAATATCTTTATAAATTGTAATTTGTAGCCTATGTGTTATTCTGACTGTTTCATTAAAATCCATTCAGTAGTTTTTATGTGAAAGAGTAACAAACCTGCATCCATACTTATATACTTTCGCGTTTATAATATTAGTAGGTCCCTGTACAAAAAAATTACGAATAAAGAATGCATACTTTACTTAGGTATACTACGAACAAACGTTCAAGGCGTTCAATAAAATATAAGTACATTAATTTACGGCAAAATAAGGGAAAGTATTTTTCCCGAGGAAAAGGGAAAAGTGTAAGCGGCAAATGGTTATGGGATCGCATTACTGTTATCTGCAGTCGAATAGCAATAAACCTATAAATAGTTTCTTATCTGCCATACATCCATATTGGGTTTAGTCAATTTCAATTATCTAACATTATAAGAGATTTAATTGAGTTGTGAGATATCTCAATTAAGGAGTATATCTTGACTAAGTGATTTGGCTGGGGAAAATGATGCAACCTTTTTTTTGTTCGTGGGGAAGTGCGTTACATGCACGGCACGACTGCCTTGCGGTGGAATCGCTACCACCAGTAATCGCCCAAAGACACGGTAACAGTAGCCTTGTTCGCATCCCGCCACGCGATAAGCCGTTGAAAGCACGGCCCTCTATGGCCATGAATGATGGAATGGACTTTGGCACAGCATGGGCCATACTCACATCGACAGCAGAGCTGGAGCTGAAGCTGAAGTCGGGTGCAATGCTTGCAAGGATGCGTCAGAATTTCCAGTCAGCTCATTTAACACTTGGCGCTACAACCTCTTTAGGTCTTGGCCTCAGATTTCTGAATCTGTTTCATGATCATTTTTAAATCTAATAGGCAAGTAGATGATCAGCCTCCAGTGCCTGACACACGCCGTCGACTTTTTGGGTCTAAGACACGCACATAGAAAGAAAGTCCATTGGTGCACAGCCGGGGATCTAACCTACGACATCAGGTATGAGAGTCGCACGCTGAAGCCACTCAGCCAACACTGATCTAGTGATCTGATTACTGGGAAAAAATTATGCAACCTGTAATAGCTAAATCAACTTTAGTTAATGCTACATTGAGATTCATTTTATTCTTAAGAAAAAACTTGATTCTTCATATTTGTTGGCGACTCATAGATTTAAGTAGTATTAAGCATGAGCTATATGTTAAATATGAATATTGTTTGCAGCTCGTAAGTGGTAATTAAGTATGAGCTATAAGTAAAATAAGAATATTGTTGATAGCTCATAAGTAGAAATTAAGTATAAATAAGTTAGGTAAAATATGTAAAGAAAAATATAGTTAAATAAATTATAAAATGCTTCGCCGAATAAAAGGGTCGCGTAGCTCTCGTCGCGGTATACGCGCGCAGATGGCTGTAAGCGCAGCTCTCGTCGCGGTATACTGTCGAAGTACTTAAGCTCGGCGAGATCTACGCAAAATCCTCTTTCCTCCGACAACGAACTGGGACCCACGAATCATCGGCGAAGCAAGAAACAAGAACAAGGCGCAGTTTCATTTCAAGACAACATCCTACAATTACGCACTAGCAGGGGTGCGTGGGTTGAGGCGGTGCCAGCGATACGTCAAACCGTCTCGACAAAACGTACGTAGTCAAACCCCACCGGTATTCAAAGCCGCGCCGAGGTTACTTTGGTTACTGCACGGGTGTTCTCAAACGAACATCTAAACGTATAATCCTGTGCAGGCCCGAGTCTCTGAGGCGTCGTCGGGATTGGCTACAATAGTAGTACGTACGAAGTCAAACCCCACCGGTATTCAAAGCCGCACCGAGGTTACTTTGGTTACTGCACGGGCGTTCTCAAACGAACATCTAAACGTATAATCCTGTGCAGGCCCGAGTCTCTGAGGTGTCGTGGGGGTTGGCACCAACAGTGGTCCTTCGAGCGCCGGATCCTGCAACGGTTGTCAACAAGAAGTGAATACTGCGAAAAAGAAAATGCCAGTCACAAGGTCACAGAACGGGATGCAGCGAGGGGAATCGACGACGACTGTTACCTCCGCCACTACGTCCGAAGTCCGGACTACAGGCGAAGAGATAACGATAGAGCAGTCCACGTCGACGAGCGCAGCCAGCCAGCCAGATCAAGCATTGACTCTGGCACCAGCGGGTTCCACCCGGCGGGCCGCATCGAGAGCCGTATCCAGAGCCAGCTCAAGAAGACAAGCCGAGGCCAGAGAAGAGCTGGCTCGCTGCGAGCTGCGGGAAGCGCAGGCAGCAGCACGCCTGGCCAGATTACGATTAGAAGCAGAAACGGAAGAAGAAGACTCCTTTATAGAAGATGTCAACGATAACCATGAAGAAAAGGTAGCAAATTGGATGCGCTCTTCGGCACAAAGGCCAGAAGAAATAGAAACAAAGAGCGACATTCGAGTAATAGCTGACGCAATAAAGGAAGCCATGACGACACATGTAGCGCCGCAACCGAAGTACATTCAAGAGCTGCCAATATTTGAAGGCGACAGCTCCGAATGGACGGCGTTCCGAGTCGTATATGAAGACACATCTCCGATGTTCTCTGGCATACAGAATATGGCGCGGCTACGTAAAGCGATTAAAGGCACGGCAAGAGAAAGCATTAAGAGCCTCTTATACTCAGAGGCAATGCCAGAAGAAGTTATTAACGCTTTACGCCGAAGATTTGGTAGACCCGACGCGCTGGTGCTAGCTGAACTGGAGAAATTAAAAGCGCTTCCCAGAACGACGGAAAATCCCAGGGACATATGCGTCTTCGCTAGCCAAATAAATAACAGCGTGGCCGCCATAAAGGGATTGAAGAGGCCGCAATACCTCTACTCACCTGAAATCGTGAAACTTATAATAGAGAAGATGCCTCCAATTCTCAGATTCAGATGGTATGATTTCACGGCTGCGAGGGAAGAGGAATCGTTCAGTGATATCCAAATGATAAGCAACTTCCTCAATTTAGAAGCGGACAAATGCGGCGCATTCGCGGTACTCGAAGACAGCAAAAGCGTACGACCGAGCGCAGCGATAAGAAGGCCAGTGAAGCAAGCTACGTATAATATCGCTGAAAGGAGTAGACCTGAAGAAATCAAGTGCCCAGACTGTGAAGGCACACATAAACTCAAAGACTGCCAAAGATTCCTAAAAGCGGCAGTCAACGAGAGATGGGAAACAGTTAAGAGGCTTAAGGTCTGCTTCAAGTGTCTCGCTGGGAAGCACCGGAAAGAAATATGCCGAAGACCACCGTGCAAGTTGTGTCGAAGATGGCACCATAGCCTACTACATGTGACGTCGGAGAGCGAACAATGTCACGAAGAGGCAGCGACCGAGACAGCGACGGTCAATACAATAAGCACACCGAAAGCTATTCTTAAGATGCTCAAGGTGGAGATATACGGACCGGCTGGGAGCAAACAAGTACTGGCGCTGCTAGATGAAGGCTCAACGGTGACACTGCTTGACGAAAACGTGGCTTCGAGCATCGGCATCCAGGGTCCTCGCGAAACCCTGAATATAGAAACTATCGGCGGAGGGCAAATGAAAAATCACGACTCCATGATTTTAGACATCGAAGTGAAAGGGATCAAGCAAAGCGAGAAAAGTACACTCAAGAGGGCAAGAACTATCAAGGAGCTCAAATTAACCCCACAACTCATAGATAAAAGCCGACTAAAGAAGTGTCATCACTTGCGGGGTTTACTACAAGACGTGTGCTACGAAGCTGAGGCGCCGAAGCTGCTCATTGGACAAGACAATTGGGAATACATTGTCTCGTTACAAATACGACGTGGAAAGCCAGGGCAGCCGGTGGCGTCACGAACAAGGTTAGGGTGGGTTCTCCATGGCTCCGACAGCAGCGGCGTGTCTCCGATCAGTTATGTGAACATATGTGCACACGCAAGCGTCGTCGAAGATAGAATAGATCATCTGGCGAGGGAACACTCTACTATTGAGTCTTTGGGGGTTCAGCCGAAGAAGCCTTCAACGGATATCGAACAGCGAGCACTGGACATATTGGAAAGAACCAGCCGACAGTTGGAAGATGGCAAATACGAGGTCGGACTGTTGTGGAAAAAGGAAGACATACAACTTCCAAACAATTACGCAGCAGCTTTCAACAGATCTCAAAGAATAGAAGAAAAACTACGTAAGGACGCTAAATTAAAAAATGAACATAGCGCGCAGATAGGTCTGTTGAAAAGCAACTACGCTGAAGAAGCACTAGCCGACTGCACATCTAATGAAAAGTGGTATCCGCCTAACTTCCCAGTGGTTCACCCTCTGAATGAGAAGCTAAGAATTGTCTTCGACGTTGTGGCCAAATACAATGGAGTCAGCCTCAAAGACGTTATGCTGTCCAGCCCGGACTTACTGCAATTAATATTTGGAGTGGTACTGCGATTCCGTCAAGGTCCCGTATTAATAGCGGGCGATACAAAACAAATGTTTCTGCAGGGAAAAATATGTGAAGAAGATCGAAACAGTCTCAGATACCTTTGGCGAAAAGACAAGGAAGCGCTAGTGAAGGATAACAGTATGTTATCAGTGGTTTTTGAAGCTGCGTCGTCGCCGTGCACTACGATTTATATAAAAATTAAGAACGCAAAGGCCTTCTTACATAAATATGAAGAAGCGGCGCAAGCAATAGAACGGAAGCACTATATGCATAATCATTTGCATAGCTTCCACAGGCACAGCGACGATTACCAACGAGTAATACAGCAAGTCGACTTGATCCATAAGAAGGCACACTTCAAGTTACGAGGATGGGCGCCGAACAAAATAGAGATCGTTAAGGACGACACCGAAGCGCGGAAGAGCTACCTAGAACAAATCGGAAGAAAACAAGACATCGAGCTGCCGCGATACATGACAACATTCTGCACTGAGGGGGAGCTGCATACTTTCACTGATTCAAAGGAGACGTCGTATGCAGCCGCAGTATATATGCCGAGTCTTGAACTGCAGGCAGCCTTGTTGGAAGCAGAACACATAGTCAATTCTAGACTAATAAAAAACCTAGCTTATAATTCGGAAGAGGAGGCGCTAACCCCAAATCACTTTCTCATTGGGCGATCCAGAGGAGCTGCACGCGTTGGGTATTTTCCTGATGCAAAGCTGGTGGGCAGAGAAGATTGGAAGACCGTCCAACGACTTTCTGATCACTTTTGGAGGAGATGGCTACGGGAGTACTTGCCCACGCTACTGCCCAGGAAAACGACAGGACGACGGGAAGGCGAGCAGCGGCAGCCAGGCGACGTGGTTTTTATCGTAGATCGCACGCTACCACTATGCACTTGGCCGAGGGGAACAATCGAAACCACGTACCCCGGGCCCGACGGAAGAACCAGGATCGTGGACGTCGCAACCTAAGGTGGAGTGTTACGAAGACCATCGTCGAGGATCGTCATCTTGGTGCCTGCGAAGTCGCCGTGCAGGAATGACGGTGCTACGCACGAGGGGGAGAATGTTGGCGACTCATAGATTTAAGTAGTATTAAGCATGAGCTATAATATGTTAAATATGAATATTGTTTGCAGCTCGTAAGTGGTAATTAAGTATGAGCTATAAGTAAAATAAGAATATTGTTGATAGCTCATAAGTAGAAATTAAGTATAAATAAGTTAGGTAAAATATGTAAAGAAAAATATAGTTAAATAAATTATAAAATGCTTCGCCGAATAAAAGGGTCGCGTAGCTCTCGTCGCGGTATACGCGCGCAGACTAAGCGCAGCCCTGCGATTCTGTAACTCACTTTTCGAACTCACACAGCGGTTTTCGGATCGGCGGCCGCTCTGAAATCAGTCGTGAAGCAGTCATTTTATGATTTGACATTCTAATAAACAATAAACTACAAGCTCCCACCTTCTCAGAATGCCAAATCATAAAATGACTGCTTCACGACTGATTTGAGAGCGACCGCCGATCCGAAACACCGCTGTGTGAGTTCGAAAAGTGAGTTACAGAATCGCAGGGCTGCTCTCGTCGCGGTATACTGTCGAAGTACTTAAGCTCGGCGAGATCTACGCAAAATCCTCTTTCCTCCGACAACGAACTGGGACCCACGAATCATCGGCGAAGCAAGAAACAAGAACAAGGCGCAGTTTCATTTCAAGACAACATCCTACAATTACGCACTAGCAGGGGTGCGTGGGTTGAGGCGGTGCCAGCGATACGTCAAACCGTCTCGACAAAACGTACGTAGTCAAACCCCACCGGTATTCAAAGCCGCGCCGAGGTTACTTTGGTTACTGCACGGGTGTTCTCAAACGAACATCTAAACGTATATCCTGTGCAGGCCCGAGTCTCTAGCGTCGTCGGGGCTACAATAGTAGTACGTACGAAGTCAAACCCCACCGGTATTCAAAGCCGCACCGAGGTTACTTTGGTTACTGCACGGGCGTTCTCAAACGAACAAAAAAATCAAAAACACACTCTTCGATCGACTGCCGACCTGTGCGGACGTCTGCTCCTGCGCCATCCTGCTGCCATCTCGCTCACTCGCTGTGAGTCATCGCCGCTTGCCGCTGTACAGTGCGCACGCGCTGTCCGACTGCTGCCTTGCTGCCCGCTGCCCTCTCATTGGTCGCTTCGCGTCTCGGTGATTGGACATCGCGTTTGAAGGCTGCAATTTATGAGCGCGGGTTTACCTGCGGCCGTCCGATAGCCACCTAACGGTGCCAAACGGTTATCGAACGGTTAACGCCTTGTGCGGGTGTTTTGTCCGGGGTGCATACACCGTGCCTTTTTCAAGGCGCGAATCAGCCCCTCCGCTTCCTCCAAGTCCTGTGCGCAGCCGGGCCTCTTAGTAGGCACTTATTAGGGAGTAGGCACGCCAACTACTCTCTTGAAACCGGCTTCAATCAGGTCCACTGTTGGACGGGTCCTGTCACATCCGCAGGGGCTCTATTTACCCAAACTCCTGCGGGCTGGTTAGGTCTGTGACAAACCTCACCTCCGCTATCACCAGCGGAGACACATACATATTAGGGCAAACCACAGCTTAGGTACTCACTCGTTAGACGTAGGTACACACTCGCCGCCAAACTGTCTGGCTTCCCGCCTACAGGATGGCGTCCGAGGTTCAACCGCCCGATCTAAATAAAATATTTTCATTTTTAAAAGAGCGTTTTCCTGACGCTATTAAAGCTTTTACGAGTCAGAGTGCACTGACTCACCCCGTTCGCCGTCTCCGTCGCCGCGTAAGACGAAAAAAATGCCTCCGCGAAGGCACCGCGCAATAATAGCATTTTACTAACCGACCAATCCCGTGCTCGCTCGCGCTCGCGCTCACCACTCCCTGAAGTGGGAAGCGCAAGCGATGGGGAGACGGATCTAGCGCGTCCTTTGTCGGCAATGTCGGCCCAATCCGCTCCGGCGGAAACGGTTGACGAAGCCGTATTATCTTCATCCTCGGAATCCGACGGATTCCAAACCGTCGGACGTAAGAAAAAGCGTTCGGCCAACGGTGGTCCACCCGCGAAAAGGCCTACACAGCCGACAAACCCTCCGAAGAGGGACTTAAGTTCGTTATTATCGGACAAACCTGCGCCCTCCGCCCCCGCGGCGGATCGCATCAAAACCCCCCGCCCGTCTATGTTAGGGACAAGGGCGTATGGCCCACCCTCTCAAAGCTTCTCGACACTAAGTCGATTAGTTATAAAGCCCGTACGTTGAGGGATAACATTTGCATACAGGTGTCCTCACCTGAGCACCACCGGTTCCTTACCTCTTACCTTCGCTCCGAAGGTATCGGTGGTCATACTTTCCCCCTGCCCGAGGAACGCGTCCTTAGGGTAGTCATTAAGGGCATCCCGAAGGAAATAGACTCCGGGATCGTCCAATTAGATTTGACCGAACAGGGATACCCCGTAAGGGATGTATTCCGCATGTTAAACCGCACCACCAAAGAAGAGTACGATATGGTACTAGTAGTCCTAGACCCTACTCCGAGCGGGAAAAAGATTTTTAACCTTAGGGAGTGTTGTAAGCTCTCGGGGTTGAGGGTTGAAACTCCCCTCAAACATTCCTTCACACGGCAGTGTCATCGCTGCCAACTCTACGGGCACGCAGCCCGTAACTGTTTTGCTAGGGCGCGGTGCGTCAAGTGTTTAGGCGACCATGGCACATCGGACTGCAAGCGCACTCTTCCATGTGCCGAGCCGCCGGCATGTGTGCTTTGCGGGCAACATGGACACCCTGCGAATTATCGCGGTTGTCCTAGAGCCCCAAAGGCGCAAAAGCCGCCGGCTAGGCGCATGGTGGGACGCGATGCGGCCCGTCGTGGCACGGGAGAAAAGCCCACATACGTGCCGGCCCCGCCTCCCGGAATCAGTCCCTGGGCCAAGCCCCCCGTTACGGAGGGCCCTCCCCAACTCACGACAGAAGCTTTCCCGCCTCTGCCATCTAAACCCGCAACCGCAGCGCCTTCCCAGGTCCCTGCGTCAACCCCTATCTTAAAAGAGAGGCCCACATCAAATGCGAGCCCTCCTACCAAAGCCCTCAGCCCTCCCGTGAAGGCATCTGAGGAATCAGGCAACGTCCGCGACGCCTTTAATCTCGCGATTAGCGTAATAGACGCTATAGACTTGGACGCACTCGTCGCATTCGCGGAAGCCTTTAAATCCGCTAAAACTGCGTCCACCAAGGTGGAGGTAATAACCGAGCACGCCCTGCTCCTTAAATCCGTGCGGCAATTCGTAAACTCTAACGCACCGCAATAGCTACGACCACGTCTAGGGTCAAGGCTCGATCACTGTCCGTAGTGACTTTCAACGCGAACGGTTTCAAGCCACAGTCAGATTTAATTCGGGATTTCCTCGTTCGCCACCCAATTGATATTTTCCTAGTACAGGAAACGTTCCTAAAGCCCAGCGTTCGCGCACCTAGATTCGCGAACTACGTCGCGGTGCGAAACGACCGACCTACGGCGAAAGGCGGTACGCTCATTTATTATAGACGTGCGCTTCACTGCTCGCCGCTAGACCCGCCCTCCCTAATCAACATAGAGTGCTCTGTGTTACGCGTGGCTATGACCGGTCATCAGCCGATTATCATCGCATCGGTGTACCTCCCTCCCACTAAGGACATATTAGAGAGCGATCTTAGGACCCTGTTTGCACTGGGCCCCTCGGTCTTACTGGCCGGGGACCTGAATAGCAAACACGGGGACTGGAATAGCTCAAAACAAAACCCTAATGGGCGAGCCCTCAGCAGGCTTATTGACGTACTCGATTTTAATGTCATTGCCCCCATTCATCCGACTCGTCGCGGTATAAATTGTAACGGTCTTCTCTCAACGGACGTTCTAGACGTGGCGATTCTACGCAACGTGGCACTACAGCCGCGAAGCATAGAGGTGCTACACGAATTAGACTCTGACCACTTCCCGGTTCATTTTGAATTCGGCCCTCCTAACACCCAAGAGAAGAGGTACAAGTCCATTGTCGACTGGCAGAAACTAGACGAGGCCCTCAAGCCCGTCGAAGTCTCTGACCTTAATAACATCCCCGACAATTTAGTCTCGTCCGCTCACGCGTTAGACGCGCTCTCCTCGGTCACATATCACATTCAGACCAAGGTCGCCGAATCGTCCCGGAAGGTCCCAGATGAGTTCGCTCAACGTTGGGAGCTTCCCCGGACGCAAGGCGCTTACTGACCGAGAAGAACGCGGCGACTCGCGCCTTCGCTAGGGCACCGACCGATGATAACCGTAGAGCACTCCGCGCCGCGCAGCGCCGAGTTAAAGAGCGCATACGGGAAATTAGAAACGAACGCTGGGACCGTCTTACCAGCGAATTGTCACCTTCGCACACGGCCTATTGGTCTCTCGCGCGTTCCCTAAAAACCGACACGGTGGCCTCCATGCCCCCGCTAAAACGTCCAAATCAACCTGACGCATTCGATGACGACGAAAAAGCCGAGTGCTTAGCCGTAAACCTAGTAGAGCAGTGCACGCCTTATCTCGACCATAGCGACCCGGCGCACGTTGAGCACGTGAACCGCGAAGTCCAACGCATAGTCGCACTGCCCCTCCCTCCCGAGCCGCTCCCTCCTACGTCGATCGCCGAGGTCAAAACTCTAATCAAGGGTTCACTGCCTCGTAAATCACCAGGTCTCGACGCCATCTCAAACAAGGTCTTACGATGCCTCCCGCCCCATCTGATATGCTTACTAGTGGCCATATTCAATTGCCTTCTCGAAAACTGCACCTTCCCGGCGCAGTGGAAAGAGGCTATTGTAATTGGTATTCACAAACCAGGCAAGCCCCGTAACAATCCCACCAGTTACCGCCCTATCAGCCTTCTCAACACGCTAAGCAAGCTATTCGAGAAGGTAGTTAAAAAGCGCCTCCTAGACTTTGCCCTAGAAAAGGGGCTCATTCCCGATGAGCAGTTTGGCTTTAGACCAGGCCACTCGTGCGTCCACCAAGTCCATCGAATCACGGAGCACATCCTTTCCGGGCTGAATAACAGCACCACGAGACCAAGAGCCACGGGTGCGCTCTTCTTAGACATAGCGAAGGCTTTCGACAAGGTCTGGCACAACGGCTTGGTTTACAAGCTCTACCACCTTCAAGTGCCATTAAGACTCGTGCGTATAATACACGACTTCTTGTCCGACCGCTCTATGCGCTATCGTGTTGAAGGGACGTTATCGTCCCCTAGACCCATCATGGCCGGAGTCCCTCAAGGCTCGGTCCTCTCGCCCCTTCTTTTCACGCTGTTTACAGGCGACATTCCTAGGGCTCCTAACGTGGAACTAGCCCTCTATGCTGATGACACCGCTCTCTATACCACTCACAAGGACAGAGGTGTCATCGTGGATAGACTCCAGACCGCTATCACGTCGCTAGGCGAATGGTTTCGGAAATGGGGCCTCCAAATAAATCCCGAGAAAAGCGTTGCAGTTCTCTTTGCCAGGGGTAACCCCGGTGCGAACGCTCTTTCTCGGGAAAAATTCCGCCTCAAAAAAGAGGTAACCCTATACGGGCAAGCCATCCCGTGGCAAAAATCCGTCAAATATCTAGGAGTAACGCTCGATAGCGACATGTCTTTCCGTAAGCATGTAGCCGCCGTTCGCAAGAAGGCCTCTTTCGTCCTCTCTCGCCTCTATTTCCTCCTAAACAAAAGGAGTAACATGTCCCTTAGACATAAGGTGACTTTGTACAAGGCCTGCATCCGACCGTGCATGACATACGCTAGCGTAGTATTTGCGCACTGTGCCCCCTCCTACATCCACCGGCTACAGGCGCTTCAGATGCGATTCATGAGAGTTGCGACCGGGGCGCCCCTCTATGTGAGAAACGTCGATCTCCACCACGACCTGGAGCTCCCTACCATAGCCCAATGGATGAAGTTGGCGTCCGCACGCCACTTCGACAAGGCTAGACACCATCCCAACCCTTTGGTGCGTAAAAGCATCAACTATTATCCTTTCCCGCCGGCTAAAAAATGTCATAGGAGGCCCCGACACACACTAACGGATCCGGATGATCCAATTACTGTAGCAAACAATAAATTAAAAGCCGCCCGCGCGGCAAATAATAACAATCAAAGTATTCAGACACAGATTAGGGTTAAAAACCGCCTTCACCGGGGAAGGCGAGGACCTTTATTTCGCACTTCGCTCACTCCAGTGAGTTTCCGTCCTGCCCTTCAGGCGATTGACCACCCCGTGACGGCCCAAGCCGAGGTTCGAGTCTCACAGGAGACGCCCTTGCGCTAGTCGCGGGAAAAACGCTCATTCTGGTCGAGCTACGCTCGCCAAAACAGCCCGAGCTGAGCTGTCAAGGCCCTAAAGGCCAACAGCGAGATCCCTTTCAAAAAAAAAAAAAAAAAAAAATTCTCAAACGAACATCTAAACGTATAATCCTGTGCAGGCCCGAGTCTCTGAGGTGTCGTGGGGGTTGGCACCAACAATATTATACCGACTATCTTCGGGCACATTGTAGCAATATAATAATAATTTTTGACATCGGATCAGTAGTTTTTGAGTTTATTTGAAGATGAAAATATAAATCTTTAATAGTTGCTATATGTCGCAGCCAACTAGCTTAATTAGCCGTTCAATTAACAACCTAATCTCTTACCTAAACAGCGCCGTTCAACTAGCGGCCTGAATGATATTCAGCCATTTGATCTTGTTGTTTGAGTTGAGTTGATTGAGTTAAGTTACATTAGTTGCCAATCCTGTTCATTTCAATTTAGTTCCACTTTCTGCCACCTACGCCAAACTGTCGCTAAAGTGTCAGCAATCAAAAAATTTGATAATGTTTTCCAAATTTTGACTTAGGGTGCTTCAAGTAAAGAGCGTACCAATTGTTAAAAGGCCTACAGCGCGCTGGCCAGCCTTCTGGCAGTGCGTGTGTCCATGGGCGGCGGTATCACTTAACATCAAGTGAGCCTCCTGCCCGCTCGCCCCGTTCTATAAAAAAATAATAATAAAAGAATAGAAAAGTTGACTCAAAAGTACAAATTTTTCACCTTTGTTTAACTTTAAGTCTAGCGACTGCACAAACAGCGGAAAATAGTTAGATATTTTTAATGAATAAAAAGTGTTTGTTTACTGCAAGCGTCGCGCGTCACAGCAAACACTTGGACAGAGTTAATGACCGGCTGGTTTTATCTAACTCAGCAGACTTAGTTTAAAACTTTTAATAGCTGCCTTTGTCTATTCATGCGGGTACAACAAAGAGAGGTTTAACTTAAATATGTGTAATAGAATTAAAATTACCGGTTAATTATTTATTAAAAAATAATAAATCAGTTACAACCCCTTTAGGACTTAGCCTCAGATTTTTGAATCTGTTTCATGATCATTTTTAAATCTAATAGGCAAGTAGGTGATCAGCCTCCTGCGCCTGACACACGAAGTCGACTTTTTGGGTCTAAGACATGACGGTACAATAAGTCTTTATTTCTACGTGCGCATTCAACATTTGCACGAACGGTGAAGGAAAACATCGTGAGGAAACCGGCTTGCCTAGACTCAAAAAGTCGACGGAGTGTGTCACTTGCCTATTAGATTGACAGTGGATCATGAAACAGATACAGATATCGGAATCCAAAAATATACAATATTATAATAGCAATATTGAGTTTGGGTACCATTTAATTCCAAACGACATCATCGCTACGATATTGGAAGAACTTTATTAAATGTTTCGTCTTAAAACGTAGTTTGTTTTATAAGGGAGTGCACCAGTTCATAATAAACTTCTTAAGTGCACAAAATGAAACTGTTTTTGCAGAGTAATGGAGCTGGTGGTGTTTAAAATCGCATTGATTAAAGGATTAGTTAATTTTTTGTAAAAATTACTACTTATGATTTGACTTACCATTACTTACTAGCAATTACGACTATCAGACTTTCGATTATATCAAAAAACAAATTGTAAAGTTTCGTAGTCATAATTTATTCCTAAATAAACCATTACTATTAAAATTACTTTACAATATAATTTGTGAAAATAAAATACAAACTTTGTTGTTCGATTGTAAGCTTTTGGCGTTTCATAAGCTATGACACATCCTTCCTGTTACCGTTAGCTTAGTTTAGTTATTTTTCTTATTAAACTACATATATCTTAACATAATACACGAAATGAATTGATAACAATATTACTACTGTTCGGCTTTTTATATATCACAATTACAACAAGTGTTAATATGCAAAACTTGTGCGTAAGGGCAGGTGTATGGTACCTTTGAATTTCTCTCAAATATCTTTGACAAGCGATATGCGTTCACCCGAGGCAAGAAGGTGTTACGTAGAACTTATTAGAAATACATTATCAGCCCCAAACAAAAATAAACATATTAAACCGAGGCAGTTCTAGCATTAATTTTCTTATAATAACAAATGGCAGTCCAGGTAAACAACATTTTCAAGTGAAAATAAACCATTATGTTTTTTGATACACAGATGTTATTTTAGGAAAAATTCTGTATTTTATAACGCCCTTTAAGACCGCTAGACAATTGACAAAAATATGTAAACACAACAAATAACTTCCCCACTTTGTTCAAACGAAATCAGTCTAATAAAATATTCTAATGTTTCAGTAAGAAGTTCTAATGCTTTACTGTTAACAGTGTAATAAAAATAGGATTTTTTAATAAGTATCTACGCAAAACGGGTATATTTCAAAACTTAATGAATAACTAGGATTTTAGTCGAGACGAGAGATAACTTCCATGTGACAAAATCCAACAACTCTGAATCTGTGCTTTGAATTCTTCACCATTTAAATCTCTCTTCTTTCTTTAGTAGTAATGATTGTTTGGATTATAATGTAATAAATAATAGCCAACCAGTATCGTACAAAGTATACTAAAAATGTTTAATATTTATGATTTTAATAGCATAATACGATAATTAATCCTTTAAAAGTCGTACTCAAACTTTCACCACCCACTTTTCTCTGAGTTCTTTAACGCCTCCTAGCCTACAAAGGTACGTTAGGCTACTATGAAATCAGCAGGCGAACTCCGTAACTTCAAAAGCGGTTCAATTTTCATAAAGCCTTTGGACGCACTTCCAACTCATCAGTGAAAATTATTGAGCTCCTTATTAAATAATCGATATAGAATTTACAGAGTAACCCTGGGCGGAAAGACGTATATCGACATGTTATTAAAACCGCCTTAGTTGCCTATTTTAAAATGTTTGTTTTCGTTAATTGCCTATTTTAAAATGTTTGTTTTCGTTAGTTGCCTATTTTAGAATGTTTGGGTTCGGTTTTAAGCATAATCTTGATTTTGTAAAAATTTATTCATCCCATACCCCAAAACGGTAATACAGTACTTGGAGTAATTACAGGTAATTTCAGCACTTTTTCGTGGTAATTATTTCAAGTTTAGGAAAAGGTAAGTTCGTAATTATACAATTAGAATTGTTTGCAAAAATGTGTAAATATTAAATTGTTGTTGAATACTTTAATACTCTTAATGATTTATTTAATTATTTGCAAAACCTTGTTAACGCTCGGTACACTGATACATTGGGATAAAAAAAGTACATGACGTAATGTGACTAGCACTCTAGGCTAACGTAAAAACCACGAAGCGAAAAAGATATACATAGATTCATATAAATTTCATTGATTGAGATTTCGGTTGTCTAAATGGTCCAGTCCCTTTGTTACTATACTTCTCTCATAATATCTATGGTTAATAAGCTCTATGGAATTTAATTTTTGGCAAATAATATTTGCTAAATTAAAGTACAACCTTGTAGGGTTCATATTCAATAAAATAAAATAAAAATGTAGAAGGCAAAAACATTTATTTAAATGATTATTTTTATTGACTCCGTTCACTTAGTTTAGATTTTTTCGTCTCCTAGACATTTTCAGTGAAATAAATTTTACGATTATAAAATGAATTGCTTGACATATCAAGGAGATATTTTGTGTATATACTTTGTGTGTGTTTATTTTCTTAACGCTTATCCGTATTATGAAAACATTCCGCTGACGTGCGACATATCTTCATTAAATATTCATAACTAAATATAAGCGTGACAATCGATAAGTTCCCAGAAATCATTAGTTTCGTGAACCGACTACTCACATTATTCAGTTCCCATTTTTCAAACATATGGAGATTTGTTTTTGGGAGTATTTAAAGGATGTCTTATTAAGGAACTTGAACGGAGCGAATGGAAAAAATATATAGTAGATTTTAATAGTTTATGTATCCATTTTGAAAGATCGATACACGATTTAAATAACTTCGCTCGATAGAAAAAAAATTCAAACATAGCCAATTTTTGACACTGAATTCATTTTATGACGAAAATGTATATAGAACATCATTTTGAAATTTCCACGATATATTTTATCGCAAGCCAAGTAATCCATTCAAAAAAAAATTGATAAAATTTCATTAATTTAATGTTTTACATAACTAATGGTTATTACGGGGCCGGCGCGCCTCAGTGCGCCAGCTCTCCACTACGCACCGCAGTCCACCCCGAGACACTGACACAGCAATAATTCCAGGTTTCAATCGCAACCGCAATCAGCTTTTCTTAGCATTTCCTTTTGCGAACTGGCGAGCTGTGGAATCAAATTCCAGCATAGGTCTTTCCTACGAGATACGACCCCCAAATTTTGACAAAAAAAAGGCACACTCCTTTCTTAAATGTTGGAAACTCACCCACTAATATGGGCGGTCGTGAGCTGCGGCTGCTACCTTTTATGACTTCTCTGTAGGCTCTTTGCTCTTATATCATATAAATAAAAATATGTACTTGAAAGCACAAAATATATAAAGTTGGGAGTGTGAGAATGAGATAACATCGGCAAGCAACCAAAACATTCTACAGTCTTTGTTATGTTAAGAATGCCAATTATAATCGTAAACAACTATGGAAAACTGATCTAAGGAACCAAAGACGGTTAGGCTATGTTCAGATGGCAAAAACTTGACGCGCGTTTTCAAATCGCGCGACTAGAAATTGTGGTATTTTCATACAACTGTTCACATGAGCGCGCGTTAACGCGCGTCAACGCGGCGCTCAGAGAATAAGTCTCTAGACGCAGGTGATCGCGCGTTGACGCGCGCTTTGATATTAATGTAATGTTCGTTTGCTGTTCAGATGAGCGCGCGCTTTCATCGCGATCGCATGTAATTTTGTTAATTTTCGTAATTATATTTTGTTCTCGCATTTAAAATGAGTGAAATTGAAGATACTGACATCGACTTACTAATCGATGAAGTAGAAAAAAGGTCAGCAAGTTGGAATATAGCAAATTTGTATAAAAAATATAATATAATTTGTATTTTTTTTCAAAATTGGATGAACCCAATGTGTACGTTTTCTTTTTCTATAAATTTCTTTATAATATAAGCACAAAATAATAGCCTCTTCCACGTCCATTTTCTACGTTCTACCGAACTAGACTGACGAGCACTCTCGCAACGCGCGTTAGCGCTCATCATCTGAACGCTCTTCAATTTTGATCGCGCGTTGACGCGCGTTAACGCGCGTTACATGTGAACATAGCCTTAAAGCTTGATTGATAATAACGAATAAATCCCATCCTAGATTGAAATATATAAGAATGTGTCAACTAATCAATCCTTCATATCTAGACAGCTGTCTAAAAAACTATATTTACACAGGTACTGTCGTTAGTAAATGTACACCAAACTTATCATACTCTATACTTAAAACAATAATTCGGTCATCTATCTATCTATATATATAAGAAAAATGGTCTTCGTTTGAGGCTCCTTTACGTCTAAACCACTGATCGTATCGACATGAAACTACTGCCATTTTTCGTCGATGGTTTATGTTAAGGTATATTTATTTTTTAAATTCCAACGTTCCTTCATTTTTTTATTGCTGTTTTACTTTTATGAAAATTTATACATACGGACTTCACCGCGTAAACATTCGGGGAGGCTTAATAGAACCTCAACACATCCACATCTGTTAAAAACTCGATTTCAGGATTTTCTTAGCGGGAATTTAAAAAGAAGAATAATAAAAATATGAAAAAAATAATAATAATGAAACATAAAATTTTATTTATTTCCTATTTTAATGCGCCCAGCAAAGCGGGCGGGAACCGGCTAGTATATATAAAGAAATTCTAATTTTAAGTTTACATGGTTTCGTAATTAAATGTCGAAACAGGAATACACAAATCTAAGGAATGAATGGCGTATTTTTCATTTGCCGAAAAAATCCCCTATCGGCCTCATCTTTTGTTACTTTTCCTAACTTGCGTTTGATTGCTTTTCTTCCGGTGGAAAATTCGTTATTAATTGCTTTATTAATTCAATTTAAATCTCGTTTTCTTGAAATATTGCTATTAATGATCAATGTTAAATGAAGCCTTTTTACTCACTATCATTTACCAAATACAATTTCAACAAACTTTGTAAAATAAACAATTACATTTAAGCATTATGCTTAAGTTCGGAAAGTTGTTACAAAAGTAAGGAACTTCGTTCTCTACTATTCAAAATGTTTTAGAGTTTAATTTAATGAAACGGAAATAAGCCTTCGAATTTTCTAAGTGCACATTTAACACTCGGTCGTACGGAGATGAAAAACATCTTCGTCTAAGACCTAGAAATCTATGGCACAGAAGGCTGATCACCTACTTGCTACTCACGAAACAGATACAGATATATGAGGCCAGATTAGTAGACCACACCTATAAGCTATAGCGTCCCTGATTTTTTCTTTTTCAATAATAACATAGACTATTAGACTACATAACTCGACGATTCGGTAGAATATAAAATTTGGATGTTGTAGCAAGAGGCTAGCCATTTGCAGTTGGTGTTTGCATACGTTTAATATTTTCTCAATTTAAATCTACTGGCTGAACAAACGGTTCTATTATAAATTATATTCCATACCTATAATAATAAAGTATAAGGTTTTGATTTTCAGGAACTACTGGTTGAATTGAAACATTTATTTTGTGTTGACCTGCAAAGATGAACTTTCAGGAAGACTACCGTAACGACGAATATTAGGGAAGAATCAATGAGAATTGTTGCATAGATAATAAATTAAAACGTGTGCATGGGTCTGAAGGTAACGCGGGTGTAACCACAGGTGTATAGCTATGAGCTATATATAATAGAAATGCTATATACAAGGGTTTATTTAATAATAATCCATCAGTAAAGTATTAACACACACAATACACTATCATTATTACTTAAATTATTGCGCACTGTACAGCTTGCAAGCGACTGTGAAATTTGCGGTTAAATGTATATGTATTAAATTTCAGGAGTAACTGTGTATATGTATGTATGAGCAAGCTGCACTCGACAATAAATAAAAAGTTAACAGACGAATCCCCACGGGTAGGACCAAAGTGGTGGGATTATCTCAATGCTATCGGGCAGGCTCACCACCATATATGGTATGCCATATATGCCGCAAATGCTTTCGGCAGCCTTTTTTACGCCAAGGCAACATTGTGCCTGTATAATTTCCAAAGCATTGTGCTGTTTATGGAGTGTTACTGGTCTACCTTTATCGAGGGGATACACATTAGAATTAGTCTGATTAAGTAACTAAGCCATGCAGCTTAACAACGGAAGAAGAAACGTTGGTGGAAATGAAGATTACTTCAGAATGGCCCACGGACTATTACTAACAAAAATTAAGGCATACGATGGTGCTTCATTTAAAAACTTTACCAGAATGTCAACTGAGGACTTTGAGGATTTTTTAAAAAACAATTTTTTGCACGAAAAATGTCGCATGGTATTCATTGTGCCCCACAAGCTTCGATAGTCTGCCACATTTTGCAAGATGTTGCCATGCCGCACAGTGTTGCCCCGGTGTAGCCTTTACGTAAATACCAATTTGATGTCTCCGCCTCTCTTGAAACGGTCAAAAACCATTTCAGATAGCTGAATAGGTTGGAGATTTTTTTTTAATTTGTAGTTAGTTTGAATGATGCAATCACTAATTTGATGAAACAAATTTAATTAACTACCACGAATATATTTCTGTCCAAAAACCGACAATTACCATTTTATCATTAATATTGTATCGTAATAAGAGCCTCAGGCAGCAGCTGTGATTGTGATGAAGATAAGTCAGAAAATATTTTATGACTTAAAATAACTCGGTTATCGATAAAATAAAATAAAGGGTTTGTATCGTTTATGTTTATTTTAGCTTCTAAAGAATTAAATTTAAACACTTCTATCCATCAGCTTGATACCATAAGGAAATCAAGTAACAGCCTGTCTTGTATGGTTAGTTTAAGTTTAAAACCCGTAATATACCATATTGGAAGCGATTTATTCATACTAAATAGGTCTGAGACATTTTGTTAGAGCATAACCAAGTTATTTGACGGGTTAGACGACGTTTAAAAGTCCAAATAAATGTCAACACATAACAACAAATTAACATTATATTACAGAATTTTTGATTCTTTAATATATTAATCTGTGAAGGGTGAAACTACTTCTAATAGGACTCCATTTGAAAACCCATAATCCATACTCACTGTTCTGTTCCTTAAGTGATCGACTATCTGTGCCTACCAATCCCAAGCAATTATTTTGCCTAGAATCGAAGCTAAGACCTGCAGACACTACCCTATGATGATGAATAATTTAAAAAAACGTCTGTCGTGTAAAAGATTTATAATGGATAACTATAGAGATATTATTAAATACAATGTACGATTATGCAAAGTAATAAACAACCGTGCTCAAACTTGTCACTTTAGCTCCAAATAACTGTAGTTACAATAAAAGTTACAAATAAAAATATTTCGTTTTAATAAACAGCGTAGTTCTTCATAAGCAACCGCAATCTTTTGTTAGGAATGCTTTGTTAAAGTTTATCAAAAGATGCTTGACACAAAGCAGCTATTTTTAAAGTTAGTTAGTTTATATTAATTGGTAATTTCTAATAACTGGATATAGATAATGTTAAAAGATAATATTTAAACGGTTAGAAGATTAATTTATTAATGAATTGAATACAAAGCGTTAAAACAATTGAAAGTTCAATGATAGGTTATTTTTAATTTATTTATTTTGATAGCCTCATTAAATATAGGTAGGGTAAATTTTATGCTCGAGAAATATCGCACAATGACTACTGTAACATGATATTTTGGAAATCTTTAAAAATATACCTACCTACCTTGTATGGAATAAATAGGATTATTATTTTTCTGTCGTTTATCGAGAATAAATTATAATTTCAAGTATTCCCTAAGGAGGTATTCGTGATTGAAATTGGTATCCAAGCAAATTATTATTTATTTACTATCAGGGACTATCTATATATATAAAAGAAAAATGGTCTTCGCTTGAGGCTCCTTCACGCCTAAACCACTGATCGTATCGACTAAACGAAACTACCACCATTCGATGCGAAATTTTTCCTAGATGGTTTATGGCTATTTATTTATTAAATTCCAACGTTCCTTCATTTTTTTATTGCTGTTTTACTTTTATGAAAATTTATCCATACGGGCTTCACCGCGGAAACATTCGGGGAGGCTTCCTAGAACCTCTAAACGTCAACATCTGTTAAAAACTCGATTTTCGAAATATTTAAATTTTCTTAGCGGGAAGTTAAAAAGAAGAATAATAAAAATATGAAAAAAAATAAAATAATGAAACATAAAATTTATTTTAATTCGTCCAGCAAAGCGGGCGCGAAACGGCTAGTTACTTATATCTGAGGTCAAGCGTTAAAAAATGGTAAAATTTGCAGATAGTCTAAAGATAAATTTCGATATATTCAGTGTAAAACGGACGGGATTCATAAGGTTTACAATGTCCATTATTTGATAAGGTCAGTCATTACTTTTTCATTTGTTTTTTCAAAGTACATTGTTGCACAGCCGAGGATCGATCCTACAACCTCAGGGATGGAGTACAACGTTGAAGCAACTAAGCCTAACTAACTAATTAACTTAAACTATTTAAAAACTGAACTTAATGTTTGTTTGCAACACTAGATGAAAAAAGAAAACTTTTAATAGCCCTTGGTGGATAATAAGTACCACACAGGCACAACGACTTGACGAGATTTAGCACTAAGTTCGGTTGAAAGCTACTTTATTTCTCAAAGAATTACATTCACTTAATGAGAAATTTTAAAGTAGGTATGTTATTTACATCACGTTATGAAATTATTTAAAAATAAGCTATATAAAATAAAAATTAGTTGCTAACCTTAAATCATAAGGGTGTCCAGTTAATATGTAAGCAATTTTTAAACATAGTTACGCCTTTATAGTTGTTTAATATGCAACTGTTGTGCTATGATAAATATAGTAAATACAAAGATTTTGACATTTTACATATAAAACCCGTCGATCCACAACTGAGCGTTTTCTACGGCAACTTGGCGCGAACCACCACTATGTGGAACCAGCTGCCCACTGAAATATTCCGAACCAATTCGCCGGCAACGCACTTGCAAGTCTTCTGGCAATGTGAGTGTCCATATCCATGTATCACTTAACATCAGGTGAGCCTCCTACCCGTTTGCCTCCTATTAAATAAAAAAATACACAAGTGAATTGATTTAAAAATTTTAATTACTTAATGGATTAAATTAGTTAGGGGACCTTCTTTATGAGGGAAGCCGGTTGGTACCCGTGCCGGTCTAAGACGGTTGCGCATTCAGATGACTGCATAAGGTAATTCTTTACAGTATATAGAGTTGAACAATGATAATGAAGATAATAAACATGTCAAAAATTAATTTAAGGTCAGGATAACGTGGTTTTCTTTATCGACAACGAATATAAGATTTACTTTACAATAATATTTACACTATAGGTGAAAGTTATTGATTACAGTGTCAGAATAACATTTCAACTACTTATCACGATTATTTCGTGTTCGACCTTTAAAATATACCGGAAATAACATGAAATTACTATTCATTTGTTTTGCTTTGATATTGTCATGTATTGGTAGAACACATTTATTTTATGAAGCCCATAAATCATGATTTCTATGAATATTATGAAGAAACTAAATTGTGTGACATAAAATGATTCGATGTTTTCAATTGTATGTTATGAAATCAAGGGTCTGATCACCTTACTAGTCCGGAGGGTAGATGTTAAAGTTCTGCCTCACAACAGCCCATACGATCTTGCGCACATTTTTTAAAAATATTTTTTAGATAATTCCCCACTATGTTGTCGTCGGAGGTATTAGATTACTTGCGGAAATGGTATTGGTAACCCGGATGATTAAACACTACTACATATTTCTTTTAACAACTTTTTGTATGACCTTTACAGCAAATTCCAGAAAGATGCCTCTTAACCTAATATCGAACATTATTTCCATTAAATTCTTCTCTGTTACTTTTATTGTTCTATCTTGTGCACATTTAGAATGTTACAGAATTGTCTCACGCGCAAGCATTAATTTGTACACTGACAACATTGTCAAATAGTTATTAAGTTTGCTTGCAATTATAAACATGTACTTAGGCTAAGATTTTTGAACAAATAAAAAAAGCCTGAAAACGTAGAACAGCTCTCGGTGCCTTACGCCGTTACGTAACGAATTTTTTGGGGGTCCTTTTGTTTTGGGGGGTGGGGTACACAGTAAAATGTTACGGCGCGTTACATGGGGGGGAATAAATAATCTCCAAAAATTGTGTGACGTCATACTTGAACGCTCCCTTAGATGTTTCGGTCGACTTTCAATCTATTACTAATATTGGTCTCAGTAATAACGTCGTGCTTACGTATATACCTGGTCCTGGTTTCATTCTAAACATAACTGTTCCGGCTAATTATAATTATTTCGGTTCGTTTCTTGCGTTAAAATTTATAAATGTAACAGAATCAGAAACTTGTGAACCCTTTGAGGGTCAAACAAAAACATTTAGTTTTTAGCATTTATGTTTTATATATGCTCAAACTTTGGATAAAAGTTATGGCGTAGGGTATCGTTTTGCCCGGATGTGTTATTGATGAAATATAAAATATACTCACGTTTGATGGAACATTAGTCCGCACCCCCGAAAGTTCCGCTTACGAAGCTTTTAACGACACCATCTATCAAGTACTCGGCTATCCATAATAAAATAGATTTCCTTTATAGAACATGGAATTTGTGTGACGCTACATAATGGAAACGAATAGATCGTAATAGTAAAAAAAGTTCTTCAGAACAATTAAAATGTGTGAATAAATAAAAATATAAAATAAATAATCTTTCTTCCGTCTTTGTTTGTTGAAATACTTATTACTTAAGATCCATAGTTTCATTTAAGTATACAAATTATCAATCCTATCAAAAGGAAAAATCAAAGAGAGTTGTTTTATGTTCGCCTACAACATGAAGAAATAATAACAAAAACTTTATTACACATAATAAAAAAGTAAAGTGTATATTAAAAGAGAAAGTGCATTAGCCCTCACTAGGGTTTCCTGTGTCGTGGGCAGCTAGTCTTTTCCATTTGACATATAAATTAATTTAGGTACTGAACTTAATAATCTCTAGATAACACTTACAATTTATAATTTATTAATATTTAACGTTGTGGTTTATGACATTTTCCTTTGAATAATTGTAATGTAGAGGGAGGGTAAAACTTGCTGAGTTTCTTGCCCGTTCTTCTCAGAACAAGGCCTCCTGGTAGTTTTGCGAACGGATGGCGTAGTCTTGCTCTTTCGTGAATTTTGTAAACGTTGTTGACATTCATAAGCATGCTCTAAGAAGCATCTAAATTGAATAAACGTATTTTGATTTTTTTTTATTTTGATTGATTTTTTTTAATAAAACCATTTTTGGTGAATAAGAAAACTTTCCGTTTCAGCAACAGACAGGTTGAGATATCGCTTAGGAATGTGAATATAAAGTTTTAAATAGATAGTGAAAATATTGATTTTAAGAAAGTGGTTAAAGAAAGAGAAAAAGCGTTGGACCAAGAAAGTGCAACAGAATATTACTTTCTCAAATATCAGTAAGACCTGTACTAAATGCTTAAAATTACGTCCAAATTGCACTCTTATAAAGTTCCCGGAAGCATACTTAATCAGGGCATTAAGCGATTAAGTGTATGAGAACAAATAAAACCATCACATTAACACTTTATTAATAAGATACAATTCAACAGTAAATTAAGTGTATTGTCTATATATAAAAATATTTATTTACAAATAATTGTGAGGATGAATTGAGCAGATGACTAGAACAATATAAAACTTAGATTTATAATCTATGATCGCAGACAAAGCCGTCCTTTATTTCTTCACTGCGTTTTCTCGTTTTTACCGAGTTTCCATTTGTCATCGCCGACGTGAAGTTCGACTGCCCTGTAAGAAAATACTGCTAGAGTGACTTATGGAAATGCTTTTGTACGTTGTTCGAATCATATTTCAAACCAGGTGAAATCTATCTATCTATACAGCAATTTAGCTCAATGATATATTGTTTTATACTGGGTAGTCGATGTTTTATAAAATACCACGAATTTTAGATAAAACCTTTAAATAAGTTGTTTGAAGTACGACTAATTATAATTATTACATTTAATACTATAACGGAACTGGCTAGCTCGCACGCTTTTATCGCAATGTTAATCTTTGCCTGGCTTGTAAGTTCTCATATCATATTCACAATGATCAGACCAGAGATTTTTTATAATAAGTACTGCACCACTTGTAGTAATTTAATTTTTTTTTGCAGAAATATAATAGCAAATACCAGCAAAACATCGTATTAGGTACGAGATAGGCACTTAACAATGCCTTCTTTAAAATTGATCAGCCCACTACCGAATACATCAAGCTCCGGATAAGTACTGTTTAGTCCGTTAAAATCACGAAGAATTTAAAAGATTTCTGTTACTTATAGATTAATGTATGTGTAACTTATGATATTTTTTAGTAGACATACTAAAAAAATGAAGGCTATACAAAAATAGGATGGCATTTATTAAGCGAAAGAGAAAAATGAGTTAGTTGACCTGACAACATCGACTTATGCCTTGTCAACAATTTACTTGTGGTTCATTGACCTATAGTTATTTTTCTGAGACATTTATGTTTTGCAAAGGGATTTGAACAGTTCAGCTGTTTAAGGATTTGTATACACATCTGTATCATTTATATAGAAAACAGCTAAAATTTGAGTTATGTAAAGTTGACTTAAGCGTAAACTTACTTTAGCAACACATATAAGATTGAAATATTGACGACCGGATTTGAAATTAAGTTTTTAGCATAATACATTAGATTTATGACATGGAGAATTTCTATTATAGTTACATAAATTGTGTCCCTTTAGTTTTTGTGCTATAAATCCTCCGATATCAGACTTGAGCATCAAGATTTCCATTTGTAATTGCTAATTCGGCCTTGGAGCCTATATTTTGTGTTAATTAGAGTTTATCTTGAGACCTTAATAATTAGTTGTTACTTTGCTATTCAAATAATTTTATATTTTGTTACATATTTTTAGATCCTTAACCAGTAGGTTGGGCTTGTTACCGCTGGATCGACAGAGTGGATGAAAAGCCACCAATTGGAGATGGCACACGACAGAGAGCGCTGGAAAATTCTCGTTTCGAAGGTCAAGACACTTTTTAGATTGCAGGGCGCAGTGATTCGTAAACTTGAAACATAAATAATGATGAACTTTTTCTATGAATAAACATAGTTTTAATATGGGAATGGAAAAACCTGTGACGTTTAAATCTAAAGACCTTTGTCTCCTTTTTCCGCTCAAATAAAATTATATTTCTAGTGTTAGTGATCTACCAGGTAATGAGAATCTCATATGGAGCTGTTTATTACAATTACCTCCACTGAATTAAATGTATAATAATTTTTACTAAGCCATTTAACTTAAAATTATTAAATGGTTTTTCTTAGATGCACCGCGACTGAAATCGCTCAAGCCTTCAACGTGTTTAACACGGAAAATTACACGTAAATTATATTTAAAGTAATGCACATTACAAAATAACAATTATTAATTAACAATAAAATTACCATTCGGCGTAAGGCAGCGTGACAGATTGCTCCGACGTCGCGAATGTCAGGCTCTAGTAAACGACGACGCTTCGCGGCAATGTCTGTGGCTCGCTGTAACAATAAGCTATTATTAATTACGTACGCACAAAGAAATCATGATAAGATTAATTACTGCTTTATCAGGGTATAGTGAATTCAGTGTGCGACTTAGGGATGATCCCTGAGGTCGTAGGTTCGAACCCCTTTCGTTTGTTGTCTGCAACACACGTTCGTAAGAAGAAGAAAAACATCGTGAGGAAACCGGCATGCCTTAGACCCAATAAGCGTGTGTCAGGCACAGAAGGCTGTCTTACGTAAAAACAAATGATCACGAAACAGATACAAAAATGTAAGGCCCTTTAACGCGCCACGGATTTTTTTCTGAAAGGAAAATACCTCTTTACGAAAGTGCCAGAAGATTTACTTTAATCCCGCTTGTGAGAGATGTGATGTGCTGTACCTCCTTAATCGTCCTTCGACAATAAGTTTTAATTGTTATTGTAATGAATAACTACCTCCGTTTCGTGTATTGTTAAGATATAACTTTATTTAAAGTTTAGATGCGCATTATGCCAAGCAAAATAATCAATGTTATTCGACGGCCCATTGAGTGTGTTTTTTTTTTTAATAATAAAAAATAAATTATAAGTTACTTTTAACTTTGTACGCTTACAATATTATTAATAAAATAATTATTATAAAAACGCAGAAGAAAACAGTTCTGTTAAGTCAAGTAATGGTCTTTGATAAGCAGAGGATAATACTCGACGCTCGGGCTCCTTTGTATAAACGTCATAGTGACGTCACTTTCAGTTATATTTAATTACTGCTTTTATAAAATCTTCTATAACGATAATTAAAAATAAAAAATATATATATTTGCATCATTTTTCCAAGCTTCTAAGTTGAGATTGCAAAAATAAAAAACATATACTTTTTGCTGTATTTTCTCACCAACACCATACAATAATAATTCTAATTATCACATGTAGATATGTTAACTTGCTAAATATAAAACATGTCAACCCAGATGTGGAGCACTACTTTATTAAATCTCATAAACAAGATTAAACAATTTAAATTGATGTTAAATTTTACAACATATGAATCTAAATGCGCAAAACGTTGCTACAGATAATAATGTCCACAGACTATAGAAAGTGCGCGCTTTCTGTAGTCTATCCAAAATCACTATAACTTCGTGAAATTGACATTTGACCTACTGTTATTATTTATAGAATTGAAGAGTAGTAATGTTAATATTTTATATTTTAATCTATGTATAAATTACACCATTTCTGCCATCCGTAATTTAAATATAACGATAGTTTATTATTATTAATATAATATGACCTTTTTCTGTTTATAGATTTTGTTTCTTTTTCGGGTCAACGCGTGTTTTTAATGTTGGCTAACATAATCATATTCAATTAGTTTTTATTGTCCTAACATAATTACAAGTAATAACTTACTTACAGCGAGTATGTTTGCTTTCTTAAACAGCTTAGAAAATAACAATTGATATTACGACTGTTTTAGTTTAACTTAGTTTGAGATCGTGCCGTATTTGTAAGTAATAAGTTGGGGTATAATAAATATTCTTTATCAAAGAAAAGAAAAGTTTTTCGCATCCGAAATGAATACATCGCATTATGTTATTTAGCGCGACGAAGTCTCGAACGAATCAGTTAAAAGAGACAAAGGAGAAAAATTTGAATGGATTTTCCTCGATTTTCCTTTTCCCATTTTATACGAGAATTGAAACGGAAAATTCGTAGTTAGATATCTTTAGAGTTTTGACATTTTGAGGAAAATCATCATGGGGTTATAATTTCATTTTCTCAACGAATTTTTCTTACAATTTTTTTTTACGATAGCATACAATGTTTATGTACGAAAATAACCACGTCACGTATTATGTACCTTAATTAACATAGAAATGTTTTTTTAATTTTTTTTTTTTTTTTGTAACCCTAACTAATTTTAAATATTCCAAAATTTACAATTTTCTTAACCTATAAAGTAATAATAAAAATAAATAAAATGAAAATCAAAACAAATTTAAAATTTTCTTACAATTGAAATCATTTTTATACTACTGATTTATTGAAGATAAATTGAACATTATTAACTCCGATTTAATAGTACTAGTTAAAACGCATAAAGAGAACTAAACCTTTTGTGTTAAAATACCTGTTTAGAGTATAAGTGCAAGTGCGGTATCTCGGACACACGAACATAGTGTCTAATCATTATAGAACACTAAGACTGTTAATGATTATTACCTTAGTTTAAGCTATTTATTAGTATTGTAGAAATACTATTAGACGTAATTATTGTATAGGCTAGATTGTAATTCATGTAAAGTCGCACTCTTTTTTGTGAACTTTGTAATTATAAAAAAAATATATTACTAGTAGAATAATGTTCTATCTAGGAATTTAAATGTACTTAGAATGTAGCGATATCCTCTTTGCTAAAATTTATAAAAATTGAGTTTGTATCTAAGGCGGTAAAAGGATTATGACCAGATATATACCAACCACTCACTTATATGAATCCGATGAAGTTTTATTTTTGATATTTTTTTTTCGGCAAAAATGTCACCAATACTTAACTATCAGTTGAATATATAGTTCCTGTCAAATTAACCGTAGCTGTTTATAGTAAGAAAACGAAAAAAACTTGGTTACACGATAAAAAAGGATGTATAGTTAAATAAAAAGTGCACTAGTCCCTACACTAGGATTCCGTGTCGTGGGAAGCTAATCTCTTCCATTTGACATATTAATGAGCTTAGATACTTAATTTAATAAATTCTTAATAACACTTGCAATTCTGTAATTAAACTACAGTTGCAGAAGAACAATACTGTCCGTATCAACAAAGGTCTCTTAGTGAATGTATAATAAGTGTATATTAATAGTAGTGAAAATTTTATTTTAACAAACTGGTTAATGGTGAAAGGGCCTCTGAAAGAGAAATTGCAAAGCATTGGGCGTAGAAGCGTTTCTTGGGTACATTATATGTAGTTTTTAGTTGTGTAAGATGTGGTGTGGTCGGTGTTTGTTGTTCGGCATAATGCCATTAAGTATAGTTGTCAAACTGTTAGAAGTTCTGTTTCATTGTACAATTGAAGAAGTAAGCAATATATAGGATATCTTATGGGTTGTTAATATTGAGTATCTTCACTATAAAACAAAACCATCAAAGTAAAAAGATAAAAAAAGTACGCAACATTGTATAGGAGTGTGTAAACATTTCCAAAATATTTAACCTACCCCTCCCGTTCTAATGTATTGAGGGTCGACACACAAATTTCATTTGTCAATATCAGAGAGAGTCGTTGGCGACAGTCTCTTTGTTTGAATAGAAAAGGGTTACTGAATAGCTTAATATAACTTAAACACTTCTATAAAGAATACGCAATTTAATTTACAAGATAACAGTGTTTCATATGTTTACGTCAAAAGTATTAATTTAAGTAACTTTCCACTGTCAAATTTTTTATATGCTGTTCAAAAATATAATTCAAGGGAACCGATAGGAATCCGCTTCTCTATTTAAACGCCATTTTGTTTTAGAATACCTGTAGGAACCATGAATCCTTGCTTCACATAACACGAAATGAAACATATTACAAATAATAAAAACAAACAACGAGAAACTCCTAAATTACACCATTAATAATAATAATAATTTATTAATCAGACAATACATCAAATTTATCTCCAAGATTGGTGATCTCTCTCTTAAAGCATTACGTCTTGATTTGAAGTATTTTTATTAGAACATATCAAACCAAGTGAACACACAAGAGATATTTAGAAATAAGTAAAAACAGAATTCCTTTATGGCAGGTTCGTTCGTAGCTAATATATTTTTTGAAGTGAAACTTGTTTAGGCGCATGAGGATATTTTTGAGAGTGAATTTTTACGGATGAAACGCAATTATAATAATATTAGCGTGACGAAGATGTTAAAATAAAAATTTTGTAAAGAGAATTTATGAAATATTGGTATTTTATATTTTATGCAAAATAATTTATTGAAATCTCAAATGACGTATTGTAAATTAAAATGCCACATGTTTTATTATCGAAGATATAAATTTAAAAAAAATTGTAATTTGTATTAATTTTTGACACTTAATATTTTAATGACAATTAAATTCATTAAATTCCAAACATATCTTCCTTTTTCCCTTCCTCTAATCTAAAGTTTTGGATTTGTTTAAATATGAACAAGACTTGAAAATTTGTTTGCCAAATAAGTTTCACTTCTGAGATGTGTACTTTGTACGCACACTTTTTTTTTTAAAACTTAAGTGAATTTATTTAAAAACTTTTTCCCTCTACATTTTGTTTTTAATCTAATTTTACATATTTCAGACAGCTACTTTGCACACTCTTTTATTAATTGTAACCTTGATACCACCAGCTTTCAAACCGCTGGAAATTTTATTCGGCCAAACACCGTTTCATTTTCATCACTGCTTGCAGGATATTTTGACACCCTAAAGGCGAATGCTACACGCTCGATATTTATCGCGATATTTGGATCGTAATCCAGAATCACGATGTGTAGTACAGGCGTATCACGTATCGTGATACGGATCGCTGGATTTCTAGAAATCTAAAAATCCACGATCTGCCCTGCGATTCTGTAACTCACTTTTCGAACTCACACAGCGGTTTTCGCATCGGCGGTCTCTCTTAAATCAGTCGTGAAGCAGTCATTTTATGATTTGGCATTCTTAAAAGGTGGGAGCTTGTAGTTTAATGTTTATCAAAATGCCAAATCATAAAATGACTGCTTCACAACTGATTTAAGAGAGACCGCCGATGCGAAAACCGCTGTGTGAGTTCGAAAAGTGAGTTACAGAATCGCAGGGCTGTATCAATTATCGTCGATAAATATCGAGCGTCTAGTGTCTGGTCGATATTTATCGCGTCACTATTAATTCTGCCAGCGATGGAAGAGGACGCGCATATATAGAGGCGGAATAATATAGAGAATTCATATAAAGAATTCATACTTGTATTAGTAACATCACCCGAAGTATGGGACAGCTCAAATGCAAACTAGGCCAACTACAGAAAATAATTTAAAAAATAACAGATTTGAAGCGATCTGGTGCTGCAGCGGAAAATCCAACAAATTTACAATCCAAAGTCTTGGGTATTGATATATAACAGCATATGCTGATAATAATAATAAAATAATTATGGCAACGCAAGCTTTCTTAATATTGTTACTCATTATTGTAATACGAAACGTACGAGTGTACTCAATGAAATTTACCGTCGTACTGACGCGATTCGTATTGTATGTGTAGTATACCAAAAAAATACCAGATAAATATCTCGATAAATATCACGATAAATATCGAACGTGTAGCATTCGCCATACAGAAACACCAGTAGATACGTCCGAAACTTGTGACAAGTCACTTGTGTGCTAGGAGAAAGCTTAGATTTTTTATAGTTTTACTCCTGTTTACTTTCTGTTCCAGATCGTTTGGTCCCGTATCTCGAACACTTAATTACTAAGTGGTATGCGGATCAGAATAAGTTATAAAAATATATACATACCTGAAAACGATTTGTTCAGTTCTAATTGTTTTCTGAGATCGTCAGGCGTTGCAGTTTTCACAGTTTGACACCAACACAGCACCAAACGGAAATATATTCTGAACCTATTGACAAAATACATCATTACTCTCTTATTCATGATATGACCTCATCTGAAGTGAAGTTAAATATTATGATATTTGCCTTGGTCGTTAACTTCGAAGGAGTTAGATCTATAAGGGTGCCAAGCTCAATGGTCAGTTCTGAAATGTATTTTTAACATAGAACATTTTTTAACACCTTCGAATAACTTAGCTTAATATATTGAAGCGTAAGCTCTGACTTGGCTAGTTTTTGTACACTAATTATTATTAAGTACATACTAAAACAGACATGGAAGAGTCCTATGTTCAATGGCGAGTTCCAACCAGCAAGCCAAATTTTCGGAAGAATAAAATAAGGAGGTTTTGAGTTATGAATCGTAGTCAAAAGAGTTACAAAGTTAGACGTAGAAAGTTACTTAAACATTTCAATTGTGTGCCAGTACCTTAATCCTGATGTGAGATATGTTAGCAAATGCTAAGCATAGATGGCGCATTTTGCAAGGAATTCGTAATTTAATATTATACTATTCTAATCCATACAACACTATTTTGTATAATCATTGTACTACAACTTGTAACTGCCAACATATTTATCTGCCTGGATTACATGCGAGATGGATGGAGTGGATCTCAATGACAGTGAAACGTTTAGTTATTACAAAATGCAAACACAACATGTGGAACATGGTGTAATGGTTGCAGCTCCTTACAAACGTTGTGTAAAAAAAACAAGGCGATTAAACTCAAACTCAAACTC
Source organism: Pieris macdunnoughi (assembly GCA_905332375.1). Lineage (NCBI taxonomy): Eukaryota > Metazoa > Arthropoda > Insecta > Lepidoptera > Pieridae > Pieris > Pieris macdunnoughi. The sequence goes on from CAJOBZ010000062.1 coordinate 6,147,391, forward strand.
AAACTCAAAATATCTTTATTCAAGTAGGTAACCAAGTACACTTTTGAATCGTCAAGTTAAATTAATCGTAAATTTACATTTACTACCAGTTCGCAAGTCAAGGGCGTAGAGCGGGTAAGAAGAACTGGCAAGAAACTTTCCGCCACTCTTTTTAATCGCCAAGTATTGTCATACAAATTGTTTGAACTGGAGCAATTCAATCCCAAGGATTAGGATCATTTAAGTAGTCCTCAAATTTATAAAAAGCTTTGTTGATTAATTTTCGTTTAACGAGGGCTTTGAATTTATTTAGTGATAATTCTCTAATTTCGCTTGGGAGCTTGTTGTAAAAACGAATACAATTTCCATATAAGGAGTGGTTTATCTTTTGGAGCCTGGTTGGTCGTACACTCAAATTAGTTCTATTTCGCGTATTATACTGGTGAAAGTCACCATTTGTTTTAAAATCGTTTATATTTTTTTGGACATACAACAAGGCTTCAAGAATATATTGACCAGATAGTGTCATAATATTTAATTCCTTAAACTTATTCCGTACCGACTCCCTCGGAGAAACACAACAAATACCCCGAACAGCCCGCTTCTGCAGCACAAATATGGATTGAACCTCTGCAGCAGCACCCACAGTAAAATGCCGTACGACATAACGCTATGAAAGTAGCTATGGTACACAATTTTAGCCGTGTCCTCATCAGTAAACTGTCGGATTTTCTTTACTGCATATGCTGCAGAGCTCAGCCTATTCGAAAGAGTCTCTATGTGTGGGCCCCATTGGAGTTTACTATCTATTGTTATGCCTAGAAAAACAGTTTTGTCAACAAAGTTTAGTTCACTGTCCTTAATTTTCAGGTTACCAATATCTCGCTTTACGCTAGTAGTTGTAAATCTAATACATTTTGTTTTATTCTCATTAAGCAATAAGTTATTTACATTAAACCAGTTAACTATACGAGAGATATAATTGTTTACATCGTCCAATAATACGTTATTCCTATTCACTTTAAATAGAAGTGAAGTGTCATCAGCAAACAATACCATCTCATGAACTTCGTTGACAAAGAATGGGAGGTCATTTATGTAAATCAGAAATAAGAAAGGCCCGAGAATCGATCCTTGGGGGACGCCCATTGATACCTGCGAACCCGGAGAGGTGACTCCATTGACATGAACTCTTTGGATCCTTCCCTTTAAATATGAATTCATCAGGCTGGAAGCTTTGCCATCAACGCCATAGTGTTGAAGCTTTCCAACGAGTATATCAGGATGAACACAGTCAAAGGCCTTTGACAGGTCACAAAAGACGCCGACTCCATCATATGATTCTTCCCAGGCGTTAAATATGTCCGAAATCAACTTCACACCGGCATCGATTGTGGAGCGACCCTTAGTGAAACCATACTGTTTATTATGTAAGAGTTTATTTTTATTAAAATGTAAAGAAAGCTGGTCTAGCATTATCTTTTCAAAAACTTTGCTCAACGCAGGGAGCACGGAAACAGGTCTGAAGTTTGACGGATCAGACTCACTACCGGCCTTGAACAACGGTGTAATCTTACTTAATTTCATTTCGTCCGGAAAGACTCCACAATCGATACATCTGTTAAAAATTATAGACAATTCAGAGCTTATTACATTAATAACGGAATTTAAAATGACTGTTGACATACCCCATATATCTTTACTTTTTTTAAATTAATAAGCTTAAAAGTTTTAACGATATCATTACAAGTTATATGTTTAAACTGAAATTTAATATTACATTCAGGTACACATTTTTCTAGCAATGAGATCGCAGCAGCAGGTGAAGAATCTAGGGACTTGGTCGTATTTAGTGGTACATTTGTAAAGAACTCTTCAAAAGAAGAAGCTACCTCTGGGTCAGATTTTATTAACTTCCCTTTAACTTTTAACATATAATCAGTTCGTTTGTCAGACGTTTTACCTGATTCTTCATTTATTATTTTCCAGGTAGCTTTTACTTTATCCATGCTATTTTTTATTTTTGAACTTAAATATTGAGACTTTGCAGTTTTGCAATCTTTTTTGAAATTATATACAAAGAGCGGCGGAGAGTTTATTGCCAGTTCTTCTCTTCCGTTCTACGCCCTTGATTTGAGAACTGGCACTAGACTGGCAAGATTTGAGAACGTAAAGTTAGAAGCATTTCATATACATTTCTTTTTTATGATGACGTATGATGACGTTCATACGTGTACATTGTGTTACCTATATGATTAAATGATTTTTTACTTTACTTTACAACAATTCAGTAAGTTTCCCATAATTCTTCAGTTAGTAGAAGCCACCTTACAGCCATTCAAAACTTTTACACACCTTTTTTTATACAATGGGACAAAGAAAACAAAAAATAAATTTCCACATTCATTTATCACCATAAATTGATAATATTACCTTACGTTTAATTTTAATCATTAATGTAAGCCTCAAATGGCGATTAATGTTTTTATTTATCGCTTGCATACCACAGAAATATCGGAATACTATCTGTTAATATATAAGAGAATCTGCCCTGCGATTCTGTAACTCACCTTTCGAACTCACACAGCGGATTTGGCATCGACGGTCGCTCTCAAATCAGTCGTGAAGCAGTCATTTTATGATTTGGCATTCTGAAAAGGTGGGAGCTTGTAGTTTATTGATTATTAGAATGCCAAATCATAAAATGACTGCTTCACGACTGATTTGAGAGCGACCGCCGATGCGAAAACCGCTGTGTGAGTTCGAAAAGTGAGTTACAGAATCGCAGGGCTGTAATCAGGAATAACTGCTAAGCATTCGAACCGTTCAATCTGATACAAGTGTTTCATGTAGATTTATTTAAATAAATGAAGCCCTATATAAAATATTTTTTAAGTGTTTCATGCAAATACTTAGTAGGTTTATGAAGTCTGCAAACGCGAGCACAAAGCGGCATGGCGCGAATCTAATAATGCACACCCTATTGAAGTGACCTTCCTGACAATAAAGGCGAATGAGACCAACGCGATCACGTGCATACGAGTAATAAGTAAAATTCAATAGATTATTTATTGAAGTGAAACTTCTTTATCGAGGTTGGAAAAAAATTTAGTGTAACATTTTTTCGTTACGCGTCACATTTTTCGATTACGCGCCATGTTGCTTTTTGAAGTCAAACTTCTTTATCGGCGTTGGAATGAAACGTCTTTATCGACGTATGGGAGTAATTTTGTAGCAAATCGTCACGTTTTTCAATGATAGTAATAATTCTATTACAATTAATGAAATTCTATAATAATCTTCGTAGTAATAAGGTAAAATGAAATATTTGTATTCATGTCTATGATAATAAAAGCCTTTTGTTAAACTTTATCTAATTTAACGAATTTCTGTAAAGTTGCATATAGTAGATCATTTTTCGAAAAATAAGATCAAAAAGAAGTTTCACACTGTACACCTAGTACACGTACAATTTTTTTACAAAATAAACTACCATTACAGATAACTCCAATAGTGACTATATACATTTACATCACATAAAAAACAATACACATCCATAGAAAAAAATAACTTAAAATATTTACAAAAAGACTATTTCATACAGTACAGGAATTGACATGAACCAAACCTATCTTAACAAAAGAAAGTAGGGGAAGGTCGGGACCCTTCGTACGGTTTTCACATTTTATTTTTTTATTATTTTATTTTTCCATGAATCAATCATCTGCAAGCTTAAATTTATAGTCTAACTATCTGAGATTCATATAAGAAAATGACAAATGATTTCATCTGATGGTTCAACCATAATTATGATTTAAACTAAATCTGGAAAACGTACGAATCTACCCCATCAACGGGGCACCTTCGTACAGTGTTGAGGGTACCTTCGTACGCTGTGGGGTAGTTCCGTACGTGCGATTAAAACGACACATATAAATCAAAATTCATTTATTAGCAATGAAATTAAACACAAAAATAAAGATTTAACTTCTAATAAACAAAAATAAAATACTTTAATTATAGTGAACAAAAATTACATAGCTTTTCTTAAGAAAACCAAAATTTAATTAGTTAGGTATCTTAAATTTAGAATCACATTCTTTAATCTTTGGTGCGGATTAGCACTTCTTATTTTCGGGTGTGGCAGTATAAATTCGTGGTTTTCCTGGCCGTCGTCATTTTGTTTGTTTTATTACTTCTTACAACATGCGTATAGAGTCGAAACCCTTAAGGTGTCAAAACTGACTTCGAAGGAACTACTATTTGATGGATTGGTAAATTATTCAAAGCATCTGGTTCACAGGCATCAAAATCAACCTTAATAAAGATAATAAAAATAGGTATTAATATACATCGACGATAGCAATGATAGCAACACAGGACAAAGTTAATGCAAATATTAGAGCAATTAGCACACTAACACAATCTTTCCTACCTACCAGAGGGTTTAGTCAAGATGCCTTATTATTATTTGTATGTAGCAAGTCGAAAACTTAATTTGTATGAAAACGACAGTTCGTGTCGACAAAATATTTTCATACAAATTTAGTTGTACAATTCGTTCAAATGTGCCCCATCTAGTGCTGTCCGAAAGTACCCCACTAACTGAATAACAACAAAATATAACTTATTTTAATATTAATAGGAAAACGTCATAAATTAAGTATTGGAGACGTATCTAAGTATATTTTGCTAGTTACTGATAGAATACTCTACACGAAAACTTATTTTATCTACGGTAACAAGAGACAAAAACATTGATCAAAAAATTACTTACCGAGCGCGAAAACACGTCCATGCCTGTAACTTCATTCTCATCGGTGCGAATTTCGCGAAACTTCGATTATGTATAGTTCGTACCTCGACTCATGCACACATACAAAAACAAGACTGTACTTTGTTTCGTTCAAGTTTTATTTCGACTGTATGAATGTGCCCCGCGTACGAAGGGTAACAATCTTCCCCTATATATTATCGTATGCGTACCTGGAACTTTTTCAATTCCTTATTTACCGTCAATGCTCTGCCTAGAGCCGTGCAGAGTTATTTTACATTCAAGAAGCAATTGACTACACTGTACCATAAAACGTTGATATTTTTATATAATATGTATTTTTATAGTGAAAAGTTTAGCGTAGTTTTGAGTTCGGTGTGGAATTAGTCTACATTATTTATAGAAACACTGCTTATAGCAGTAAGACCCATTTACACTTTTGTCTTCATTTATTTAATCTTATTTTTTCTTTTGTTTTGTGTTATTGTGATGTAAATAAAATGTTATTACTAGTGTTATTACTATTGACTTAAGAAACGCTTCATGTGCATATTTGGAACTAAACAAACACGAACACTAATTGAATACGTTTAGAAAACTACTCGTATAATTGTATCAAAAATCGACTCTCAAGCTGACAAAACCTCATATTATCGCATTGGCGTGTACTAAAACTTTGAAAAATTCGTAAACTTCGTACTAGGGACTCAGTTTTTAATTTTGGTATAGTCGCTTCTTGTGTAACGGTGTTTCATGGCCCCATCGCATCGCATTCAATTCAAGTTCACCTAATCGAATCGCTTCGTAATCGCCCTTACTTACAAAGGACGTACGTAAGCGATCCATTAAACTCATAATAGCTACAATGCCATTTAGATTGCACATATTTCAAGTAGAGAACCAAAGTTTAATAAAATAAGTTTCATTTCGATTCCTAGTAACATCGTGTGAGAACTTACGTTATTGTCAATATCCTTTTATTCAAATCTTGCGAGTGTTACTTGAAATCCAGAATTTGCATCTTATAGTTTACTTTCGTTCGTAAATTTGCTTTATTAAAAAATATATTTCATGTGTCTATCTTACATTGTCAATAAGACTAGAAATAAACAAAAGCAAATCTAAAGTCTCTCTTTTGGAAAGTTTTTTTTTGTTATTAGATATTAAAAGTGTTTCAGTTTCTGCACAATTATTTCTTTGTTTTCTTTTATTAAGGTTGCCTGAAATAATCAATCAATATTTCTTCATTTGCGTTCAAATCTTATATAAATTATTATTATGTGCAATAAAGTGAAAACCGTTTTAAAAGTCACGTAATGGAATAGAGTAGATTTTCCTTTTGTGCCTAACGACTGGGACTCGAACCCAAGATCCAAGTTATACGGTATATACAACCCATTTCTGAGTTTACCATTCCTGTTATTGCTTCTGTTGTATAACTCAGGACCTAGTCAAACATATTTTACTAAACCGTTTCAAAACATAGAACGTATATTTTAGTATTCAATATTATATACCTAATATATGTTTTAATAAAAGCTCACCGTATTTCCAGAGGATAAACATTCCACAATAAAGCTTGCTGGCTAAACTAAACTAGCCTTATTCGCATCTTCAATTTGCGAAACCAAAGAATTTCGTCGTCGTTCGTTTGGTTCAACGTGCTAAATATCTCAGTAACTGCTTGTTGGAATAGACAATAACTTTTGCTGTTGGATATTACATTTATATACGATATTATTTCTTTTATCTGCGTCAGCTTGAAGACTGGCGTTTTAATGCACTTTTTACACATAACCATTTAAAGACCGATGGCTCCAAGCATCGGTCTTTAAAAAAGGAGCATATCATCAGCCCGTTTGTCCCTTTCAGAAGAACGCGTTTAGGCCAAAACTCACAGATATCCAGATTGAGCAGTCCGATAAACTAGATAGGTCTGGTATCATTAGTTGCGTTCCCCTCACACTTTTATCTTCTTAACTCTAACTTTATTGTTAGAGCGGCGAACAAATTTAATGACTTAACGATTGACATTGATTTGTTCGCTGAGAGTGTGAGGACAGCAAGGATAGTTTTGACACAAAATTATTTAAACCATGATGAATGAAGTGCATTGATAACCTTTCATTGTCAACTAATTAAATTCTGTTTTTTCTTTTTTCTTTTACACTAAAAATATTTGGCATGTTTACCTTCTTGTTTTATGAAAAAAAAACTATATGTGAAGATTTGTAATTGGCCCACAATGTTATATATATATATATATATATAAATCTATTTATGTATTGTGCTGTGAATCTTCTGAATAAATAATAAAAAATCTTATTCTATTTATATAAATTTATTATGTATATACAGTGGAATCTCGATAACTCGATTCTCGTTAAATCAAAATCCTCAGTAAGTCGAAAAAAATTGCCATTCCCTTCCGCTGAATCCCGCGGTAAATAATAGAATATAAATACAGTCAAAACCGTTTATAACGACATCGTTTACAACGACCTATCGGTTATTACAACCAGATTGTATGGTCCCGTCCGAATCCCTAGTAAACTATTCAGTAAAGAAACCGCTTATAACAACATCGGATACAGCGACATATCGCTTACAACGACGAAAGTTTATCGATATTCATCGGATATAACGACCAACCGCTTCTTGTCTCAGTAAAACAAAACAATACAAACGATTTTAAATTTTATTTATAAGCATTGAATGAATATTTAGGCATATTATTACCTACGCACTTTCTCCCAACGAACAGTTTCAGCCAACAACGATTCCCGAGGCTCTTAACGCTGTAACGATTTTGCAAAAATTTGTTGCCTTTAACGAACAGTTTGATATTGGTGATACTCATACCTTGAAGAGTATGAAACGTAAAATGCAAAAAATATTTGAGACTGGGCTAAAAAAAAACAGACTGACTGATTACTTTTGTACCTAATTATTTCGTAATAAATATTTTTGTTTCTTTTTTGACTCGGTTACATATTATAATATTAACATACCATATTATAACCCATACCTACCTATTCTAGATCGATAACTATGTACATACATATGTACTGTACTTGTGTACATGACATTGCTTATAACGACTATCGGATATAACGTCGGCAACTATACGGTCCCTTCAATGTCGTTATAACCGGTTTTGACTGTACGCGGAATCTCGAATTATTTAGACTTTGTAATTAGAACAAAATATTATTTCCATACGAAGTATTAATAATACATATATATAATCTTTAACTCGAATTTCAAAACGGAGACTCCGTAAGTCGTAGTTAGTAAAATAAATGGAATTCTCCGAAATAAAATCCAAAATGAATGTTCGGGTTACGGGGCTTCTAATCAATTATTTTTGTCTTGCACACGTGCGATGAATGAATACATTCATTATTTTTTTGTATTCTTAATTAATACGTAATTCGTTTTAATATGTAAAAAATATATACTTCAAAACTTAAGTTGAATTGTTATTCAAATTGGATTCTAAAAATCGAAAAATACACATAGAAATTGTGCCTCTGTGAGCCGAAATTTCAACAGTCAAGTCATATTTATCTCGAAGTTCTTGTTAAGTCGAGTTATCGAGATTCCACTGTATATAACTTATATTCTTCTTATTAAATTTTATTTGTCTTATGTACTAATCAAAAATAAAGTACCAGATTCTTAAGGCCTAAATGTACAGGCCTGCGTTGCAAGTGCCTTAGTATATAGGCGGTTTGCACTTAAATGTCTAAAAGGATAATACTTACTTGTTGCTCATCCAATAGTAGATCAGAGGATTGAACATAGAGTTTGCCATGGCCAGCCAGTAGAAGGCCAGATATGTATGCTGTGCGAATGGCGCTGAGGCTAGAGACTGGTGGTGGTACACCAGAACGAAGTATGCGTGATATGGTAGCCAGCATAATGCGAATACCATCACCACTAACACGAACATGCGAACTACCTGTGTACAAATATTGAACAATATAAAATCATCCCTTATGTATTTATTAGGAAAGACATAAAAGAAATAATGGCCCTACATGCAATCTTGATTCCTGTATTGGTTCCTTTTTTTTCTACGTAATCTGTGCACACATGCCATTGATTTTTGGGTCACAGACATGACAGTTTCCTCAAGTTTTCTTTCTCCGTATGAGCGAGTCTTAAAAGCGCACGAAATAAAAGTCCATAGGTGCTAAGTCCGGGGTACGAACCTACGACCTACCTAACCTACGACACGGATGAGAATCGCTTAAGAATATAGGCAGAGGCACGTAAGTCTAGCGCTGGCCGATACGTGGAGGTGATTGCTGCGCATGTGTCGTATCGGTGCGGGGGACGGAATGCGACTGGAGAGCCAATCGACGCTCTTCATTCCGCTAGCCCCCCTCAGGTACCTTATTTTTTACTTCTGCGCAATAACGGTCAGCGCTAGAGTTTCGTGCCGCTACTTGTACGCCAGGGCAGGTCAAAGAACGATAGATTCAGAATAAAAAAAATGATTTACGGGTGAAAAGATGACAAAATATTTTCTATTAATTTTTAATTAAAACTAAATCAGTATACGAATCAAGTCTTTGGTACAACGAAATAATAAATTCAGTGATAGAGATGAATTAGTACGATAGGTCTGGGCCTCAGATTTCTGTATCTGTTTCATGATCATATGTCAATCTAATAGGTGTGCCTGACACACACCGTCGATTTTTTGGGTCTAAGGCAAGCCGGTTTCCTCACGATGTTTTCCTTCACCGTTCGAGCGAATGTTAAATGCGCACACAGGAAAGTCCATTGGTGTTGGGGTGGGGATCGAACCTACGACCTCAGGTATGAGTCGCACGCTGAATCCACTAGGCCAACACTGCTCTATTTATTTAATGGGGTAAAAGATCAACATTAACATTAATGTAATTCGAGGAGTCAAAAATGTACTGTACTATGCCTTATCATTTCATTCCTTTCACGATGAAATAACTAATATATTCACGTAACATATAAGATTTGAAGGGCAAGGAATTTTATTTCTGAACCAGTCGCCGTTTTTACTTACAAGTCTGATTGCTTTATCAAATATACGCGTTACACTGCTTTCATTTCTTGATAGATTTCCTGAAGAGCCTTGTCATAGTAGTACCACACAAATGTTATTGATTTACATATAAATCCACAAACAAAATGCTTCTAAGGTATGGCGTCATATAGGTGCTCCCTTCTGTGTTAATTGATTCACGGATCGTTAATTTCCTTAAAGTAATTTGAATTTGGAACTCATCCGGGCTTACAAAAGTTGAAGCTGTGCTTCCATTTAGACCGTGATTCGAAAATTAAATTAGCTAACCCTAGACATCCCTATACCGCCTTCAAAGAGTTTTTAGTTGTCTATTCGAACAATTAAATATTTTAAAAATGGAATTCATTTCAAACACATTCCATTTTCAAAAAGTATTTATTAACTTGTAACCATATTTATGTAAAAATTTAAAAATAGAACAAGAAATAACATAATTATTATTTTAAATACCGCAGATACCGTACAGAGATTGTAATTGAAGATTATGCTAAAATATTATGTGTACAAAGAGGGCTTTATTGCTACGCGTAATGTCTACAAGATAGCGTAGCGCCTCAGTGATTTACATCACACTCTCGCTTTTTTGTACTTGCAATCAGTCTCTCTCTGTCAAACACATTCAAATTTCGATTATTTCTTTATGACAAATGGTATGCGGAAAATGTCTACTTGATGCCGCCTCAATTGATGTTACCCACGGTGGCCATAGAGAAGGCTGATACACACAAAAGTGTAACTTAAATAATACAATCATGTTACTGTTCAACGTCAACCAAGACTTCAGGATTCATACATCATTAGTAGTCATTTTAATTTACGGAGGAGGTAGTCAGTACGCCCAAAGGCAATATCCAAATTAATTTTTGAATCAATAACTTATTCTCGAAGCTTGTTTTGATTTGTGCCAAAAATAATATTGTCCTTAACGAATTCCAAAACCATCATGTATGACAATTACTTTCAGTTAAAAAATATGCCTTGAATACAAAACAGCCGATTCTTGATAAATCTAATAAAACCCAAGTTATATGAATAACGTAACCGATGAAATAATTGAGATCGAAAGGTGCCACGTTCAACGCTCGAAATTTACTAGAAAATAGAATTAAAAAATTTAGCTTCTTTTCGCACTACAATTTACATTACAAGTATTTTTTTATATAATATATATTTATAATACTTGTAAGAACTAAACTATTATAAATACGGTATATGGCAACTTTTGCGCGGTTATTGAGTTATGAAAAGGTCATTTAGGGCGTCAAATGTTGGTAACTTGGTGCGTGACCCGAACCTTGAACTCTTGTTTGAACTTGACGCTGCCGGATCATAATGTTTATTAGCCATCGAATATCCTCACTAATAATCCAAAAAGGCTCACCAAAGAGTAATACTATTTTCTATCTAAAGTATAAAATTTCAAGTAATAAATTGAATTGTACACTCATAAAAATGAGCTCTAAGAAATGGTTTTTAAGTTATAACAGAATAAATGTTTTGAAATATTCCTTGAACAAAAAGTTTTATAAAACTTGATTAATTCAAAGAATAAAGAATTATGTATCACGGCTGAAAAATCTAACTAACCAAAAGAAAATAAGCGCCTTGCTCTGTAATTTCCATTAACGACATTCGACATTTTTGTTTTACAAAAAAATAAACAACAGAAAATCAATAACCAAGCTTAAAATATTTTTTATTATCTTTGAATAGCTAGACTAAATCTTTGAGATGCCAACTCTTCGGTCTTCAACTTTTTGTATGCAAGTCCGATGTAGCTCTCTCAATAACAGTTCGTAGAGTCATTATTGCTCAGAGGCTCAGAGTACTTGCAAATTCTACTTGCGACAGCGGTAAACTCATTATTAAATTCGGTATCCCGGTCGCCGTGGGCAGTTACAGATAAAGGACGCTGGTGTCGGTGTAAAAGGCCGGTAACGCACCCGCGAGCCCTCTGGCATTGAGGGTGTCCATGGGCACTAACATCAGGTGAGCCTTCCGCCCGTTTGCCCGTTTCTATATTTAAAAAAATCCGTGCTATGCTACTACTAAGAGTTTATAGTAGGTAATCTGACACGAATTATCCAATTAATTTTAATGTGAAATTTATAATATGTATATATAAATTTATCCCGATCCCAAATAATCTCACGGTGATATTAGATTTTGAGTTATAAAGGCTCTAAATATGACATACTGCAGCTCCTCTCATTTCTTCTTAGTCTAAGTACACGGTCGTAAGATTATTTGTTTTATAATGTCTAAGACGATTTCATAAGACGGATTGATTGTTCATTCGTGACAACTGGATGTATGCTAATCCATTCTTACAATGATTCTACCACATTCACCGTCCATTATTGATTTCCTGTTATCATTAAACAGCGTCTACGGTAGGCGTGTTTTAATGATAACAATGACATTAATCATTACATGTACTTTCCGACATTTGGAACAATATAACTAAAAGTCGTCTTTACATGTTATCGGATTCTTTTTGTAAAGAAGAAAGAAAGCCATATGCGCGCTAACCCACGCGTTGCAACTAAAATTGTAATAGGCACGTCATATTGCAGGCTGATGATGGGCCGCGGAATCCACACGTTTGAGGGACCTCCGAGGAAGAGAAATGTAACGTCACAAAAGCGATGGGCTTACGAGATAATAAAAAATTCTGGAGAGAAAGGATCCAAATGGAAAGTTCAGAAGGAGGCCTTTACCAAAATGAAGACCACATTATGGACAACACAACTGCTAGACACGAAGAAATGGAAATAACAAAGTAACCGAGGCTAGTTTGTGTGTGACTACCACCCACATGATATGTAGAAAGTTTGGAATTAAAACAATTTTTAATGAATAAAAACATCTTAACATCTTCTGAGACTTCAATATTAATACTTAGACTGCACGCGAGGCATATGTAGTATAAAATGTGTTTATTAATAGTAACAACTTCTTTATAAATATGGAGAAAGATTTATTTTGAAGTATTGTCAGGGTTCAAATCAAAGAATCCCAAATTGACATTTGGGTAAAGTATGAATCTAGTTTACATCAGTCTGCCAGTAATTTATGTAAATGTTATCATCGCTTAAACCAATCGTAATTAATTTCCATTAAAATAGTTATCAACAAACACAGATACACAAAATGATTTAATACTTTCTTCAGCTAAATTTAAGAAATAACGGGTATCTAAATATAAATCTTTTCTTATAACAGAAATGTTCGAAAAGTGTTAACTCCTTGAGCCGTCATTTGTAAAGGTTCAATGATATTGATTTTTATATATATATCGCGTCCTTTATGGATATTTGACTTCCAAACCTAATGGACTGTACAATATACATTGTTGTACTGTATATTGTTGTATGTATACTGAATTCTAATAAAAATACATTTGGGTTTTGTTTATAAATTATTTATCATTATAGAAACATTTCAACACCTCTCAAAGGTGAAATTACTTTCTATTAAATGAAATGTATAAAATGACTATTCGGTCTTCAAAATCCAGTACATTTTAATATGAGTTTGACTTTTAAATGCTTCTGTGGTGCTCTTTAACTTCCAATAGCAATTTACAGTGCCACATACTTTTCTTGGCTGGCGGCTGAAATGAGTACTACCGTCGTCATTTTGGTGCGTACAATAAATAATTCTACTATCTACGAACATCCAAGAAAAATCCAACTAAAACGTATTTATTTCTATTCCTTGCGTTATTAATTACAGTGGCAAAGTTTTAATTTGCCATTAAAATTAATTTTTGTTGTGATTGCTAAGTATCTTAAAAGATATTATATTAATAGTACAGGTAACAAAGCCTATCATATCAGTTGTTCCTAAGTTTGTGTCACATTTATTTAAGCCTAGAACTATATTTTCTAGATAGTATACATTATTTTATTAAGACATTTCAATTAATTATTAAGTTAGCCTGCATGACTTAAACATATTCCCCTTATAATGGTTAATTTTTATTTACTGGCAATACTAATATCCGTGACAGCGACGCTCTTACCGGCCATGAAAGTATGTTGGACTGTACCCCGCAATCCGCCGAGGTTGCGCCATTAACGGAAATCGAACATATCAAAATGTGTTATTAGAAGTTCTTCATATATCATTATACTCGAACGTAGATAAGCTTCCTTATCTTTTAAACACAATAAATTTTTGATCGAGTAGAAAACTAGTATTATATAATATGAAAATATGAAGAAACTGTAAATTGAAAGACCGCGCAAACAGTTGAATCAGCGAATGAAACAAAGCCTCATTATTCTAATTAACTTCGTATATACGGTTTTATGAAAGTTTTAGTCATGTTCCATTATTTTCAAAGACTAGAGACAAAAAATTCAATAGCTATTTTCACTGAAGTTATTCTATAAAGAAAATATACGGGTCGAAGTCTAATCCTACGGGCTTTACAAAGTCGATTAATAAATAGACATGTTAAACGATGTGTACCTTTCTCTTAGCTCTGACGACCTGCATCTGATGATGGGTACACTCTCCAATAGTCCTTCCCCGAAGGACGGCACTCATCCTAGCGTAGGCCCATACCATCACCGACATTGGCAGCACATAGGTCACTCCCAGAAACACCAGGTTATAACTGCAAGTACAACATACAACGAAATTAAGAAAAAATAAAGAAATAAATAAATAAATAAATTTAAAAATGGTTGCTTGGCGGAGTCCCCTCGTGAGTTGTGCTGCGATCTTGCGGGCTACTCGATTGTGAGGAAGTTGCATGGATCTCGTTAGCGGAGTTATATTCTTTCTATATATCTGATAATTATCATAAGTATGTATCTGATTGTCCTCATTTTAACATGTTTTTGAGAGAAAAAATAAAAAAACTAACAATGCTTCTCCAGGCTGGTCATGGTGGTCTATCTCTATTTTGACAGACACAATGCAGATGTTAGCGTACAGACAAGTGCATTCTCTATTCCATACTACGATATTCGGATAAATACCAGAGCATGCGCCTGATAGCTTTGCGAGCTCCAACCGCCAAGTTCTAAAGATACCATTGGCATTTTTATTCATCTGGGAATTGAACCAGATGACAGTTGCAGTTTTACATTGCTTGTTAGGGTCCTTGTCCATTATTAAATGCCCTTAATAAAAGTAGACGTGGAACAAACACTATATAGTAATTGAAATGATGTAAAAAAAAATTTCAAATTTTGGCTCCAAATATTAAAATAGTTAACAGGAATTCCCTTTACCTTTTAGGTTCTCCAATTTTTAATGAATCTATTTCTGATTATATTCATACTTCAATTACTAAATTTCAAAATTCTGCTGACCGTCTCCTTGAAATTAGTCCACATTATGCACTTTGCATCTTAAAATTCTGTCTTTTCCTCCCAAAATTTACGTATGTGCTCCGTTGCTGCTCCTTTTGGAATCACCCAGATATTTTAACACCATTAGACGACTTAATCAAAATTAGCTTAGAATCACTTCTTAATATGCAGCTGAACGAGAAATCTTGGACCCAAGCTTCCCTACCCATCCGTTATGGTGGTTTAGGGATTCGCAAAATTTCCAGTGTCGCTTTACCAGCCTTTCTATCTTCTGTCCATAGTTCAGCAAATCTCATAAGTAAAATTTTAAGGGCATCCCCTTCAAACTTTGAGATTGCTGGCTTGGAAGAAGCTAGAAACGCTTTCTTGATTGCATGCCCAGGTCAAAATTTTCCATTATCTCTAAATTCACAGAGGAGCTGGGATGACATACACTGCAAGTTGACTTTTGACGATCTTTTGAGTCGTAGTACGGGTTCGGCGCGTGCTAGGCTTTTTGGCCGTGGGCACGCATGAGGCCGGCTACTGGCTTCACGCTTACCCATCGTCAAATACAGGAACTTTTCTTGAGCCTGACACGCTTCGAATCGCAACCTGTCTACGGCTTGGGGTTCCGGTCTGCGCTCCTCATATATGTCCCTGTGGCAGTGATGTCGACAAGTTAGGACATCACGGCCTGTCATGCCAAAAAAGTGCAGGCCGCTTCTCGAGACATGCCGCACTTAACGATATCATACGCCGTTCCCTTGCCACCGTCAACGTGCCAAGTCTTCTTGAGCCAAGTGGTATTGCAAGAGACGATGGCAAGAGACCGGACGGTATGAGTTTGATTCCATGGAAGATGGGTCGGGTACTGGTATGGGATGCAACCTGTTCAGACACGCTGGCCCCTTCCCATCTACATGGAACCAACTACAGAGCTGGTGCGGCTTGTGAAGCGGCTGAAAAAAATAAAGCAGGCAAATACAGGGGTCTGGGCTCTGAATATGATTTTGTCCCATTCGGTGTCGAGACCCTTGGTCCGTGGGGTCCTAGCGCTTTAAGGCTTTTTAAAGAAATTTCAAAAAGGTTAGTCGACATCACAGGAGACCGAAGATCTGGCAGCTACCTCGGACAAAGAATTAGTCTAGCAATTCAAAGGGGGAACGCTGCCAGTATCTTCGGAACCTTGCCTAAAGGGACTCCTTTTAATGATATATTTTAGTTTATGTTAAGTTTCGTTATTTATTTCAATGTATATTATTTTATTATTATTAGTTTATGTTTATAAGTTTAATTTTATTAATATTGTTACCATTACATTAAATTATAATAAAAATTTAAATTAAATTTAAGGGGGAGGAACTGTTTTATAGACGAAAAAATCATTAAAATTATTTATTTCTTATAACTATTGTTCTTTAAAATCTATCATAAAGATTCTATTCGTAATTAAACATTTTCCTGTCATCTACAAACACTATATAGTAATTGAAATGGCGATATGGATGGATCTAAGTGTTTTAATGTAATTTACCTACCTCTTTTAAGAATGCCATTAGAAAGTATAGACCAGTGCCGATAATTTTTGAAACCTAAAAAAATAATAGTAGGATGAAACCTATTGGAAAAGGAGGAGAATATTATAAAAATTAAAGGAAAAATAATTTACGGGCGATCTGAGGTCGGGATGTTTTTTCGATATTAATTCAAAATAATTTGAAAAAATAAATATTTTTAATCAAATAAATTACAGCGTATTTGGGACATAGAAAGGTAAGTTTTCACCAAATTTCGTTAAAAAAAAAATTTTGTAAAAGATAAAAATTAAAAACCAAAAACTTGGTTTTTTGAATTTTTCACATAAATTTTGAGGTTATGTGAAAAATATGTAAGTACAAAAGTTTTAGATCTTTATATTACCTACAACTTTGCCATTTGACTTTTTTCCATAGGACTTTTAGTTTTGCCGGAAATCGAGATAAACCGTTTTTTACCCTTAAAACTCCTGAATTTCCAATTATATCTGTACACAGCATTTTAGTGGAATCTTCAGTGCTGGTTTACCAAATATTAACAATTAAATACAGTTTATAATATGTACATATATTAAACTTAATGACAAATAAAAATAGAAAAATTTAATGACAAAAAAGAAAATTAAGTTATTCTGGTTGCAAGTCTGCACCGCGAATAATCTTTCTAAATTCATAACTACTATTGTGAAAAATATCAACATGAGAACACATAGAATTATAATACTTGCACATTCTATTGAGCGGACCATTCTGGGATACATTATTGTTACTTGTGGGTATCATAAATAGTTGCGGCTTACGCACAGAACGCGTCGGTACCTTGATGTCAAGTTCATCCAAAAGATAGCTGTCAAGTGAGCCATTTGCTATTTTATGCAAAATGCACAGGTCGCTCATCCATCTTCTCTTTTCAAGACTTACAATCTGAAAGTGGGCAAGACGCTGGTCATATTGCTTTAATTTGCGCCTAAGACCATACTTTGAGCATAAAGCTCTAACAAACCGCCTTTGTATAGATTCTAATCTATCTGTATGAACTTTGTATATCCTATGAGTTGAGTACTGTTTAGCTGTATGGGCCCCCCATACAGCTAAACAGTACTCAACCATGGTTCTCACGAGAGAGCTGTATAAGACAATCAAGGAGTCGGCTCGCCTGAACGGTTTAGCGGTTCTAAGAATAAAGGACAACATCCGGTTAGCTCTACTACAGATATGATCATAATGAGGTCTAAATGACATAACAAAGTCAAATATTACTCCCAAGTCTCGAACCACCTCAACACTATCCACAAGAATACCCTTAACATTATAGTTATACTGGATAGGGTTCCTACTTTTTGTAAATGTTATAACCTGGCACTTCTTAATATTCAGAGCCATAGAGTTTTCATCGCACCAAGCAGATATAGTATTAATATCCGATTGAAGGGTCACACAATCTCTTTCATCAGATATACGTCTGAAGACTTTTATGTCGTCTGCATATTATGCCAAACATTCACTACTAATTTTGCTTAGCAAGTCATTCACAAATAACAAAAACAATAAAGGACCCAACTTTGACCCCTGGGGCACGCAATATATATAGATTATCGATAGATTATCGAAAATCACGATGAGCTCAGTATGTCATAATACAATACATTTTTTACCTACGGGAAACCTTGGTTTCTGATTTTTTTATAGGCACGAACGCAGGAGACTAGCGGGTCTGTTGCCGACCTGTCGGGAATGGTACATTATTTTCTTGAATCCCTTAGACCCAAAACTCGACGACACCCATCAGATACAGAAAGAATCTGATATTTTATCTTTATAGGCAAGTAGATGTTCACACTGTCTGAGACACGAAGATTTTAGTTTCCATGCCCTTTATCGTATGAGCAATCTGAAGTAACGCACTTTAAACGGCGCATAACCTCAATGAAGGAAGTCCCGCGTGGCTAGTCCTTCGTAGCTGTAACCTAATGCTATTATGTAAACCGTGCTACTATTAAGCACAATACAGAAGATTTAATTCCCATCAGGATCTCCCGTAAAACCACTACAAACAAGGTACAAACTTTAATGAAATTGCAGTATTTGCATATTGTGATAAGCCAAGGTAGTTTCTCAAAGTGGTCTCAACCTTATTCCGAGGTAATTTTGTCGACTAAAATTAGTAACTCTTTGCAATTAATATAAAATAATATCAAATATTTTTTCGTTTATGCTAATTAAATTTCAAGTTTGTCACCATGGTGTTACTTTCTTTAGTCTACGTTTTAAAAATTCAAAATGTGTAATTTATTCATTTAGGTAACACAATGTACACTTATGAACGTCAATAAAGAAATACATATTAATTGCTTCTTTTTACATTTACTGCCAGTTCTCAAATCAAGGGCGTAGAACGGACGAGAAGAACTGGCAATGAACTCTCCGCCACTGTTTTTAATCGCCAAGTTTTTTGTTTTGCAATTGTTTGTAAGGAGCTGCAACCAGTACACCATGTTCCACTACATACTATAATAGTATACAGTATATTATGTTATAAAGTACCTTTACACATGAAACATAAAAAGTATTTATAATATAGAAATACATCAAAGTCAAATACTACTTCGCAATAACAGGTAATCTTACTTCGTTATTCAACTCTTTATATGATTTATAAATGGACTACTAAAGGTTCGACCCACACATTCGGTGAGTAATGGTTTATAGGGGCTTAATATAAAATGACTTCAATAAACACGTCGCTTAGATTTTAGAAGGGTTTGAATTGATAATTTAGTTTAGTAACGGGTCAGATTTAGGCCGTAATTTTATCGTGTGTCAATAAATTAGTGTTTCCCTAAACTAAGGCAAGCCGGTTTCCTCACGATGTTTTCCTTCACCGTTCGAGCGAATGTTAAATGCGCACATAGAAAGAACGTCCATTAAAATTAAAGTCCACATAAATTACTGATTCCCTAAACTAAGTCAAATGATGTAGTACTAACTGTACGTTTTCTTAAATAAAAATAAATAAATCAGTGGCGCTACAACCTTTTTAGGTCTGGGCCACAGATTTCTGAATCTGTTTCATGATCATTTGCCTTATAGGCAAGTAGGTGATCAGCCTCCTGTGCCTGACACACGCCGTCGACTTTTTGGGTCTAAGGCAAGCCGGTTTCCTCATGATGATTTCCTTCACCGTTCGAGCGAATGTTAAATGCGCACATAGAATGAAAGTCCATAGGTGCACAGCCGGGGATCGATCCTACGACCTCAGGTATGAGAGTAGCTCGCTGAAGCCACTAGGCCAACTCAATATATACACAAAATGAAATGTCGTTTATATAATTTGCTGTTTGAATTAATTGACATACAAATTGTTTTCTTAAGTGCTGATTATAATAATGAATTTAAAGGGGTAGCACTGAACTTTTTTATAAAAGCATAAATACAATAATTATTGATTCATAAATATAAATCAATAATTATTGATTTAACATTTCGTTGTATTACAATGAGAATTTAATTATTAAGGAGGGCAACGAACGGCCTCACTACTTTCAAGCGATCTCTTATAGGCAACCACTATTAACTATATTATTAATTTAAAAAAAAACAAAAGCCGCTATAACTTTTTGTCCCAAATTATTCTATCTACTTCTTGTTTTTCTTAAGGCTGGTTTCCTGACAATGTTCTCCTTCACTGTCCGAGTGAGTGTAAAATTGCGTACATAGAAAGAAAACTATATTATTTACAGCCGTAATTCGAACACACGACCTGAGGTCAGATTTAGAGGTCCGCGCCTAGCCTAAAATTACTCCTAGTATTCATATTTTCAAAAAAAACGAACAAGTTATTAATTAAACACGGCCTTCATCTTAAGAATAAATTACATTATTTAATTCTCTTGTGTTTTATTTACCCCAATAATAACACAACTCGAGAATCAGGAAGCTCTTGTAACAAATTTCAAGGCTTTTTCAAGGCTTCTAATATCGGTTAACGACTTCCGTTTGGGAGATAACCGGAAACCGTGGTTTTAAATGTCTTCTTGAGATAAGTTCAAGGGAAAGTTAATCACATACATTCAAATTAAGCTACGAAATGTTTCATTAAAATATTATTTTTTACGTTAATTGATGACGTATTCAATAAAATACCTTGTGTGTATTAAATATAAGAAGATGATGTGTGTGGAGGGAGAATGGTGTACTGTTCCTCTAACGTAAAGGATCCTTCACCATACTAATTGCTGACTGCCCGGCCCGAAGGCCCCAGTAGCAATTTTATTAAATCTCGTTGTCATCCTGAAGGCGTAGCGAGCGTAGCTTGACCGGAAATGGAAATTTTCAAGCCACTAGTGCAAGGTCGTCTCCTGCGAGACTCGGACCTTGTTTGAGGCGGCAAGGAGAGCTGCTACATTTCTTTTACAATTGCATCAATTTTCTCGGCCCCCCTTGGTTTTGCAAGCGGAGGCCATATTGTCTGAACGCCTATGCTCATCAGAATGTTAAATGGAAGAGACTACCTGCCGACGACACAGGGAATCCTGGTGTGGGAGCTGCACTTTCCCTGTATACTTTTTTATTTCACAAGAAGTATAGTTTTAGTTTAAGCATAAGACAGACAACATACATTGTTAATGAAAGTGTAAAGTTTTGAATCGAATTATTTTTCTTATGTGGAAACCACACACCTTCAACATACTCAAAAGCGAGGTGCTATATAAATGTGGAACAGGCTATAAATAGGAAATATTGACTTACCAATAATCCGTTTTAGAAGTAGGATAGCTCCCATCCGGCCACTTCATAAAACATATTTCTCGCTCGCCATTAATGTACCTTGGGACAAAGTTTACGGTCATAAATTAGGTAACCGAAAATTCTTTTGTTTTCTAAAACAGGTATACATATGACTGAATATTATTAAAATTAGATGGCTGTTAACGTAAAATCTTTTTAGTCATAAAAGTTAAATCAGTCTCAGAGTTAAATACTCTGATAAACTTGTAAAAGGCTGGCAACACAGTCGCAAGCCTACTGGCAGTGTCCATGGGCGGCGGTAGATATTATATTGGGTGAGCCCCGAATAGTCATTCAAATATATTTCGAAGCCTGAAAAGCGATTCGAATAGTCGACGATAGTCACGACCGCATTTACCTTTGAGAGTGTTCAGAGGAGTAGGTCAGAGCAGTAGGCAGAATATGAAATTCCACCTACATCACCTTGAGCAACTGAGCATTTTCTAAGGCATTAATTTCGCCCCCCATCGCTATGTGGAACCAGCTGCCCGTCTAGGTATTTCCGAACCAATACGAGTTAGGGTCCTTCAAGAGCTCTTCTCTTACTATACCAATTCTTAAAAGGCCGGCAAAGCATTCGCGATACCTCTGGCATTAAGAGTGTCCATGAGTGAAGGTAGAATTAGGTCAGCGACTACCCTTATTAGATGATATATAAAGTTACTACCTAACTACTACTAACTAGCCCGTTACTTACATATTAGCTGGGCTGAAAAGTTCGTAGGCTGACACATAGATGACGCTACTAGTATTAAATAAATAAGATTTTTAGTTAGCCCTAACCTTTAAAAGACCCGTGTATAAATTAGGCAACTGCCGAACTATTCGTTTGTGAGATATAGTATTTATGAATGAAGGAACTTTTGTTTGTTTAAAAAAAATTATAAAATTTCGTGTTGTTTCAAAAACACGCAAGTGCAAGAGATTCTATAAATAAATAGAAATGAGTAAACCATACCAAGTAGCGACAAAAACAAATTGAATAATAAGAAACACAACATTTTTATTCGTAACATTCCAATGAGATAACAAGTAAATTAAAACTTCGAAAGAAAGTTTTAACAACGTTGGCAGGTACTTAGGTTAATTTACTTGGTCGTGTTGTGACCCTCACAAAAGCTTACTTAGGCGGCCTCCAATAGACATTTTAATTCCATCATATCTTGAAATAATTAATATTTTTAAGGATTTGCAAAGTTCCATTTAAAAAGTTTTGTAATTCTTAAAAATAACGAAAGGAAAAGAAAACTGAGGTCAAATGTTGTAAAACCAATTGATTTATTTTTTTCTTAATAATAAATAAGTAATAGCTTCTAATTTTTTTTGACAATGTCTAGTGACATCGCTAGCCGATTCTTATAATATTGTCTTTTGTTTAAGTTTACAATTTACTAGAAATTCTTAATAAAACCGCGAATTTATTTAAATATACCCGGACAATAGTAATGTATTAAAGTGACTTTAAATAATTCATTATTCCCAGCAAAAATAGGTCAATTTTATATTTAATTATTCAGTTGAAATCCCGTGCTCGAAAGTGTTTTAATTTATTTGATTATATAGGTAGTCATGACGCACCCGAAAAGCCCCCACATCCCTGTTATTTGAAGTTTAAGTTTGTGCTTAGTGGAATTTTGGTTCTGTGATGTGGTAGATTCATTTGAACACTTGTTAGGGTAAGATTCGAGTCGAAGATCAACGCTAAGCATTACTTCCGTTTGTCAAAACGTCCTGGATTTCTCGTTGAAGTGAATGGGTTGTTCCTAAAACTGTCAATGTTATTGAAATTGAATTATAAATATGACAGTTATATGGGTCTAACTGAACTGATATTTATTCATTTATTACAGAAATACATATATTATCCTTACAGACTATGCCAATACGATAATGTCGAGAAACATTAAATAAAATATAATAAACTACATATATAATGTTAAACACATAATATACACAATATCGCTACTGAGAATTCACTCTGCGAACATATAAATATGTCGATAGTGTCGGAGACAGCATTCAGTAGGCGCAACGTCTTAACGGGGATCTGTGCAACAGACTGGTCTTGCCCTTGGTATCGCAAATAACCTAGGCCTTCGCCGTCACACATATCCCATAGGTACTAAGAAACCCAGTTCTTGGAGTACACTTGGGTTGAACACTACGCCCCTCAAGACTTTGATTACGTAGTTAAATATAATAAAAACTACAATCATATTTTTTATATAAATTAAATGTTACTTGTTATCACGCATATTGTATTTTAAAGGTTTGGGTGTTATATAACAATTAAGTTAGTCGGTTTTAAATGTTATCTCAACTAAGGTTCACCTGTATTTATTTATGTTAAATTAGGCTAAATACGCTTGAAACTATAGTTACTAATTATATTCTGAATATGTACATAAATTAATTAAAAGTAATTCTCTGAATTCTCGGAATTGTTCTATAACTGCGAGTGAGTTGAGTTATTTCAAGAAATTGAGTAGGTTATCTATTTAACTATTAATGAAAACGTTCCTGTCACTTCACTTAAATATATTTCTATGCTCTATGGTTATTTAGTTAATTTATTTATATACGTGTTTTTTCAAAATGTACATAACTTCTGTACGCTTTAGTAATAACAGTATATTTTTAACTTAAAATACAACCAGCAAGAATGAATTGATAAAATTAATAATCTTAAAAGCACTTTTCATTGCGGTGTTTTTATGACATAGACAAAAGACCTTCATCTCATTTTTCATGACAAATGTAGACGGTCATAAACCCAGGTACCACTTCCTTGTTTATACAGATTTTATTGCTTTTATTTAAAAGTTTTAAATTTTTAAATTTTTACTTTTATTTAAAAGTATTGCTTACTTTTGATACTAATAATAATAAGTAGCCTTTTAATTCAAATACATAAATTTTCTTTTAGTGTGCCCTTTTTTGGCAAATGCCTCCTCCAAACCCTGCCATACCTCTCTGCACTATGCCACGCTCTGCCATGTACCAACTGCTGTTTCTTTTATTTGGCCTATCCAACGTAGAAGTTGTGTTCCTCTTTTTCGTTTGCTGGGCACCAGTTTATTACTTTTTTGCTCTACTTTTCTGTTCCTATTGCCATACTTACTTTTGATAACCATACATAAAATTAAGTTTTTAGTATTATTTGATTTATGATAAGAGTGTGGTATGGCGTTTCAAGTTCTGACAAATAAATCATACCTAAGCCTTTTTTGATAGATTTATGTTGAAATAGACAACTTTGATTTATTATTACTACGCATTTAGGTTTATTATGAAATCCATGGAAGATGTTCCAGTGAAGGAAAGCTAAAATTGAAATAAAAAATTTAAAAAAATAAATTTAATTTAAAAATTTAAAAATAAGTATACAGATAATGTAAAACGACTTTTTAATAATACATAGAGATTATACATATAATTCTTCAAATATATAATTACTATACTTGTCCGTAATCCTTTAATGAAAACCAAGTTGAAATTGGGAAACAGTGGGAAATTAATTTTTAGCGACCAGAACCGGCTAATAAACTGCTGGAAATTGTATTTAAATATTTTAGAAAGAAATATAACATACGATCAATGATATGAAGCACGGTGAAATATTTTTTTAAATCAGTCCAGTAGTTTATGAGTATATTCGTTAAAAACATACAAATCTCTCCTCTTTATAATGTAAGTAAAGACGACTTGACATAATACATCTATGTTATGTCTTATTATTAAGCTATTAAATCCCACCACATAACATATTTATGTAAAATGTTGCCGAGACAAAACTGATCATGTTCAGGTGGTGGCCACACACACATACACTTTCGCAACATTGGCACGGGCATAAGGTGCAACATATTCATTGCTTTTGTTATACAATAGTTCTTGTAACCGAATTGCAATAGTTCTTGTAACCGAATAATATTCATATGGCTAATCCCAAACGCGCCTTACGTTTTCCTATTCATTTTCCAATTTGCATACGCAAGAAGGTATTAAAAATACTTACTTTTTCTTATAAGTATCAGAGTAGAGTAAACTGGGTATCGCTAACAATGCACTAGCAAACCACACGGTGAATAATGCTGCTCTCGCCACACGACGGCTCAACCTGTGTTGGAGTGGCTTGACTATCGCAACGTATCTGAAAAGGAAATGATTTTATTACAATCATTAACAATTTATTTATAAGATTAGTTGTCAGACGTTCGTAATTTTAACTGAAATAAATGGTTATTAAACGCCTTATGATTAAAGAAAGCAAATGATTCCTATAATTTTATATTAAGGAATGAGCCTTCAATTACAAGGAAATGGGTTTCAATTGTATCAAATAAACTCAGAAGATTATATAAAATAGAAAAGTTAGACTCTCTACGAGTAACCCATCTTTGATTTAATAATAATAAACTTGTTTTTACAAGTTTGCGATATCATGACATTGTAATCGAGTCGTATTAAATCGCTTTAGGTTAAACTGAATTTAGAGTAACTCTTAGATAGTGAAAATATCAAATTATCAACTATTTAATATCCAATTTATAAATATATCTTTATATATATAATTCTTCTGTGAGTGTGTATGTCACTGAACTTCTCTCAAACGACTGGACCGATTTTGATGAATTTTTTTGTGTGTGTTCAAGGGGATCTGGGAATGGTTCACAAATCAGCCCGGCAGATGGCACTGCAGTCGGTACTTTCATACTTTGCTTAATATCCTAATCGCTTTAAATATCATGCAGGACAACGTCTGTGGGGTCCACTAAGTATAATAGAAATTTTCCCATTTAGAACTTATTTTTCTAATTAAATAATTAAGGTAAAATTGCGGGAGTTCCACTAACTACGGTGTGACGTTTTTGTGTCCAAATTCTAATAAAATGATTCCTTTTTGAGGTCCACACTGTATCTTGAATAGAGCTACATCGAACGCAGTAGATTGTAACATTTGATTATGCGTAGCAAACCGGAAATGCTACGCGTATCCTCGCATTTACAGTGTGTTTTAGTATCGACACTAAAATTTATACGACATGGTTGTTATTCATGATAAAAACAACATATCCAAACACTTTTTGATACAGCATTTATTCCTTACTTTGAATTATAATTCAAGGCTCTTAGTAATATTTTAATGCTTGTTTATAAGAAAATTATTAAAGTAATTACACCTATTTACAGCGAACTAAAAGAAGCAATTAAGCTTAAGACAAAACTTAGGACCGTTTTCATTCCTAATATCCTTTAATTTGGGAATTAGCCACACCTGGGCTTCCGTAACATCTGGTTCAAGGAAAAACATTAAATAAAACGGATATAATATGGAAATAAAAGATAATGATAATAATTTAATAATCAATTCTCCGCATTTTAAGAATGTTTGCAATTTGTATCCGTTGTAACAATTTTCGTGTAATGGGTACGTTGATCTTGAAGGAATTTCATTGTAATTTGTTTCTTAGATTGGGCAATTTTGGACGAGTCAACATTTGATTAAAATGAGATCGATATTTCTAATGAAAACGGTAAAAATACAATCTTTCCCCGACAGCTTCACTACGGATTTCAAACTATTTATTACAATATGTGGAAACAGCTCCCAGTGTTGGGCGTTCCAAAGGGATACGCTCTCCAGGTATTTAAAATAAAGGCACTACACTTACTAACAGAAAGCTTATCCATGAGCTGCGATAGCTAGCTTTTATAGCCGTCCCGTACGCTTATTATATATCGTACTAGCTGGCCTGGCGATCGTACCGCCTAACAGTCGATTCTTTATTTTTTTTTAATACTTATTCTGCTATTCGGGACATCGGTCTAGCTAGTAAGATAAAAAATAAAGTTGATAAGACAGCAAATACATTATGTCAAAAAATAAAAAATTTCCTTCCCGGAACCCCTCCACTAACACTTGAACTTTATGATATGGTATTAAAGTTCAAATTGACTTTTAAGTATTATTACGAATATTTTGTATGGGAATATAGAAAAGTGTTGTTTTTAGACTTTTTCACTCAATTTTTTTAAATTTTCTCTCCGTAAGAACCATCCTCGTACTTCAAGGAATATTTTAAAAAAAAGAATTGGTCAAATTGGTCCAGGCGTTGTTGAGTTATGCGCTTACCAACACATTTTGCGATTCATTTTTATATTATAGATAAACAAAAACTACTGCTAGTTATTGAAATTGGTTGGAATAAACTTTCCTAAGAGAGATATCTTAGGATTTATGTTTCTATGAATACTTGAGCAGACTTGTCCCATGACACCAAACGAGTAATCAGGTGATAAATTTCCACAAGATTCTTATTGAACGAATCTTTCAATTAATGATATATGAAATAATCTATGATACGTAATATTATAATTTATTGTAACGACTCATCGGGTTCACTAGTCGCTTTCGAATAGTATTGAATATAAAAATAAAACTTTGGGAAAATTTTTTTTTTTTGTTCTGAGGTCCAATTTGATCGTAATCCGAAATTATTTTGATGTTATTAAATATGGTATTGAAACACGCATGTTTCAATACGATATTTAATGGATGTTTAATAAGACTGTAAAATATTTTACTGCATAGAACGTTTTGCGACATCTTATCTATTCTAGGTAAAGTTTATGATGTCGAAGGGGTAATTTCTGTCTAAACCGAATTTTTAAATTATTTTTAAGATTTATTCGGTTTTTTAAGAGAAGAAAAGACTTTTTCGTAGGGTTCGGATTTGCAAAGTAACTTTAACGAACGAAAACGTTTCAGATCAGATCAAAAAATTTAAAATCAGCTACAACGTTTTTAGGTCTGGGCCTCAGATTGCTGTATCTGTTCCATGATCATTTGTCAATCTAATAGGCAAGTAGGTGATCAGCCTCCTTTTTGGGTCTAAGGCAAGCCGGTTTCTTCACGATGTTTTCCTTCACTGTTCAAGCGAATGTTAAATGCGCACTTAGAAAGAAAGTCCATTGGTGCACAGCCGGGAATCGAACCTACGGCCTCAGGGATGAGAGTCGCACGCTGAAGCCACTAGGCCAACAATAAACAACTTTGACCATAAGTACGAATACTCAAATTTTACGATGAATTTCAGAATAATAACAAATAATGATTGGCATTAGTTCTTAGTTATTATTAACAACACAAAGACACTTTGACAGTGAACTATCAAAGGACTGTGTTTCGAATTAATAATTTGTTATCAAATATGTTTTAATTGGCCAAAGAAGTTATATCAACGGTTAAGTACTAGGCTTTGTCAGTCGTTACAATAAACACTAATGAATTACCGTGGCACTAAAATGTGGGTACCGTAATTAGGGTTTTCACTGCCGTGAAATTAAAATCTAGGGCCAAAACTTTATCTGTTTAGGCTAACATAAAATGTTATAGTGTTACGACTTTTACCTTTGCTGAGTGGTTAAATTTAACTGAGGAATACGTATTTTAGGTATAGAAATCATTTTGAGAATATATACACATACTCTCATCTTATATGAATATTTTGTAACATTTCGTCATTTACGATTAATTATGTTTACAAATTAACAAATTTAATCATTAAAATCCCCGACGTGTCTGCCGCAGCAATAACAAATGATGACTGATACGTCAGACGATACTGATCTTTATAAATTGTACCGAAGAACTTTTTAATAAATCCCTAGCTTTTGGTTCATTATAATATTTTGTTTAGCAGCTACGATTACAAGCTACGGGAACAAAACGTGCTCCATGTGGTATCAAATTATTTTAGTGTAAGTAGTATTATTATTATTTTCTTATGTAGCCAAGTTCACATTTCAAGGGTCGTCTTGCTAGCTTAAATGTCATTGCTTGTGGCGGCGTCCATGCGTCGGGTTGTCTCTCTCCCTAAAATATGGCGAGGGGGCCCATGGCTGGCCATGTGTCATACTCGTGAACGGGTGCTAATTGTGGTGACTGGTCGTACTTGAATTCGTGTTGTTAGTTATTTCGACTATGTGTTTGCGTGTTGTTCCCACTAGAATGTAAGTGCGTGCTCCTATTTCACCATGCCTCCTGCTGATAGAAGACAAGTCTTTTTTTTTTTTTTAATTTATGTTATTATTAATTACTTAAGATGTCATGTGGAACATGGTTGCAGCTCCTTACAAACGTTGTGTAAAAAAAAACATAGCGATTAAAAAGGGTGGCGGAGAGTTTATTGCCAGTTCTTCTCTTCCGTTCTACGCCCTTGATTTGAGTCTGGCACTAAATGTAAAGTTAGAAGCATTTCATATACATTTCTTTTTTTTTTTTTGACGTTCATAAGTGTACATTGTGTTACCTATATGATTAAATTATTTTTGACTTTTGATTGCCTTAGACAGTTAAGGTTATAACACCCCTCTTTTTGTGTTAAGGTTAATAGTTAAAATTATAATAATAACTAATTAAATACTTAAGTATAGACTTCCGAACCTGACTAAAAATGTAGCGCCCACAACGGAATAGATGTTTGTTTCCCGGAAATCTGGTAAAATTAACAGCGCTTAATTGACACAGAAAACAACAGGTATATCATTTAAGTTTTGATGCTAAAAATGCAAGTATCAAATGGATTTTTAATGGACCTAAGCGCTTTGTAGAATTTTACAGTATAATTTATAGAATAATATTTCCAATCATAATGATGTTTCCATGTTATACGAGCGTGTGTGGTTTGTAATTAAAAGAGATATGGAGGTTATTTGTTTTTGTGCTACAGGGAAATTTTTTAAATATTTCAAATTAAGTAAGTCCCTATGGGGTCGACACGTTTCAGCAGCGGTTATGTTGTTTTTTTATTTATTTTATTATAAATTACCATTTTGCTTTAAAAATATATTAATTTATATCTTGTCTGCTTTGAGAAGTTAATTAAAGTATTTTGTAAAGTTTAGAGTACAAAGTTTCGAAAGCTCACGTCTGCAGTATGATAATCTATAATAAAAGATTATGCATTTGATTAACAAACTACTTTTGAAGTAAAACTTGTTTTAGGGAGAATGATGTAAACTTCTTACATGAAACTATTAACCATAAACTGATGTCAATCTGTTTTGTTAGTGTCTTTTTGTCAATGTATCAAATGTAACCAAAATATTTTACTGTTAATTTAGCTTATTAAATCTTAGCTTATCAAAACCTTATATTCTTTAAAGGTTTTGTCTTAATTCAATTTAATGCGCATGATGGTTTACCCTTACCCGAAAAATTTATTTTTCGGAACGTCACGAAGATGTGCAACGTTTTTGTCGAAGAAAAGGCAGAGAGCTATTGAGACCGATTGAGAGAGAGTGAGAAGGGTGAATTACCTTATAGAAAATGTAAAGAGTATTTATGAAATATTAGTATTTTATATTCTATGCAAAATATTTTTTTGACATCTCAAATAACGAATTGTAAATGAAAATGCCTCGTGTTTTTAAAATCGCAGAAATTAATTTAAAAAAAAATTTATAATTTGTATTTATTTTCGTCGAATTTTTAATGTTTTAATGACAATTAAATTCATTAAATTCCTAACATATCTTCCTATTTCCCTCCTTCTAAGTTTTGGAAATCTAAAGTTTTAGATTTGTATAAATATGAACAAGAGTTAAAAATTTGTTTGCCAAAGAAGTTTCACTTCTGACATGTGTACTTTGTACGCACACACTTTTTTTTCATTTTGGCTTAAATAACCACATTCAAAATGCTTTTTGTTGGTTATATAAGCCAGAGTTTGTTTTGCGATTAATTCAATTTAGTTCAAATTGAAACGGAAGGCCTTCGAAGAAAAATTGAAAACGCATCACGCTAACTTGAGCAATAAGATTTAGTTTATTACAAGATTTAGTAACGTCTGAACTCCACAGACGAAAAATTTATTACATATGATAAGCAAAAATAACTTTTGTATCACTAAATATTTTTCTTACATACGCAAACAAATAATATATTTTATAAGCTTCGAGCTAAATGTCATAAAATCTTTAATGAATAGTCGACGTGACGCAATAGATTACACTATGGACATTTTAGGCAGAACCATTCGGGAGTGGCGATAACATTCAAGGAGTGCTATAATCTAGGCGTAGAATGACATATTTTATATGATTATAATAACTATAATTGGTCGCTGATCTTTTCCCTTGCAAAGTTGTAAAATTGTTTACTAACTGTGTTGCAAAATTGATGGAAAGACATAAAAATGATTGCAGATTAGAATGTAGTAGTGCACGATCCTTGTGTATTTGTTCATTAATTATTCTTAGAAGTGTTTTGTTTATATATCATTTTTTACGACAAATTATAAAATGAAATACTTCTAACCTAACTAAATCTGTAGCTACGTAATAACCGATTTTTTTTACGAAAGTGCAGCATTTTGTGCCTGACATGGAATTAAGTAGCATATCTTACTCGCTGGAGAGCGACCTATTTCTGATGCGTATGGGGTAATATTCTGTGATTTAAAAATATACTAAGAAATTTCATGGATAGCAAAAGGTTTTCTGGCAGTTTTTTAAAAATCACTTAATTGTATAATAGATATAAAATCTTTTTTGTTGAAATTTGGCCATACATTAGCTCTAAACAAATGAACCTTAGTTCAAGAACGAGGGTGTCGTACGAAAAAGTGTTAATGGCGCACATAGAATGAAAATTCCATTGCTTCACCCCCCGTTGTACGGTGGGAATGCGCGAGGTATAGCTCAAGGACGATTTGTTTAATATGGCTGTTAGGAAAGCAATTTACGGATGAATAGTACTTTAATTAAAAGATAACAATCTTGCGGTACTTTCTTTAATATCATTGCTTGCAATAATGATGTTGAAATAGTTTTGTATTAATTGAATATTTAATCATAAATCTTGTCTTGGTGTTGTGGAATTAACGATTGCAGATAAAACTATGTTGTCCTTCTTTAAGCTTTTTAAGTAAAGTAAATGAAACATACTTAAATTGCAGAAATTCAAGGAATTCTAAGTATAAGAAGGTAGGTAAATATTTAAAGGAAAATAATAAAAGCATAAAATATATTTGTTTTTAATCAAATTGTAAAACTTTTTCCCTTCGACTTTTACCGCTGAGAATACAATTTACTTACAGTCTGTGGTTAACAAATAGTTTTGATACGAAATATTTGAAATAAAGTTATCGTTCAGTTTCAGCTATTACAATTTGAGATCGCAATACTGTCAAAGGCAAGTGCAATTTATTTCTCCCAACTATCAAAATCCTCTGAGACCGAGAACAACTTTGCTCTTGTTTATGTTTAAACATAATATGGCAAATTACTTAATAAAATAACAACCTTTTAGGTCTGGGACTTGATGTATGTATTAATATCGTGATCATTTGTTTTTTACTTAATATGCATGCCGTTTTCCTTCACTGTAAAGTGTTAGTTCGCGGGATTCGAATTCATCCCTGAGGTCATAACCTCAGGGATGAGAGTCGCACGCTGATGGACCAACACTAGCTCAATAAAATAAAACAGTTTAATATCAGAAGCGCGTTACCTGTCAACAGTAATGGCGACAAGCGTGAACACTCCAGCCGATACAGTAAGGTTCGCTGTGAAGTTGCTTGCTGTGCAGGTCACGGCACCAAACGGCCAATGTGCTGTGACCAAGAACACGAAGTTCGGTGCTCCGTTGAGCGTTGCCATTAGAAGATCTGCCACAGCCAGGTTCACGAGGAAACAGTTCGTCACTGTACGCATACGACGGTGAGCTGAAAATGTTAATTCGTTTTAGTAAAGTTAATTGCCTTGATGGGAAAGAGCCTATAAGCTAATGTATTATTACATTATATATACAGTCGTCAATTGAATTATCTTTAATAATTGTTAAATAATTTTTATATTAAACAACGATGCAACTTAGCTATGATTTGGTCTGTAAATAACAGTTTAATATGCATAGATGCAATCCATAACATAGATGGTGAACATCTTATTGTTTTTTATTCATAATTGTTAACTTAATAAGCGACCCTGAGTGGCCATATGAAGATGTCATTTTGTAAGCGATTATAAGCAACCTTTATATTGTTAGGTGACTTATATTTAGTGGCCCATGTTATTTTAAGATTTTATTATTAGTTTAGATTATTAAATGAATATAATCAAATTACTTTGTGATTATATAGTTGCAAATGAGAACCTAGTTTTGTTATACACCTGGTACCTTAAAGTGCACTTTTATACCATAAAAATGTAGAAAAAAAACAATATTTTAAACAATCAAAAATTTTAAATATGTGCAACTTTTTTTTAAAACAAAACCTATAATTAATAAGCTATATTCGACGTAACTACAATATTATCGTTCCCGCCAAAACGTCAGTTTTTCACTAAAATTTGACACTTGACTTGTCTTAGACGTATTCTCGTCTGTCAGATTCCTTTGTTAAAGTAATGAAAACAGACATATTTTAGTCTTTGACAATTGCTTTAGGATACGTCTTCTTTTATTATTTTGAATGTAAAGTTATACATTAAATCCAATAATACGATAGCAAGGTCGAGGTCGAGGTCAAGTTATTAATGTAGTATTTTAAATTAACATTTAATAATTTGATAAACAGTTTTTAATCTCTTAAATTTTTGAGCATTGCCAACTTTAGTGAAAGTTATAGGGCGTCTTCGCAGTGTTGCCAATTAACTGAAGTAAACAAAAATTGGAGAAAAGAGCGAATTCAATTTAGTAAAAAGCACGTTTCAAAATAACTTGCATGTTTTCATGGTTACAGGATTTTATGAAAACATTACTGCAATCAACTATTAGCAACTAGCGGGATAGTGTAAATTATCAATACAATGTTTAATAAATAGACTAATTAAAAAAAACAGTGTAATTTTCAAAGTCTGGTTGCAATAATCATGGTGTCATGAAATACGGGTTATCCTAACTTGTCGGCCACAGTGCTAGTCTATCTTTTAACCATAAACGATAATTAATAATCACTTTTACTGTATTATATACCAAAAGGCTTGTATGGAACACATCTTGTCGTATATGAAAACGAAACATTGCCTAAATTATTAGGTAAGTTCGGAAGTTTATACAACACGGACCAAGTTTCTAAGACCATTACAAATAATTAGTTGTATGGCTTCCTAACTGAATGCGGTCGCTTATGATTATTAATTTGAACACAATATGTATTTTGGTGTCGCATGAAGTTTAGAAATACATAGCTTTATAGTATTTATGTTTATAAAAGATACCATTCATTTTGTTCATTCTACTTTGTCTGTTATGGTTGTTTAAATATATTAAAGAACGGTTAAGATTGAAAATTTTATTTTATATACTTTTTGAATATAATTCATTTATTCCAATATTAGAGAAATTTATCTTCACTGAAAATTATTTAATGCATTTTTAAACTCTGGTAGTGGATAAGATTATATGTTTACGAAAAGAGTAAACTGATTAAGTAGATTAATTTAAAGGAAAAAAAGTGTTAATACTATTTAAAGGCCGGCAACGCATTTGCGAGCCCTCTGGCAATGTAAGTGTCTATGGGCGGTATCACTCAACATCAGCTGAGTCTCCTGAACGAACGAAATAAAATGGCGAATGTTCAAATGCACAACATTTAGTGCAAAATCCAACTCAAGTTCGTTTTAATTTAATCCATGGTTTTAACAAGGAAGCTGTACCAAATTCGTTATCATAGCTACTCCAAGAAGTGATTATCATATTTATTACATTTAGGTTTAAGAAAATAGCGTAGCGTTAGAAGTCTGTTGGCAAGTAGTTAGGAATAAGCAACAGTCAGTGACGTAACAATAGGGTGGCAGGGCTGGCAAAATGCCATGGGCCCCCGACCCAAGAGGGCCCCTGACCAAGAGATGTTAGGTTCTATGTATGAATGTAAAGTCTCTAATATGCATTGGGCTAGCGTGGGGACTGCAGACCATTCCCTCTCGCCTAAGAGAGAAGGCTTATGGCCATTAGTGGGACATGTACAACGTGTAATTGAGTACGCTGAAAATCTCGAAGTTTATTAAAACTAAACTGAGTACAACGTGTCGATTTTTACTGATAGGGCTCCATCAAAAGAATTTGCCAGGGGCCCCGGATGGTAAAGTTACGCCACCGACAACAGTGATTATAATAGCCATATATAGTAATAATAATAATAATAAAGAATTTTATTCGTTATCTCAAGGATTTTACAATAGCTGATAAGTGATTGGGACCTCCTTTTAAGCGCATAAGCACTTGTGTTAGGAGAACCCGCTCTTCCATTACATAGGTGTACCAACTAATTATAATTTAATTTAACACGTATAGCTAAGCTAAGTATTACAATTTTACAATTTACTAAACATAATCTAAGGTTAAAATGTGAATAATGATATATGTGTGTATGTGTATGTGTGTGTGTGTGTTTGTGTGTTTATGAGAATGAATTTTCATGACTGATTGTAGAAGTTGACTAATTACTAGTGTATTATGATTCATGATTACCTACAAAGGCTTCAGTGTCTTCATAGCTAAATGTTTCTAGGATGTTAAGTAGCGACGTTTTACATTCATGTTTATTCAATGTGTATATATTTAATATTTTATTTAATTTATTATAAAGTTTAGCAGCTTGGCATTGAAATTGTCTCATAGCAAAAACTGATTTAGATCTCTCAACAGGAGCAACAGTATATTTGCGTCTTTTGCTCAGTTTGCGACCATCATATTTAAGAGACTTGTGCAATCTTAAGGTAGTGCAAAAAATGTACAGTTGCCTGACCGATAAGACACCACAAGAGGCATAAAGATCAGAGGTGGAAAATCTATAAGGCTTAAACATCATTACTTTTAGTAAAATTCTTTGTGCCCTCTCCAGATCCAGGAACTTCATCTTTGTAGCACCCCCCCAAACTGGGATACAGTACACTAAAATTGACTGAGCCAGCGATGTGTATATCTGTATTAGTAGATGTTTGTCAGCGATGTGCCTTAGAGTTTTAAATGTCCAAATAAGCTTTCGAATCCTACTTATAACTTGTTCTAGGTGCTCATGCCATGACATTCTTTGATCAACTACCACTCCTAGATATTTAGTGTGATGAACTTTATTTATAGTTTTACATGTACAGTTTACTCTGGTGCTACAGTTATGTATTTTTATTTCTAGATCTGTTTGAGGTTGGGCGCTATTGTATTTAGTGAAGAAAATGTAGTTAGTTTTACTTACGTTTAATGATAATAAGTTTTCTCTTAACCAGTTATCTATTTTGGAAAGCCCTATTTCTGTATGTCGACGCACCGAGTCAATAGTTTTCCCAGTGAAGACAACAGCAGTGTCATCCGCGTAGGAGTAGACTTTCCCACTATCAATTCTTAAATCGCATAAGCTGTTTATGTAGATTAAGAATAAGGTCGGCCCCAGAACACTACCTTGTGGGACCCCATATGTGACGTCAGATTGTTCGCT
Source organism: Pieris macdunnoughi (assembly GCA_905332375.1). Taxonomy (NCBI): domain Eukaryota; kingdom Metazoa; phylum Arthropoda; class Insecta; order Lepidoptera; family Pieridae; genus Pieris; species Pieris macdunnoughi. Next base: position 6,184,299 of record CAJOBZ010000062.1, read on the forward strand.
GATGTATTGACCTATTTTAACTGCTTGCTTTCGTTCACTGAGGTAATCAGCGAACAATGTGAGTGGAATACCCCTAATACCAATGTTCTCTAGTCTCTGCACCAGAATAGGGACAGAAACCGTATCAAATGCCTTTTTTAAGTCGATAAAAACTGTGATACATTTATTACCTTTATCAACTTCATTAACAATATGACAAGATAGTGAGGTAACTGCATCTTCGGTTGACAGACCCTGTCTAAAACCGAATTGTGAGTCTGAAAGTAGACTATACTTCTGGAGGTAGGTAATTAGTCTTTTATTAATTAATTTTTCAAGTACTTTTGATATGGCAGTGAGAACGGAGATTGGGCGATAATTTGAAACATCTTCTCTGTTACCATTCTTGTACACAGGTGTAATAATTGCTTGTTTTAGCGCAGGTGGAAACACTCCCTGTCGGAAGCAGAGATTAACCAAATGAGTAATTATGGGCACAACTAGCTCCCTAGTATATTTAAGAAACTTGGTGCTTATACCATCCCAGCCAGGAGCACTGTCAGTTTTGAGACTCACAATAGTCAGGTATACTTCATGAGGGTCAGTTTCTAGAAGCACAAAAGACGAGACCTGGGAACAGTTGGGTCTAATCACATCTGTTCTATTATGTAACGTCGTAACTGGAATTATCTCTTTAGCTAAGTTTTTACCAATGTTTGAAAAATAATCGTTTACCAAATTAACCGATTTTTGAGGAGAAACATTTAAATTTAGTAATTCTAGATTTTGCGTTTTAGGTTGGTTACGATAAGTGAGGGTATTTATTTTCTTCCACAAAGTTTTTGGGTTTTTTATACTCTTGGCAAGGTCTTCTTTTTTCATATTTACGTTTGACTTTCTTTATTAAACTATTGCAGAAATTCCTATATCTCCTGTATGTAATTTTAAGAATTTCATTATGAGGATCAGCTCGGAATTTTGCTTGCATAGCATTTCTATTACGAATACATCTAACAATTCCTAAGGTAATCCATGGTTTAATAAGGCGTTCCCTATTCGGGATAGCTCTAGTGATAGTATTGGATTGAATACACTGCTTTAAAATAGATATTAATTTATTAGTTAAGATTATAGGGTCTTAGGACCTAGATATCACCGTTATAAAGAACCTTATACATTATTTGTAAGCAGTAATATTGAAATTCTGAACATATTTAGTCAATTCTTTGATACAGCATTAGTGACATTTGATTGAATATATTTCCTGTTTACACACGAACGAAGGCATGTACGTATAGGTACAATGAGATTCTAATAAAATTACGTCAATAACCTTCTAATGATCCAAAGGAAATATTTTTGAATTTTAGGTAAATGTAACAAAGTTATTGCATATTTTTGTTAAAGTCAATCCTATTTATTATAGTATTAGTATTATATTATATAGTATTAGTATTGTATTATATAGTATTAGTATAGTATTAGTATTGTATATATAGTATTGTTTATTACTTTAGTTTGCTCATAGTATGTAGTCATGTTTTTGTATATTTTCTGTCCGCAATGGAAAGCTGGTAACCTGTTACCACATGACGTTTATCATCTTATTATAGGCACCAGCCTCTCACAAAGATGGTAATACCTGCAGCAAACCCGTAATATTGCCAAGAGGTATTTAAAATAAAATGTATTAATTTAAATCACATTGTATTAAGTTAGCGCTCAGAAATTATCATCTGCAGCAATTTGCATAGGAATAACTTCTGCACACTATCTGGGGCGGATGCTCGAACTAACACAATTATGAGACTTCCTCTAGAATTAAATGGAGTTGGCTAAAGTGTTAGTTATCGGTTTTAAATCTTTTCTAAGATGAAAAATAATTGAAAAGTTTCACGTCAGATGAAAAGCTAAGAATTAAAATTCTTTAAAATTATCGAATTCTGTTCTGTGTGACTTTTAAACTGTTATTTATGTTTGAAAATTGTCGGTTTGGTGTTGTAATTTATCCTTTTTCAATAGAAAGTTCCAACCGTACGAAGCTAGGACTGATCGCTAGTGGGAAATAAGTATGTACATAAATATTAATCCAATAATTACGAGATATCTGTTCCTTGCTTGCGGGAATAAAGCCATGATTTGTGATAAAGTGCCAAGTAAAACAAATGATTGTTGAAATCTATAAAGCTTAATTGAGCGATAAAAGCTGACAGCTACTTAAAATGTCAGTACTATAATGAAGCTTTTTGATTTATTTTCGGGTGATATTTAATCTTGGTAATAATGACCCGTATCTGGGCACATTTCTGCATATGTTTTATTTTGTTTACGGTAAGTCTTCTGTGACCATTTGGCTGAGAATTGAATTCAACATCGCTATACTTTCGTTAACCTTTAGTACCAAGTATTAATCTTTCTTCGACGGTTACTTTAATGACAAGCATTCTTGGGGACATGAAATGTCTAACAACGATCTATATTTACTAGCATTTTCCTTAGTTCTCGTGACTATATCAAATCAAATCAAATCAAAATACGTTTATTCAATTTAGATGCTTCTTAGAGCATGCTTATGAATGTCAACAACGTTTACAAAATTCACGAAAGAGCAAGACTACGCCATCCGTTTGCAAAACTACCAGGAGGCCTTGTTCTGAGAAGAACGGGCAAGAAACTCAGCAAGTTTTACCCTCCCTCTACATTACAATTATTCAAAAGAAAATGTCATAAACCACGTCATTAACAAATCAAGGTATAATTAATGAGTATAGATAGATATCGTCAACAATATTGCCCGATCTCAAATCAAAGGCGTACAGACGTACGAGAAGAACTTGCAACTCTTTTGATTGCCGAGTATTTTAACCGACAGAAAGTCTATTCAACATAAAGTCAAAACTATTTCCATAATTAAAAATAATAAAAAAAAGTCTATTCAATAGATTGATGATTAGTGATTTTTTGTCGATCAAAGCGTGAAGACTGTAATGCACATTGATTTTAACACCAACTTTAAAAAAATAGACCTATAAATAAACTAACGTTTCATACCTTTATACAACGAGGCTAATCGATACAAAAAATATTGTTATTTACAACTTTTTGAAGCGTTTTTTATAATTAAAATGAATTTATGTTGATGCTTACAAGGAGGCTTTTCTCTGCATCACATAGAAATTATGATTGAATAAAATAGGACGCATAAACACATCATCAATCAAAATACGTTTATTCAGTTTAGATGCGTCTTAGGGCATACTTATGAATGTCAAAAACGTTTACAAAATCGAACGGGCAAGAAACTCAGCAAGTTTTACCCTCCCTCTACATTACAATTATTCAAAGGAAAATGTCATAAACCACAACGTCAAAAAAATTAAAAAAAAAAAGTGCACACTTGAAACTATCATCACATACACCAATACAATATGTTTATTCAGTAAACTAGGTACTCTGTCGCGCAGTTTCAAAAGAATAAAGGTTGTTAAAATCCAAAACAGGCTATACCAAAGCAATTACTGTTACATTTGGATTTACGCGATGCGTAAATTTTTCGACGCTGATCCCAAAATTACTTCCTTGCAGGCTTGTAAAGAAAGCATTTTATTATTTCCGTTTTATCTCCGCACATTCTAGTTTAATATCGTTACTGGAGTAGTAAACTGTTCAATGTCGTTACGTTTATGGTGTTAGAACCAGTTGATAACAGCTTCGCCTCACGTATTGTTTAATCTAATGGAAACTAATATAAACCCAATGTCAAGTTTTAAGGCTTTTTGCTCTTAAACGCGTTTGGTTGTGTTTGTTTTACTGTGTTGTTTACGTTTTGGCCTAGACATGTTTGATTTTGAACGGGTCCGCGAGTTGTAAGACTTGGTACGCTCTTTTTTTGAAGGACTCTTATTGATTATTACTTTATATAAAATTCTCGTGTCTGTTTGTTCCCATACTCCCCCGAAACGGCTCGACAGATTCTTATGAATTTTTTATTGCATGTTCAGTAAGTCTGAGAATCGGCTAATATCTATCTTTCAAACCTCTAAGTGATAAGGGGTGTCCAACCGAAATTTTTATTTTTATTTTTTAGAAATTTTATTTTTATTTTTTTTATTTTTAGATACAGCATACAAAAATACATACAACCCTTAATTTTCATCTACCCTCTACAATCAACCCCTTTTTTTGTTAGAAGTTATAACTTGAACTCATTAAAGGGTTATATAGAGAAAAATCACGGAAAAACCTTTCAGTCCGGAAAACCGAACAGTCTCTGGGGTGGCATAGCAAAATGTTCCATGTTGGTATGTGCTACAAAGGTAGCCTACCTTGGCATTAAGGAGAAACGAAGCAGCAACGGGAGCAGCTAGTTACTTTATTCCGACCCATTGGTGCCGAAGATATAGTGAGGATATTTAGAACCATAGATATTAAGAACACTACCGATTTTTGGGGTATTTCTGTAAAAATAATTAGTAGCATAATTGATGTAATTGCTCCCCATCTAGCTATAATTTTCAAGAATTGTATTAAAAGTGGCGAGTTTCCCGATCTAATGAAACAAAGTAAAGTTATTCCATTATTTAAAGCAGCTAGTATGTCCGACCCCAGTAACTTTAGACCAATTTCCGTACTACCTACTTGTAGTAAAATATTTGAAAAAAATATTTTAAATCAACTGGTAAGTCATTTTAACGTAAACAAATTATTACATAATAATCAGTTCGGTTTTACCAAGGGTCGCTCGACCGACAGCCGATGCCGGTGTTGAGTTATATAGATATATAGTTAAGGCTTGGGAGGAGTCGCATGACGCTTTAGGTGTTTTCTGCGACTTATCCAAAGCATTTGATTGTGTCCAACACGAGACCTTAATCGGGAAACTCCGCCACTATGGCATCAAGAATCCCGCACTGAATCTTCTGACTTCCTATTTACACGGAAGAACTCAGAAGGTTGAAGTGAATGGTAAGAGGTCCTCTGGTTCGGCAGTAGATATGGGGGTACCACAGGGCTCAATTCTTGGCCCTTTCCTCTTTCTTGTTTATATAAATGATCTACCTTTCATGGTAGAGAGAAAACATCAGATAGTTTTGTTTGCTGATGACACGTCCTTGATTTTTAAAATCAAACGACAAATAACAAATTTTGACGATGTGAACAATGCTCTGTCTTCGATTGTCCATTGGTTTAGTATGAATAACCTTCTACTTAATGCAAAAAAGACAAAATGCATTAAATTTTGTGCAAAAAATGCAAGGGTTATGGATACTAGACCAATTATAAACGGTGAGGAATTGAATCTGGATGATACAACTGTATTTCTCGGAATCACCATGGATTCAAAACTTCAGTGGTCCCCTCATATTAACGGATTGGCGAAGAGACTTAGTTCTGCAGCCTACGCGATTAAAAAAATTCGTTCACTAACTGATGTCGATACAGCTAGACTTGTCTATTTTAGTTACTTTCATAGCTTAATGACTTATGGCTTATTATTATGGGGTCATGCTGCTGATGTTGAAACTATTTTCATCCTGCAGAAGAGGGCTATTCGTGCAATCTATAATTTAAAATGTAGGGAATCTCTTAGAGATAAATTCAAGGAAATTAATATACTTACCTTTCCCTCGCAATATATTTATGAAAATATTATGTATGTATACAAAAATAGTGATAAGTTTACTAGAATAGAACATACGCACAATGTTAATACACGGAACAAACGCAGGCTGCAATTTCCCCGTACTAGACTATCTAAAGTTAGTAATTCTTTTTTGGGGAAAGGGATACTCTTTAATAAAATCCCAGAGGCTTTTTTATCCCTGCTTTCAATAAATTTAAGAAATGTATTAAAGAAAAGCTGTGTAAAAAGGGCTTACTATAAAGTCAACGATTATCTAGTTGATAAAAGAGCCTGGGACTAGTGCTAGACAGGCTACTTCTAATTAATTTGCGATATTTGTTTTAAATAAGTGTTGTTTGATGATTTGCTGTTTTAAAAGAGTACCGAGAGTTTTTTACGCCGGCTTTTTCTCTCGGCCTACACCCTCTGTCTTCTTTGCCGATGAGTAGGGATGCCTAAAAGTTCAAATTTAATGACGTGGAATAAGTGATACATGTATCTTATGTTCCATAATAAACATATTTTATTTTTAATTTTTTTATTTTATAAGTATTGATTCGACAATGGAGCGCGGCAAAATCCCTTAAAACACTCAGTTGTAGAACAACGGTGGGTAATATGTCGTAGTAAATGTCGTATAAATGCAATTTGCACAAGAACTGTGTGGAATAATGCTTTATTTATTCATGTTGCAACACAAGAGATAACTGTGTTTACTCCGAGGACATTTCAGTAATTTGTCATAGTGTTTGAGTATGAGCAACTTACCTAAGACAATCCAAATGACAAGAGTATTTCCCAGTACAGCAAGCAGCAACATAACAGCGAAGACGACAAACCAAGCAAGCTGGCCCCACCATGGGGGGACATAGGGCCTCTTGCCCATACCCATACAGTTGCTCAGGGTTACTCTGAAAATAAATTATTGAATTAATAAAACATAAACAGTGACTCAGATAATAAAATATAGACTATTATATGTCTTATGAAAACGTACAATACTTTGGATTTAACAATTTATTTGTTTTTTCTTTATCTAAGTACACAGCCAAATCATTTATCATCTACATATAACAAAACAATGTTTTTTACTTAATTAAGTTCATAAGGCCCAACATAGACAAAAAGAACGCACTAATTCTTTAAAAACCGTCAACACTTGCGAACCCTGGTGCATGAGTGTCTATGGGCTTATATATCACTTAAAATCAGATAAGTCTCCTGACCGTTTGGCCTACTTAATAAAAAAAAACATTACTACCGACTTTGTTTGACTATGCTCTTGAAGCTCAGATTATTTGCTGCTAAGTTCATTTGTTTTGGGTGTCAAAGAAAAAACAAAAGCAGTTTCTTTAGTCAATAATATTTCAATTTTAATCAACTGTTGCACCTACTCTAGCTCCAATATACGTCATGGGTTTTTTTAATTGTTAAGTATGAGATTGGGTAATATAGCTATTAATAACCAGGTATTAAAACATTGTATCCTATAGGATTTCTATAGAAAACTCGCGTTTTAATGACTTTCAGCGGTTTCATAATCCCCTTTACATACATATTAATTAGCCCAATTTTCCAATCCATAGTGTATTTAACAAACAAATCAAATAGTTCGTGCATAATTCTAAGATGACGAAGACGAAAGATTTTGTATATTTGTAAATAAACTCAAAAACTTTTTCCGCGAGTAACAAAGGTTTTATTTAAACATATAAAGCTAGGACAGGTCGCTAGTATATTAATAAAATAATATATCAATGAATTGCTATTCGTTTGTCTCGAGAATGGCTGTACCGATTTAGATAATCTTGAAATATGTGGAAGTTCAGTGATGGTTGAAACGGTAGGAAACGTAAAGAAAAATATTAAAACCAACTATTGAAGATTCCAATAAAAACTGTTATATATAACCTGGGGCTGGAGGCTCATCTGATGATAAATGATACCGCCACCCATTGACACTCAATTCCAGAGGGCTCGCGAGTGCGTTGCCGGCCTTTTAAGAATTTGTATGCTCTATTCTTGAAGGACCCAAGTCGAATTGGTTCGGAAATAGTTGCGAAGGATATGCGAAAGGATGGCGAAAATGGTTTAGTGGGTAGCTGGTTGCACAAAGTGGTAGTGCGCGGCAAAAACTGCCGCGAAACGCTTAGTTGTGGAATGACGGACGGAACTAGTTGGGAAATAGTTGATGACATTTTAGAAAAAAAATTGTAACTTGGTTGTCTAATTATAGATGCCTTCAGAAATGAGTGTTTCATAGCTGTCCGATATCATTGGTCTTTTTAAAAAAAATTAGATTGTAGTAGATTATATTGTAGACAATATAATTAATAACTTCGTACCAATTTAAGTACCGCTGCAATGTTTGAACGCTTTAATTTATTCGAAGCATTTGTCACATAGCCCGAAAAGTATCTTTTAACATAAACAAACAAAGAACATTAATTAGGAACATCCTTCCTTTAAAAGGAGCAGTTGGCGGACCCTTTTTAACAATTTGTTCGTGGTCGTCCATCTTTTAGCAAACACGACCGGAAATACATAAAGTTAGGAACCTCCATAGATCTTTAAAGCTAATTTCAAAACCCCATGCTTTATAACACATTTAATATTTTTTAAAGAATCTAAACGCGAAATTATTATTTTTTGCCGCTTCGGTGTTACCGTGACTGATCGTTTTAGTTAATGATAAAGAAATTGTATTTTAACCCACGAATTCTACTTAAAAATTACACCTTTACTATATTAATATTAAAACTTTATTTGTATTTTTGTTTGTTTGTAACGAATAAACTTAAAAAATTCACCGATTCCAAAAAAACAGCTGATTTTAATTTTTTAGTTATTTATATTATAAAGCCGTAGGAAGCTGGATCATGTCGCTGGTAGGTACTGAAATAATATTTCAAATATTTTCAATTTTATGTACCTATATAATGGCTTAGATACTAAATCATATAAGAAAGTGCACTGCCTGTGATATTATTATACTTCCTGGCTTATATTAGGTCGTTTCACCCAGATTCCAACACAAAGGTAAGATTTTTCCTGTTATTAATTGACCTATCCAATTTCTTTACAGCAAATTTACTAATAGAGAGTTTAGTAATTAATGCGGAATTCAATATCCCAGGTTCAAGTTTTAGTAAAATAATTGTTCAAACGGAAGCATGCAAAAAATTGAAAGTGAATCAGAATAAGCCACGCCCTTTTGTTACTGAATTTTGTATTACTCACATTTGAAATTCTAGTATAAGAGAAACGCGGTATGAAACCAGATAACATCACAATTCCAAACTAATTTAAATACATCAAAATAAAAATATTACAAATATTTAAAGAAATAAGCAGATCTAATGTTGTTCTGTACAAACGTCTTAAAAACAAAAAAACTTATTTTTATTCCAAACCATTCTTGAATAAATAGATTTCACTTGAACATTAATGACCAACTGCTGACACGGCATATATTTTACATCCCGCACTTATTTCTATATTACATATAGATGTACATAGGTATTAGAGTACATCTGTACAAACTATGAATGTTATATTGTGAGAACGGTTTCATTCATTGAATAGCGATTCAACTTATTTCCACTTTAAAAGTCTAGACTTCCGTCTAGAAGCCAATTTTCAACCAGCGGCACAAACGATTTTAGGGTTGGAATTGATTTGAGGCTTACAGCGTTTCATTGCGAGATAGAATACGTAATATTATCTAATGGCATATTACTGCGGAGTGAAACAAAATAATAATCGTTTTTTTTTCAAATTAGCTTCTGTGCATGTCATGCTGGTTTACCTACTATTATTAAATGTTAGAAACTATCGATGCACAGACGGCGTTTGAACGCAGAACTTCAGGGTTTAAAGTTGCATGGTTAAGCAGCCAGACTCGTTCTTGTTCTAGCCTGTTGACGTCCACTACTGGACACCTATATTTCCAGCATAACCCGTTTTCCTTGCTCTGCATCCAGCGCCTTCCTTGCACTCACCAGCCTATCTGTACAACTACAATTTATTTTTTACTTGGGGAAATGCATTGCGCATACCCAACGTTTCGCAACATTATTTATTTATTAGGTAGTATTATCTTTGTGACAACAAATTGTCTCCGCGTTTGTTTTCACCAAAGGACATAAGTAATATAATATATAACTATTTCATTTTAAGTAAAAAAAAGCCACCTTCCTTTCAGGATTTAGGTTTAGATGAAAGTACACTTTTTAGTATTAAGTACAGATTTCACGAATATGATGAAATCATCCATATACATTCAATTTACTTAAATTTGCAATATAATGATTGCTCAAAACCTACAAAAAATTTTCAACGTTATCTTCTATTTGTATGAGTAATCCAAAAATAAACCTTAAAGGTTAAATCATCTAGCGTTTCCTTATTTAAGCTTTGAATGGCATAGCGCGACCTTAGATGAGGATTTTGCACCCTTCAAACGACCTTAGGGGATTCTTTGGGTAAGTTTAATGCCGGAACAAAATTTATTTCGTAACGGCGTAACAAGTTTAACAGCTATCCTATTTACTTTAGACTTGACCCTAAAGTAAAGTGAAATTTTAAGAAAGTCCTTTCACGTGAATAAAAATATATACTCTGTTTCACAAAAGCTAAGAACATAACTGTTTTATATAATTTGTATGCAAGACCCTATGAATTTTTGATCTCTTAGTTGTGTGGAAGTTGTAATTTTAAAACTAGTTTCTGTTAAGAGCTGTTTAGCCATTGTTATTGTATGAAAGTAGGGTAAAAATATTGCATTCTTTAGTATTTATATAGCATTTGCTAGTCTGTGGCGAAAGCTGTCTATCTGTCAATTTCACCGTGTGTCATCTATCAGCTGTCAGTGTTTTAACTCCAACAGCTTGGTGGGTTAGTGGGAAATAACCTATAAATAGTCTTATATAGTCTAGTCTTATTATAACGAGTCGTGATGCTAGTGTGTGTAAAATCTATTATATTTTTCTCATAAAAACCAACTGTATAAGTTATGAAGTTACTTACCACCTGTATAAGTGGCCAACTTGACTATGATATATGATGTAGATTAACAGTATTATTTATTTATTTATTTACACTTCGTTACCTTATACAAAAACAAATTAAAACAAGCAGGTTACATAAGTTATTAGGCAATGGCAATTATTATTTAGTTATTTATTTACACTTCGTTACCTTATACAAAAACATATTAAAACAAGCAGGTTACATAAGTTATTAGGCAATGGCAATTATTATTTATTTATTTATTTACACTTCGTTACCTTATACAAAAATATATTAAAACAAGCAGGTTTCATAAGTTATTAGGCAATGGCAATTATTATTTATTTATTTATTTACACTTCGTTACCTTATACAAAAACATATTAAAACAAGCAGGTTACATAAGTTATTAGGCAATGGCAATTATTATTTATTTATTTATTTACACTTCGTTACCTTATACAAAAACATATTAAAACAAGCAGGTTACATAAGTTATTAGGCAATGGCAATTATTATTTATTTACACTTCGTTACCTTATACAAAAACATATTAAAACAAGCAGGTTACATAAGTTATTAGGCAATGGCAATTATTATTTAGTTTAAATGATAGAACTAATCAGTCTCTTCTCATTACATATCTCTCTTTTTTAAAGAGACAAAAGCGTACTTTAGTTAAAAGATTACACTGACAACTGATTTTTTCAAATTTCGAAACTAAAACAAAGAAGGTACTTTTTGAAAAGCACGGCATCCAGAATTAAAGTAGCCATAGTACTTACGTAAGAAGATGGCACTATAAGAATAAGAACACTAATTTAGTTTTTATGAAGAATCGGGCTTTATAAAAGTAATTGTACGTATGTCTTGAAGGAATTTAAATCGTTTTAAAAATGCTAAGAATAACTGACGGCTAAGAACCCTTTTGTCACAATTATGTAAGTACCTCAGTTAAGAGCAAAAAATTGCGGCTTACAATGGAATTTTTAGAGCTTGGAACGAAAAGATTTAATTCTACTTTACATTCCAAACAATATAAATTGAATATTTTGGCACTTTACTTTTATGTTATAGCACACAATGAAGGCTATTATGATTTAGTATTGATAAAGGTCCAAATCCAAAAAAGGTTTAGAGAATTATTATATATATCTTCAAAGAGTTGTGCTCTTGTATCGTGTATTATTTTTATTTTATAAATTTATTAAGTATAATGATATATATTTGTACAGCAATATAACTCGTTATTACTTTATATATGTTCACTTTTAATGATTTTTTTTTAAATCTTAGTTGACGTTTCCGGTTCTTGATTGAAGAGAAGACGTCTGTGGAGGAAGGATGTTTTGCACTTCCTCCGACGTAAAGGAAGGATACTTGACCTGTCTAATCACTGTCTGGCCGGCCTTAGTATTAGCCGTCGAAGTAACGCTAAGGACTCACGAGGCGGTTTTCACCCGCGCCCGACGTTGCTTGCTGGCCTGCAGCCTTTGTAGAATACAGATATTTATGTAAAAAACGCAGTGGAATTCGAAAATAATTAAGGAACTTTTCTTCATCCTTCTTTAACTCATTACTAAGAACAAATAATCCATAACGATCTCTTTCCGCAATCAGTGGATGCACCCAGAACCATTTAGCCTTCTTTTTTTGAATTCTTCTGTGAAGTAAGTACAACGCAACAGCTCGTTTCTGGTGTGTGTCCATGGTGGTCTGGAACTCAAGTGATCGTTTAACCGCCTGTCTTACAACCGCCCGTATTGCGATAATCAACCGCCAAGTTTGCGAGCGATAATCGTAACCGCACAAAACTCCGCTCTCGTGAGTTTTGAAAATTAAACTCCGCGGATGAAAACCGCTTCGTGAGTCACTAGCGTAACTTTGTTAGCGCGTTTCAGGGTATGACGTCATCCCAGTCATTGTAGCCTCGGATTGTAAGTGTCCTACACGACTTTGAAATACTAGTCTTTAGTACTAATAATAAATTACTGGTTGTGAAGTCTTCAAAGGCCGACAAGGCACTTGCGAGCCTTCTGGAAATGTGCATGGGCGGCGGTATTTCTTAACATCAGGTGAGCCTCTGCGCCGTTATAAAATAAATCGATTTTATTTAAGTTAAGTAAAAAGTTTAAGTTTAATATGTTAGGATATTTTTTTATTAGGTATAATAGACAAAAGACACCATTCACAAATAAATTGAAATTGGTCTCAAGATCTGCCTTTTTTACTTGGACGTCCTTGACTCAAGAGAAGACGGCTTTGATGCCATTAGTTCTGAGCAACTTTAGGATAACAAATTAGTGGTAGGAGTCGAATTTTTAGATTTCTAAAAAGATTGCTTATAACTTTTATTATAATAGCCGTAGAAAACTTGGAAAAAGTTTAAATTCTCGTTGAAATGTTAAATAAACAGTCGATAGCCAAAAGTTGCTACCTACTAAATTACATCTATTAACATGGAATATCTTATAACTTGTATTAAAGTTTTGTTGTACGCTTATAAAACTAAACTTTCCGCAAGCCCGTGAAGTGAGTAAACCCGTAATAGGATCGAGGCAGAAACTCGCAAGTGGATTGATTATTTTCTAGAGAATGGACCTCGGGACAAGTAGATCGGTTATGTGGGTAATTAAAAACAAAGTAAAAAATCAATTCAAAGAAGGCAAAAGATGACGTGGTAGTGAAAAAATCATCGTCCTCAAAACTGTTCACTGTATTATTACAGTAGTAACAATAGTAGTAAGAGAAGCTCTGGACAGAAACCTGTGGAAACACATTTGTCCCCTCCAAATGTTTACTTGCTGACCACGATGCTCAGACATGACTGAAGAGAGAGAGAACATCAATATTGTATACAGTTCCTGCCTATGTGTGGAATATTCGTATAACATACTAGTATTATTAAATTTCGGCCAAAGCAATTTTCTGCAGCGCAATAAAAAGGCTGCGCGGGTAATGGTACAAATATAATTTAAAAAATGTATTCGAAAGGCATTTTAACATTCAATTGTAAGAGAATTTTGCGCGCTATATATTTTGCGCCTACATCACCTGATTTAATTTTTGATGGGACGGCATTTTGCGTGCTGACTATTACACCTTACCATTCGGGTGCTTGGACGCGACGGACGCTTATACCGTTCTGATCGTCAAGACATATAAGGTTATATTTTAATCTCTGTAGTGGCATCTTAGATTGTTAGTAGATGTTTAGTTGTAATCTTGCAAATAAAAATTTCCCGGAAATAGAGTGCGTTAATATCACGATATTTTAATTGACTTCATAATATCAAAAAGTTATCTATCAACTGGACGTGGCAGTCTTTTCCTGATCAATATTGCTTTAAAACATTCAAAACCGTTAAATGATTAATGATTTAAAAGAGGTGTCATTTGGCGATATTCTGATAGATGAAGAAAATGTGGAAGAAGTAGATAAGTTCTCCTCGTGTTCTTAGGCTGTATGTTGGTATGTTCAATCGGATGAAAAGTATGACCATGATAAAGACGATAATACTGGGAATAGAGTAAATAGAGCGTTCCTTCCTTTTATTCAATTCCTTTATGTTTTACCAAGAAATCGCGGCTCGACTGGTCGTAACATAGGAGAGTGCTTATCCTGACGTTAATATAACATACGTTAGTGAATGTTGAGTGTGGCAAAGTGAGACTGAAAGTAGAATAAATGCCGTGGAATTGAGAGCGTTAATATGTTTGTAACATTGCGTGATAGGATAAGTAATTGTGAGATACGTGGGCAGTGTGGGTTAAAAAAGGACGAAATGACAAGGATACGAGTAGGAATATGTAGAATTTCTATGTAAAATTCAATTTAAGACAAATTTGCACGCTATTATGTGTGGCAGAATATGCTAACTTTTGTACCATATTCTTGCAAATAAATTATTATTATTAACGCTTAGGTGGCTTAGTCACGTAAAACGGATGACCGAGAAGCGGTTAAAGGAGCGTTCAAGTATTACGTAATGAAATTTGGGGGGGGGTCCTTTTGTAAAACGTTACGATACGGGGCGAGGATTGAATTACGCGTTATTGTTAATATTATTTTCGACTTTCCAGTACTTTACACCACATAATAGTAACTTTTAGATATAAAGAGTCACTAGGTGGTCACGAAACGTTTAACTATACTTGGGTACAGAAAAACGTTACGGCGCGTTGCATGGGGGGGTATATAATCTCAGGACGTCCTAGATATGGGACAAGTTAACCGACGAGCATGAATGGTGAATGATATAAGTGCATGAAGCGTGAGAGATATGTCAGAACCGTAGCAAATGGAGATCTGTGGTCTCTGCCTACCCCTTCGGGAAAAAGGCTTGAAGATTTAAAAAATAAAATCATGAAAATAAGTTGAACATAATAACTGAAATTTCGTTTTATTTGTTTCTAATTCAATCTCATAATGCAATATGAGGTAGGAACAGTTTCGTAATTTTCTTTACAGCTTATGTATTTTTAATAACGTTGAGTGTAAGTGAAAATTTCTTTCACGACGGCCATGCAAAAATGGAAAATATCTTCGCTAATGTTTTAAAAGAATTTGGACATATTTACATTGAGTGGCACTTGTAAATTAAATTGCGTAGTACGCTTCTTTTATTAAAATAAGTATGATTATAATCGTAATTCAGGTTGGAGGCCAATTGTAATCTATAATAATCATTGTGTCGCTTGAAATCGAACCGTGTTCTGCGTATTTAAGCCACGAAGTAAAATCACTAAATGCGTAGTAATACTAATTTTGTTCGGAAATGTCATCTTCTATATATATAAAATTCTCGTGTCACATTGTTGGTTCCCATACTCCTCCGAAACGGCTCGACCGAGTCTTATGAAATTTTTTATGCATACTCAGTAGTATTTTATTTGATGGTATAGTTACGCCACTGGGCGGCACCATTTTTGTCTCTTATTCAGAAACGATACATAGCTCTACGCCTGAATTGACGTATGTCAAAATCCAATTTTGACAGTTCAGTTCCGTTTTGATAGCTAATACCTTGTACCGTTTGTTATGTACTAAAACCTTCCACTCGTTATTGGTAACAATCGGGGCTTCGTAGATTGATTTGGTCAATTGTGGGAAAGAGCACGCTGAATATATAGCCAGTTATAACGTCACTCCATTTTTCAAACAACCTTTGTCAGTTAAATGTAATATGACAGCGGTGTCAACCTTTGAACAATTTGTTGGTGATTGAGTTCTGTGACCCATTAAAATCATGTGACGTCACTATAGTTAAGTGCTTCAATTTAAAACCTTAACGTACATAAACGCGAAGTATTCCAAATTCCTTCTGCAAAAACCAACATAGAAGTTCCGGCACCTCTCTTTCAAATTTTTCGTGATTTTGACGGATTAAACAGTATACCTATCCGGAGCAGGATATATTCGGTAGTGGGCTGATCGCTTTTAAAGAAAGCAATGTTAAATGCCTATCTTGAACCTAATCCGCTGTTTTGCTGGTATTTTTTTTTATTTGAGCTTACACAAATTTCTGGTATTTTTATTGTATCTTGTAAATTGTCTTGTCTTGAAATACCTTGAGATGTTTGTCTTCATCAGTAACCTAAGAATCTAACCTGTTTTTCAGTTAGAATTATCTTTTACATACGCAGATATGAATAAACATCTCTTCCTATATATAATAACAAGACTCCTCAAATAACTGTAGGAATATTTCGCAGAAGGCATTTTTAATATAGCCCGGGTATAAACATTTTATTGTTATTAACATTTATATTCACTTTATTAAGCGTTAACTGCAGACGTCTTGCCTTCTTTGATCAGATTCAATGAAGTGGAAGTAATGTTAATCAGGGTTGAAAGCAAATACTCATTTGCGTAAGTAGGGCACTATGTATTCTAATCGCGTAATACTGAAAATTTACAATAATTATAATTACAATACTCTTAGACAGCAAAATCTTAAGGTGTAGAAGACACCAACGGTGAATTAATAATGTAAAACGCATGATAAAACGATGGCCCGTTTCAAAGTATTAACACACGAATATAACACAACACAACTTTATATACATAAAAGAAACTTGTATATTGAACTTTACAATTAATAAGTGAGAAAGAAGATATATCGCATAACATACTTTAAAACATCTGTGTGAGACAGATTGATGTTCAGTAGCACCGTTGTGCCTTTCTGGTAAACATCAACATTACTAAAAATCGTGACTACTCAACTGGAACTGACTAGTCAACTAGAAATTAACTAATCACAATCAAACGTAATTCACCATTTCATGTTTTGTTTGATATTGTAATCCATTGCGCGGGTTAATTTATAACATTTAAAAGAACGAAATGCGTAGTTAATTCTCGTTACATTTTTTTCGTTTGCGGTCCAAAGCGTAGGAAATTCGACAGAAATTTGACAATGCACACATTGTTAAAAATAATACAACAACCATATCTTTAGAATTTACATATTGGCTGAACTATAAAGACGTGTTTGTGGCTGACGCACATAGCAAGCACATAGCATGCAGGCCAAGAAATGGGGAAAAAACAATATCTTTAGATAATAGCCACATAATTTCATTGCATTGTTTTCCTTTACAAACAACAATCGTTTTGTACATGCTATCTGAGGATAAAGATTGGTCTTAAGACTAGTGTCGTAATCAAAACGCTTTTAACTAAAATTTGTTCGCAGTTACGACCAAGACAACTTTAGACAGCAATTAATTGTGCAAACGTCGACATTAAATTTTAATAATTATTCTAGAAGCTCTCGGGAGTTGATTGCATAGACATAGACTATTCAGGATGTTTTAGTCTGAATATTCGAAGTCTGAAGAATTTATTTTTATTACTGTTTTGTGTGACACCAGGGAAAAGAAAGAAAGGTCGCCATCTTACACGGTGGACTGATGAGCTTAAAGAAGTTGGTGGCGAGATTGGTAGAAAAATGCTCAAGATAGAGAGAGGTGGAGCCAGTTGGAGAAGACCTATTCATTATAAGAGAGCCTTGGAAAAAAAAATATTTCTGTATAAAATCTTAAGTGTGTATCTTTTGTTATGTAATATTTCAAGAAATATCTGAGGCTTAATTGTTATTATTATGTAACTCTAGCAGGTCCAAGTCTGTACCCGTCGAATTAACCACAAAAATGTTTCATTAGAACGTTTTTCTTCTTTGAACGAATCAATTGTCCCTATATTCTGGAGTTTAATCCGCGAACCTTAATTAGTTGTTATTCAAAAACATTAAATATCTATTTCACAACAAATGTGCACATCTAATTCAGAAAACGATTAACTTACACAATAGATCGGAAAATTATACCATAGTCTAGCGAATATGAAAAGCGTAGAGATTTTCCTCCCATGGGGCGGAAAAATTCCGCGTTAGATTTTTTTCTGTAGTGAAGATAAACTGCTATTTGAATACGAATAAACAAGTTATATAAGTTTTTTTATATGGTTATACAATTTATATACTCCCATTTTAACCCTTAAATCTGTCTTAGGCAAGAATTGGTCTATTGGCAAGTATTCGTATGCGTCAAGACTATTCCTGTTTAGGACAGCTCGAATAATTTATGGATTTTTTTGTATATTTTCAATACTATTTGTACTATGCTATTCAAATACGATTTCGCTTCCGTTCGATATACGCCCATTTCCACTTACAGTACATACAGTGGGGAGGATCAAGTATAACATAAACTTGATTTATTTATTCACAAAAAACAACCTTACAGTACTAAACCAAAAAGATAATGTCAAAAAAATCTAATATATAAAATTCTTGTTTTACAAAGTTCGTTCCCATACTCCTCCAAAACGGCTCGACCGATTCTTATAATTGTTTTTATAAATGTTCAGTAAGTCTGAGAATCGGCTACTATCTATCTTTAAAACCCCTAATTGTTAAGGGTGTTCCACGCCTAAATTTTTATTTTTATTTCTTAGACAATTTTTTTTGTTTTTATTTTTTTATGATACAGCAAACAAAAATACATACAACCCCTAATTTTTACCCCTCTACGATCAACCACTATTGTTTATTTGTTATTTAAAATCTTATGATTTTAACTCTGAGGTTTATATAGAGAAAAATTCACAGAAAAACCTAAAAAGTTTTCATTCCGGAAAACCAAACAGTCTCTGGGGTAGCATAGCAAAATGTTCCATGTTGGTATGTAGGTACTAAACAGGTAGGCTAAGTAAAATCACATTAAGGGGAAACGAAGTTCGCGGGGGCAGCTAGTTTATATATAATAATTTAACAAAAATTATAGTACTCGAATAAAGGCGGTTTTTATCTATTTCTTATTCTACGTGGTAGAATTAGGAAGGCTCTATAGAAGAAGTCTTGTTGCGGGTAGGCGCAAGTTGAATATCGAGTCCTCGCAAAATAACCAATTAAAAATAGAAATAAGTGAGAATACACAATAAAAAGTAAATATTGAAGCGAACCAGGAGAAGATATACCATAGGCAAACGTATCTGCCTTATTATTAGTGTAAAAAATAGAAAAATATCACGTTTTTAAATTGTGTTGTCTTGACTTCGATTTCGGTGACTTTTCGTTTTGACTAAAACAATTAAAAGTGCGTGTACAAATCAAGTGCGAGTGACTTATAACAAGGATCAGTCAATTTTTGTTGATATTACTACAAAAAGAAGAAAAAACTATGACTTTTTATCTGTGATGTTAAACGTGTGTACGTCACTCTTTGTAAACGTCACTCAAGAAAGAAACTGTTCAAGTAATTCGTCCTCCTCGTCATACAGTACTCGGCTTCGCAGTTAAGCTGTGTTCCGGAATCGAACATTTCTATCGGCCTAAGTTCAAACCTATACACGGGATATTGAAAGAACAATTCTTTTAATTTTTTAATTTTTGTTTTATAAATTTATATGAAGATATCTTATTTATTTCTAACAGATAGTATATAAAGGGAAAAATAATTCTGTAAGGAATTATACCGCCGCCGCCGCTCCCGAGCTCGAAGCGAATGGTAATTATTTTCGGACGAGTTAACGATAACATATGTTTATTACACGTCGGAAATATCTGCGAACCTCGCTGGAATGCGCTTCCCCGCACCCCGCCCCGTTTTCGCCTATCCACTACCGTTGCCAACGCAATCGCCGACGCACGTGTATTATTCTTGCTTTCGTAATCGCATTTTAGTGTTTATTGTTTCTCTGTTTGGTGAAATATTACATAAACTACCTATTTAGTCGTCGATTTAGAAGTCGATGGAAGAATACAGGAAGGGAAACAACATAATCTTCTTTGGTATAAAAGAGGAACAGCGCATGGAGTCTCCAATCGAAGTCATAAAAAAAGTACTTGAAGAAAACATGAATCTTCATCTTAACTCGAATGAAATAAATAAAGCTTATCGACTAGGAGAAAAAAAAGGCAACAAACCGCGTCCTATCCTTGTAATGTTTACAACAAACTGGAGAAGAAACGAAGTACTTAGGAACAAAAAGAAATTAGATTCTGATATCTATATTAAGGAGGACCTTAGCAAGGAAACCTTGGAAAAGAGGAAACAACTTCTGCCTCAACTAAAGGAGGAACGAGCAATGGGAAAAATTTGTTACTTTTTCAAGGATAAAATAGTTGTGAAAGAACCGAAAGAGGACAAAAGAGATAAGAGAAAAAGAGACTCCACTAACTCCCCAAGCAAATCCCCAACTTACACACGTACTGCGGGCCCAAAGAAGATTAATAAAACTTGCATGCTAGACTACGTAGCACGTGGTAGATCACTGTCACTACCTTCACCATCAACATCAAAAAACGCTCAACAGACGCCGACAACAACAGGAAACCCAACCCAACAATAGAAACACACTTAGCCAAAGAAACATTGAAAGCAATCACCCCAAGACGGTTGGTCACCGTGGGGGAAAGCGACCATTACCCTCCAAATACTACTCCCACTCCCACACCTAAAACGAATACTTGTGCAACTGAGAAACAATTTTATACCAAACAAATATATATAGCCACATTCAACACATTATCCCTAAAGTCTGAAGAAAGCCTTAAAGAACTTCTATATTCTATCAAAAATATTAAGTGGGACATTATAGGCCTGAGCGAAGTAAGAAGGATTGGCGAATCAATTCAGGAATACGATGAAGTCATATTATATTATAAAGGTGAAACTCCAGGAAGACATGGAGTAGGTTTCCTGATCAAGAAAGAACTCAAAAACTCTATAGTGGAAATAATCGGCATATCAGAAAGGATCGCTATATTGAATGTTAGAATCCCTCCAGGCAGAGAAACATGGTCTATAGTGCAAATATATTCATCAACTGAGCAATCAACGAGTTCAGAGATCGACCTTTTCTACTCATCCCTTAACACCGCCCTAAAAGAACACACACACAAAAACTGCATTATAATGGGCGATTTCAATGCACGTGTTGGAACCCCAAGAAACGGTGAAGATGTCGTACTAGGTCCTTACAGTACTGGAAAACGAACACGAAACGGGCAAAAGATGATGGAAATGGCATTTGAAAATAATATGAAAATAATGAATAGTGTATTCAAAAAAAGAGCTTCCAGAAGATGGACATGGATATCACCAGATGGTCGATACAAAAATGAAATAGACTACTTTTTAACGAACAGACCCAAATCAATCGACGACTGTGGCACCATCTCTACCCTTAACTTCAACAGTAACCATAGAATGCTTAGAGCGTGTTTAAACGCATCATTTAGTTTGAAGTTATGTCGACCCTTCAAAATTAAAACATCCACAATGTGCAGCAACACTAGTATTGCCAACATAAAAGAAAACCTCAAGTCCGTGCAGGTATCATCGCTCGAGCACCTAAAAACTCAAGAGAAATACAACATAATACACGAGATACTAACAGCAAGATCGAAAACCACGTCTAAAACCAAATCACAGGACAATGGCCACATATCAGCTAAAGCAAAAGACCTCATAGAAAAAAGATCAAAATTAATTAAAATGACTTACAAAACAAAATCTATCAGAGAACAAATAGGAAAAACTAGCAAAGAAATTAAGAGCCAAATGAGAAGAGACAGAGAACGTCTTAGACGTGACACTTTTGAAAAACATATCATCAAGACGGGTGGCATAAAAAAGGCTCTTAAGCTCTTATCTGACAATACAAAGTGGATACCTAATATGAAAGACCAATTTTGCAAGACAAGGACTATCAGATCGGATATTTTATCAATAGCCACAAAATTCTATGAGAACCTTTACTCCAGCAAATATCATACTTACAATATAGACTTAACTAGCAACGATAATGTTCCTCATATAATAGAAGCAGAAATAAACAAAGCAATTGAATCCCAGAAGAAGGATAAAGCTTCCGGCCCTGACGGGATTAATAATGATATGCTTCAAGTCTGCAAAAAAGAGATATCACCACTACTAAAATACATCTTTAACGATATACTGAGCACTGAACAAATTCCGTTACAGTGGACCACATCAACGATCATCCTCCTCCACAAAAAAGGTGACAGGAGTGACATGAACAATTATAGGCCGATAAGCTTAATGTCAAACATCTATAAAGTCTTTGCGAAAGTAATTTTGCGGCGAATAACCAGAAATCTGGACGAAAATCAACCTATAGAGCAGGCTGGTTTCAGGGCGGGATATTCAACATTAGACCATATACTTACGGTAAGACAAATATTTGAGAAAACCAAAGAATTCAATGTGCCGTTCTATTGTTGCTTCATAGACTACAACAAGGCATTCGACTCAATAGAGCACGGAAATATCTGGCACTGCCTCAAAAATCAAGGAGTCGACCTAGTGGGAGTGCCATGCTGTTGCCTTCGGGCTTCAGCCAAATGGGCAGGCACGACCGGGGCAGTACCACTGTCTCTCAGAAAACCGGCGTGAAGTGATGCAAAAGGTTCGCCTTCTTGTACTCGCGTTTCGTGCGGTGAGAGAGATTCCCGGAGCCCATCCCCCCCCACACAAGAAATATGAAGGTGCAGAAAAACAGAATCTACCCCAGGGGGTACCACACGCGCTCGCGGTGGAGAATCCCCCTCTGGGCGTCCACCACCGGGACACTCAGCACCCGGTGGTGGACGCACAGGCTGCCCTTCGTATTCTGGGGGGGCAATTCTGCGCTCTACAAAAATAGTAATCGTCCTCGGGGCAAACGGAGCAATTATACAAAGGCACCCCCGTCCACACTCGCCGTGGACTTCACAAATGTTAGGGGGCTTAATTCTAACATCAACGCTGTCCACTATCATCTAGAGACTGCGAAGCCGGCCTTGCTCTTTCTTACCGAGACTCAGATATCCTCCCCGGCTGATACTTCCCACCTATCCTACCCGGGGTACAAATTGGAACATTCATTTGTGCCGCGGGCTGGAGTTTGCGTGTACGTCAGAGAGGATATCTGTTCTCGTCGCCTCGGGACGCTTGAAGGAAGGGACCTATCTAACCTCTGGCTGCGCGTAGACTGCGATGACCATCCGCGATTCTACGCATGCCTGTATAGGTCCCATAGCGGAAATACCGAAACTGACCGACTCATTGAGCACATCCAAATGGCTACAGATTCCCTGCTCGAAAGGGTTCCTACCGCTGAAATCGTGATACTTGGCGATTTTAACGCCCACCATGCCGATTGGCTCGGCTCTGAAACCACCGATCACGCGGGAAGATCCTTTCACGACTTTGCTTTAGCCTACGACCTGATACAAATGGTCCCTGCGATTACGCGAATACCAGATGTGGATGGTCATAAACCCTCTTTGTTGGACCTTCTGCTGACTTCTCATCCGGAGAACTATCAAGTCTCTGTTGACCCGCCATTGGGTTCATCAGATCATTGTGTGGTCCGGAGTACTGTGCCATCTACGCGCCCTTCACGGCCCCGCTTTATGGGTTGTCGCCGTATTTGGCACTATAAGTCAGCAGATTGGGACGGGATGCGGTCTTTCTTTGCGTCCTACCCTTGGGGGCCTATGTGCTTTTCGCCGGAAGCTCCAGATTCCGTCGCCGCCTCTGTCGCCGAAGTGGTTCTGCAGGGCATGGAACTCTTTATTCCATTTTCTGCGGTGCCGATCGGTGGCAAGTCTCAGCCCTGGTTTAAACGTTCTTGCAAGGCGGCCTCGCGTCGAAAGCGAGAATGCTTTAAGGCATGGGCGGAAGCGGCGAAATCTCGTGATGCCAATACCAGCGAACTTAAAAAGCATATAACTCAGCCTCCAGGTCCTTCAAACGGGAAATCACTAAGGCAAAGTCAGAGCACATTGCCAGATTTGGCGAGAGATTGGCCCAACTCCCATCAGGGACTCGAGCCTTCTGGTCTCTCGCCAAAGCTGTCCAAGGGAATTTTTGTCAGCCCGCCATTCCGCCACTGCATAGGGAGGATGACTCTCTGGCCCACACTGCGAAGGAGAAGGCTGACCTTTTGGGCTGTCTCTTCGCATCTAACTCGACTTTGGATGACCGAGGGAGATCACCACCGACCATTTCGCGGTGTGATTCTTCGATGCCGGAAATCACATTCCGGCAACGTGCTGTCCGCAAAGCACTATCTTCCTTGGACATTCATAAGTCGAGCGGGCCGGATGGTATCCCCCAATTGTGCTGCGTACTTGTGCTCCTGAGTTGGCTCCGGTCTTAACGCGCCTTTTCCGGTACCTGTACTCGCTCGGCACTGTCCCGAAGTGCTGGAAGACCGCTTTGATACATCCGATCCCTAAAAAAGGCGATCGCTCTGATCCGTCCAACTATCGCCCAATAGCTATAACCTCCTTGTTCTCCAAAATAATGGAATCCATTGTTAATTGCCAGCTCTTGAGGTATCTAGAGGGCCACCAGCTGATTAGCGATTATCAGTACGGCTTTCGTCGTGGTCGTTCGGCTGGTGACCTTCTTGTATACCTTACACATAGATGGGCAGAGGCAATTGAGTCCAAGGGGGAGGCGCTAGCGGTTAGTTTGGACATAGCGAAAGCCTTCGATCGGGTGTGGCACAGAGCACTGCTCTCGAAGCTTCCAGCCTATGGGCTTCCCGAGAAATTACGCAATTGGATCTCCAGCTTTCTGGCCGATCGGAGCATCAAGGTCGTCATCGACGGAGCATGTTCCGACCTAAAACCCGTAAACGCTGGGGTCCCACAAGGCTGTGTTCTATCCCCGACCCTATTTCTTCTGCATATCAATGATATGTTGAAACTTAGCAACATTCATTGCTATGCGGATGACAGTACTGGGGATACTTTTTACACTGGCCGGGCAGGTATTTCTCGGGCAGTTGTTGATGAGTACCGGAACAAACTTGTGTCTGAAGTTGAAACTCTACTTCGTGGAGTCTCAGATTGGGGCAGACAAAACCTAGTCCAATTTAACCCCAAGAAGACACAAGTTTGCGCGTTTTCCGCTAAAAAAACACCCTTTGTCGCTACTCCTCTTTTCGAAAACACTCTTCTTAAAGCCACAGCCAGCATTGGAATACTTGGCGTTGACATATCGAGCGACGTTCAGTTTCGCGGTCACTTGGAGGGAAAGGCTAAATTAGCCTCCAAAAAGCTTGGTGTGCTCAGTAAGGCGAGACGGTACTTCACTCCGGGCCACCGCATGCAACTATATAAAGCGCAAATTCGGCCCCACATGGAGTACTGCTCTCACCTCTGGGCGGGGGCTCCCCAGTACCAGCTCCTTCCACTTGACCGTATACAACGCAGAGCGGTTCGAATCGTTGACGACCAATCCCTCTCCGAGCGGCTTGATCCTTTGGCGTTGCGTAGAGATGTGGGGTCACTCTGCATCTTCTACCGCATTTACCATGGAGAGTGTTCAGAGGAGTTGTTCGGATTAATACCTGCAGCTGAGTTTCATCATCGGACGTCGAGGCAGAATACGAAATTCCACCCGTATCACCTCGACGTCCGACGTTCCACAACTGAGCGTTTCTCAAGGCAGTTTTTGCCGCGCACCACCACTATGTGGAACCAGCTGCCCACTGAAGTATTCCCGAACCAATTCGACTTAGGGTCCTTCAAGAAAAGAGCGTACCAATTTTTAAAAGGCCGGCAACGCACTCGCGAGCCCTCTGGCATTGAGAGTGTCCATGGGCGGCGGTATCACTTAACATCAGGTGAGCCTCCTGCCCGTTTGCCCCCCGTTCTATAAAAAAAAAAAAAAAAAAAACCCAAAGTACATCAGAATATTAAAAAATATATACACGAATAGTACCGCTAGAATAAAACTAGAAAAAGTAGGAAAAGAAATCAAAATAAATAGAGGTGTACGTCAAGGAGACCCCCTATCACCTAAATTATTCACAGCTGTACTAGAAGACATCTTCAGAGAATTAAAATGGGATGGGTACGGACTAAACATAAACGGGGAACAACTAACACACCTACGATTCGCCGATGACATCATACTATTTGCTACAAACAAAGAGCATCTAAGAATCATGATTACAGACCTGGAGAGGAAAAGCCGCAAGGTAGGGCTAACAATGAACACCTCAAAAACTAAAGCCATGACGAATGCATCAGAAGATATTATTATAGTAAATGGAGAGTCAATTGATTATGTGAAAGAGTACACATACCTGGGCCAACAGATCTCAACCACTGGTATAATGTCGAAGGAAATTGATACAAGAATTGGGAAAGCGTGGAAATGTTACTGGGGGCTTAGCGAAATCATGAAAAACACAGAAATAAAAATAAATGTCAAATCAAAGCTGTATAACACTTGCATACTTCCGGTATTAACATACGGCTGCCAAACTTGGGCACTCACTAAAATGCAAACCAGGCAATTGAAGACATGCCAGACGGCGATGGAAAGAAGCATGCTAAATATCAGGAAGTCCGACAGAATCAATAATAAAATCATACGAAACCACACGAAGATTGAAGACGTCACAACGAGGATACGAAGATTGAAATGGAAATGGGCTGGTCACGTAATAAGAGGTATAGAAAAGTGGAACAAAAAGATCATATATTGGTACCCAAGAAATAATAAAAGAAAACGAGGTAGACAGTTTCGAAGATGGGAAGACGAAATAAAATCCGTAACTGGGAAAATTTGGACCAGGAAAGCTCAGAACAGAGCAGAGTGGAGAGAAATGGAGGAGGCCTTTGCCAAAGTTGGGCAAACAGATGGGTTGTCGGTGTCACCGACTCACTAGTGTTAAGCTTAAGTTTAAAATTATGTTATTATTTTCTATCTGATTAAAGGCTTTATTATTATTATTATATAAGAAGCCCTCATTAAACTTCGAATTATGTGGTACGAAAACTCATAATTGAAATTTTAAAAAAACCGTCCAAACTTTTATATATACCATAACCTGTAAATAATGGAATAAAATTAGAAAAAAAAAAGTCAAAAGTCAAAAATCATTTATTCATGTAGGTAACACAATGTAGACTTATGAACATATAGAGACGTTGCATAAATAAGCGTCTATATAAAAAAAACCAGTGGCGCTACAACCTTTTTAGATTTGGGCCTCAGATTTTTGTATCTGTTTCATGATTATTTGTCAATCTAATAGGCAATTAGATGATCAGATGTGAGTGACACATGCCGTCGGCTTTTTGGGTCTAAGACATGTCGGTTTCCTCACGATGTTTTTCTTCACCGTTCGAGCGAATTTCAAATGCGCACATACACAGTCCATTGGTGCCTGGGATGGATCCTACGAGTTACGACCTTTGGGATGAGTGTCGGTCGCTAAAGCCACTAAGCTAACACGGCTCATAAATATCAATTGTCTCTTTTATTTAATTTGCTTTTTCATTAGTTAATATACACTTTGTGGTGTTAAAAATTCCATCCTTGATCACTTCATCACGTGTCAATACGGGTTATAATTACTGGGCATTAAAATTGTATCAGACAGTATATTAATTATTTTTCTGTGTGCAAGCTAACTGATTTTCATTTCTATAAAAACTATATTTAAACTATTAACAATGTAATAATTTTTGAGAAAGAATGTTATTTACAATCAATCTATAAATAAAAATGAATCGCTCAAACGGCTGGACCAAATCGAGTATTTTTTTTTATTCCTTGAACTCCGATGGATCGGTTTTTATCGAGAGATTTTTTTAGGTTTTTGTTCAAGAAAAGCGTACAGTCTGTATAGCATAGGAAAATCTTCCATATTTTGGTATGTAGCTACTTAAAGTTAGGCTAAGTATAAAAATCATCATAAGGCGAAACGAATCTCGCGAGGGCAGGTACTATTAATTAATATTGACTTTTAAGTAATAGCTGCCAAAAGTTATTGACCTCTCACTGTGTTGATGATCCGTCAAAAAATATAATAATCTAACTCAGATTAAAATATTCATAGTTATTTAATTTGATTCGGTGGCACACAACGGGGTTCAATGAAAATTGTAGATTTAGCCTGTCCCAAGAGGCATGGCTTTAATACATTATATATAGGCAACATTATATATTAGACTAGCCCTTTTAATATAAACACCCATTTTTTGCGATAAATGCTATATAATAATATATATTCTGTAGATAACCTTGTACAAAGCACTCGAACTTGTTTGAACCACGATTTTGATTTTGATTTTTCAGTAATAGAATGTCTCTCAATCAAGAATATTGTTACGTGTTGATACTTTATAATTCTAATAACACATCTAAATCTTCAAATATATCAAATTCTCGTGTCACAATGTGCGTGCCCATACTCCTCCGAAACGGCTCGACCGATTCTAATGATTATTTTTTATGCATATTCGGTAAGACGGAGAATCGGCTAATATCTATTTTTCAAACCCCTAAATGTTACGGGTGTCCACCCCTAAATTTTAATTTTTTAGATAAAAATTTTAGTTTTTATATTTATACAAAAATACATACAATCCTAATTTTTACCCCTCTACGATCAACCCCTATTTTTATTATTGTAGATAGTAATTTTTATTAAACTAAAAAAATGTTTCCTAGAATTAATATACATGGCAAAACAACGTTTGGCGGGTCAGGTTCTAGGTTTTCAACCAATGGTTTTTCTTTCTATGTTTTACACGTACATGGGCACAGGCTAATCTCTTAATTGTCTTTAAAAGAATATATCAATTTTGGAAATGATTTCTCCTTGGTGTTAAAATCTATGCACGTATAATTTACTCACTTCAGGGACATATCTTCGTGAAGCTGTTTTGGAAGAAGATCCAGCAGCTGAGACACATTTAAGTTCTCCCATGACAGATCTCTTCCTAAGATCTGTTTGGTGCAATTCAAAAAAGTCTGAATATGCTCTTCGGAATCCATTTTTCACAATACACTAATTCGCACTGTTAATAATTAATCGAGGCGTTTAGATGATTATTATTTTTGGAATTATAATTTAATTTTCACTTGATTTATGCTATAATATATTATTTAAATTTAAATAGGTATTATGTCATCAATTTGGTAAGTAGTTTACACAAAGCGTAAAATGTAACAGTTCTTTACTTGTGCTTAATATCAATATATTTAAAACACAGGTAATAAATCTTTAAATTGATTTTACACAAATATCAAGTTATTTTTTTATATAAAATGAAACATTTTACGTCATCTTTAATAAGATTAAGTCGTATTAAGAGACACAAAAGTCGCTAGTGCAACGATTGGGCTTATCTCTAAGCGATGTCTTTCAGGCATCTTTTAATTATTAAAGAATTGCGAAATATATAACAAAAGCAAATTCTTGCGTAATTAATTTTTTTGATCGGCTTAAAATACTGTATTACTCATAATTATCTTTAAGCGTTTATTGGTAATTCAAACCAACACAAATATTTTTATCAGTACTTTTAATAAATGTCGGTTTTAAGCATGTTCGTCCTATTAAATAAAGTAGCACAATACAAATAATGTGTTGTTACGATAGTTACTAATAACTATGGAGCAATAAAGGCACTCATTTTCCGTAATTTAGTACAGATTTACGACATAATAAACAAGCTGGATTTGTTATTACATTACAGATAATTCAGTTTCATATATACGTTATTATTATTATTTGTTTAAAACAAATTAAATAAACGGCAATCGCAAAGAATTTTTCAACATCGGAATAAGTTTAGATTTCGAAAAAAAAGAATTTCAAATGCAATTAATTTTCAAACATTGATTATTTAGTTTTAACTATATCACTATTAATTCAAACTTGTTACTTTTTAGTTAATCGCACGAGTCAAAACGTGTATGACCTTCGCGTCCTTTCTGGAGCGCTGCGTGAACACAACTGCCGCCTCAAGGAAGCAAGAGACAAGACTACGACATACAGTTAACAAAAGTTTTATTGGCACATAGTAAAATACATACTATCTAGCTTTTTAAATCACATTATTCGTTTAAATCTCTATTTCATTTCTAATTCTTCTAGCCTTTTTAGTTAAGTGTTAAGCAGCTACAGTTTGATAAAAGCGTTATTTAAAAGAACTGTGGTGGAACTACAACTCTTTGTGTCTTGAGTACATATTACATCTGCTTGATTACTGCTTCACTAAGGAAAACCAAATTCCGACCAAGAAATGCCGTGCTGGT
This sequence comes from Pieris macdunnoughi, assembly GCA_905332375.1. NCBI lineage: Eukaryota > Metazoa > Arthropoda > Insecta > Lepidoptera > Pieridae > Pieris > Pieris macdunnoughi. The sequence goes on from CAJOBZ010000062.1 coordinate 6,214,501, forward strand.
TCGGCGTCCCATTTGCCGCGTATATACGTATATTAATTGCGCACATCATTAAGAGTCACAGAGCGTCATGTTCCCGACCCTGTTGTAGCAAGTATATATATATATATATATATATATATATATATATATATATATATAGTATAGCAGCATAGCCTGAGTAAGTTTCGTTACATCCATCGTTCTAAGCAGCGTCCGTTGGTCTGTTTCCATTTCAGCCATAAGTTTATCTAGGTTAACATGAGATTTCCCGGCAATATGGCCAATATATTGCAACCATGTATCATAACGAAACGATTAGGGTGTACGATCTCAGTATATAATCGCAGCTAAATCTGCCTTGCAGTTTCGTCTATATACACACAAGTGTTTCACAGCAATGTACCTACTACACGAAGAATCGTAATATTTATATACTAGGGTTCATGCTATTTTTCTCCTCACATTTGAATACGTAACTTTTATATAAGCTCTTAATTAACTAAATAAATAATCCTTGCACCACACTGTTGTGACATATTTTATAGAATAATTTTAAAGTGACTTGCGATTCGGAACTCTATTGAAAAGAGCCAATCCCAAAAAAAAAAACAATTCTTAAAAGGCCGGCAACGCACTCGCGAGCCATCTGGCATTGCGAGTGTCCATGGAAGGCGGTATCACTTAACATCAGTTGAGCCTCCTGCCCGTTTGCTTGTTCTAAAAACAAAAGTTTAGGACCTCTTTAAACCTAGGCGTAAAGTTTAATTAAGAAACAGCACTGAGTATCCGGCTGAGCCCAACTATCCCGTTATAAATTCTCCCTTAACGTCTATCTTAAACGGACAACATATGTTCCCTATTTTCAGTCAAATAATAAGAAGGAATGTGAATAGTTCCTTATTGCTTGTTGTTGGCCTATTTATTGTCATCTTAGGCGATATTTTTCCTAATAAGTGGAGTAAGTGACTATGGTCGTTGATATCAAGAATAACGTACTGCCAGCTCAATAAACGAGATTTCATACTCATTTATAAAAGTATTCGTTACGAGTATTTATAGAAGTTCTTCTTCCTTTATAGACCAACACTAAATTTATCGTAGTTTTAAAGGCTTTCGTTTATAAACAACTATAGATATAGGCAGCGGCACGTAAGTCTAGCGCTGGCCGATACGTGGAGGGGATTGCTGCGCATGTGTCGTATCGGTGCGGGGGACGGAATGCGACTGGAGAGCCAATCGACGCTCTTCATTCCGCTAGCCCCCCTCAGGTACCTTATTTTTTACTTCTGCGCAATAACGGTAAATGACTTCTGAATTTGCAAGTGTGTCGTGGTGTCGCGTGTTGGTAATGTGCACGATGGACATCGGGTGTCGACACGTTGCGTCGCGTAGCGTTTTAGTAGAATGTTTCCACCTTTAGTCTCTCATACACGCACACACACACAAATATCTTATAGTTTTACTAGGGTAAACCGATCGTGTCATAATTTTTTGATTATACATTTTGGCTACCTAAATAAATAAATAAAATGTCGTAGTAATATTCTTAATGCGTAGGCTAAGTATATGAATAATAATAATAGCATTTTCGTAGTGTTAAAACTGTAGATGTGTAAATTTAATAATAATTTTTATTTTAGTATATTTTGATCCATGAGACGTGTTTTTCATAACTCGAATAGCCTGCTATAAAATTCACATTAGTTTATAACGTAATTCGATTTGCCGTTCTAAGGATTCCGAATGTGGTTTGAAACCGAATAGTGAAAATTTAAATCCTCAAGTGAAACAATTACGTGAGTTGGGTACACAAAAATGCGGTCTGATTCGCTTCCAACTTTTAAATATTTTTAGTTCCGCTATACGGGAATGCGTTGAATACTCATATTTGGACAATTTCACACAATTTGTAGATAAACTTCTGATCAAAGCTTATTTGAATAGGGTTTTTTTGTACAAAAATAGATGCTTAGGAATGTCAATTAAATAATATGTATTTCTAAATTCAATTATTTATTTTATGAAAGCAAATTAAGAATTTTATTTTTGCAAGCAGTGAAGACTTAACAGGGGGTGAGAATGTAAGCGACGGCGAGATCTATTTGATCACGATTCGTAAACAGTCTCTAACACATACACGAGACACGATCTGTCTTTGTGTTTGACCAATCTTGTTGTATCTTGTTATACACAGCTATTGTACAACAATTTAGTTTATATTATACTATCATTATTGATATTATTATTGTATATCAGTAAATTACGAGTTAAAAGCAATAAGATTTTTAAATTTATCATATTATTTTCTATACACTTTGGAGGTTAAAATTGTATTTCATGTATTTTGTACATATTACACCATAATAGATTTAAAGCAAAACCGAGCAAGCGGAAACTAATAGAGTAATTTTATACCTAACCTTTACAATAATTACCTCCAGAAATACAAAGGAAATTGTGAATTATTCGACCAAAGAGAGTACCATGGTTCTATAGAGTTCGGTCGTCTATGGGAATTGAATGATGAATTTTCTTCGAAACTCAGAGATCTTGAAGCTCCGCGATAAATCGACATCGTTTATCTTTATCTGAATTTTTATCTCTGAAGCTCATTCACTCGTGACAGTGAAAAAGGTTTTAGGGAGTGTACTTTCATGTTAATTAAGGACTTCGAAATTGCGTCCAACTTAAATAATATATATTTACCGGAGTCAAACTTTATAAATTATAATACACATTGAAATATAATTTATTTAATGAAGATGAACGCAAATTTACTACATTATTCAAAGTTTGGAATGATTTACAGCAGTCTTGGATTTCGGCGTCTTAAGTATGACTTGCTTTTCAATTAAGTTTTATCGTTGGCATGTTATTGATTTAAAACCGCTAAATATGACTCCTTTATGTGTAAAACATACTGGACTTGGATATACGGCATTCATTTCGCGCTATATCACGACTCTAAATCTTACAGTACATGCGTAAATGGTTATATAGATTAATAGGTGGGCTGAAAAGATCGTAGGCTGACACATAGATGGCGCTACTAGCATTACATTAATAATGATTCTTTGTCGCTACTAGCATTACATTAATAATGATTTAACTGTCGTACTATTAGTTTGTGAGATATAGTATTTTGAGTGAAGGAAGTTATGTTTGTTGAGAATGCTCGCTGGACAGAAATTTTGCGCTGATGATGAGGTAATCGCCAAAACTGAAGCCTATTTTGAAACTAAAGATCTATAATTGTTGTATCGCTCTCGAAGGCAATTGAATTATCAAATCAAACTCTATTAAGTATTTTCTTTTATTTTTAGCCTTCGAACATTTCAGCTGCTATGCTATGCATGCTATATAACTTATATTAATAATTTAAATAGTAAAAATACGATAAGAACGTATTTGTTATACAAAGTAATACATACAAAAACGTTCAACAAACAACAAAGGCATCTTCGTCTTAGATTCAGACCTGGTAAGCTTCGCTTTGTAGGACAATGTTTCTAATATTGTCTGAGAAAAGCCAGTACCTAATCCCATGAGCAAAGATTTCTTTCTTATTTTCCTCTAGATATTGAGCATTTGTATCTGTATTATTAAATATCATTTCCCGAAGGAATATTGGAAATCATTAGCGTAGTAGAATTATCGTGAAAGAAATTGTAAAGTATTTATATTTTATTTAAATACTTTACGTATAAAAGTTAAAATAATATCGCTTTTCGTCTCACATTTTTAATTTGTATCAATAATTGTTGTTTCAATATTGATAAATAACCAGTGTTCAATCGTTTTTTTTCGTAAACCAGAAATAATTGTACCCTTTTAAAATACATTTTTAATGTTGTATTTTTGACATATTTAAAAAAGTTAATATGATAACTAAAAAATGGTACACTTATGCATAAAGCATATGTGAATAATAAAATTTAACAAATAGTCACCTCCTAAAGGGAATATAATAATACGTCGGATTACCAATAACGCTGTATATTTGCGCGCCATCGTGTGTGGCTGAATATGCGAACGATTTACGATTGTATCACCTTAACATTTTGTACCATATTTTTGCAATAAAGAAATTATTATTATTATTATAAATGTTAAATGAAATTTGTCAAAAGTCTATGTAACATACCGCGGAAAGACTGCGGATTTCTTTTTTCATTGGACAAATAAGTGGTTTGATTTTAAAAACACTTTAAAAATCGATCTTAAAATTTAGTATTCATACAATAAAGTCTGTTCTGTTGTGATATGGATTATTACTAAATAGGCTTAGTAATAAATCCCATTGTTTATTCGGGAACGTTCGAAAGCACAATTCCCTCGTTTATTAGATCTCAGAAACGAGTTTAGAGTAATTTAAGAGCGAAATATAGGTACTTAGATTTCATCATGTCATTATTCAATCAACACCAGTGTTCAAACAGGGACAGCGACCAGATTAAATTGTTTTTATGGCTGAACATATGACTTAATTCCGACAGGTTAATAGTGGCCAGCAAAAAACGAGTGCTAACTATAAGTACTTTTCAACCGAAAAGTCAATCCCCTCATCTCAACACGGAGTGGGTGTAATTTCTATGACAATGTGTTCTAAAAGATAGCGTTATTGATGTATTACGGAGGCAAATTGCGCCTGGTAATTGTGTGGCCTACACATTTTTTATCTACTATTATAACTATGAAAGATTTGATTGTTTGTTTGCATTGCAACAACCAACCACTGGACCGATTTGAAAAATTCTTTCACAATTAGAATCCTACACTATCCTTGATGAATATATGTGTTAGAATATTTTGAAAAAATTTGATAATGGTGAGATGTTATACCAATATCAATGCTTATATCTAACTATTGACAATAGGGAAAAGTGATTCACTACTGTTTCAGAGAAAACATCAATATCTTAATTTTTTTTATTTTTAAGCCCTTTAACCGAGAAAGTCTTTAGGAACATCATGCTACGACCAAATCAATGCGGGTAGAATCTCAATGCATAGTTTACTTACCTTTAGAAGGCAAGGCAGGAGTAACTTCTTAACCCGACAAAAATGCTATTTCGCTTCTAGTTGTTAACACTAAGGCCTGTATTCAAGAACTACAATCATACTTATTAATATAATTATAATTTTAAGAGCTGTTCAATCACTGTTTGACAATGCTTAAGACAAAATTATGATTTGAGGTAAGCCTAAGCCACAGTGGTGCATCAACAGTGGCGGATTTACCAGCAGACAGTAGGCTGAAGCTTAGCGCGGCAGAATTTTGGGGCGGCCAATTTGGGGGTGAATATTTTTTGCTACCTCTTAAAAATCAAATAGATTTTGACGTTTTCTGATGCTCATTTGTTATCTGTAGATGTTTATTATGGAATATAAGATACAGGTATTACTTATTCCACGTCATTAAATTTGAATCTGTAGACATCTACTCATCGGCAAAGAAGACAAAAGGTGTAGGCCGAGAGTAAAATCCGACGTAAAAAAACTCTCGGTACTCTTTTAAAATAGCAATCATACAAAATGACTATGGCAAAAAACACTTATTTTAGAACAAATATCGCAAATTAATTAGAAATAGCCCGACTAGCACTAGTCCTAGGCCCTTGCAACTAGATAATCGATAGAAGTCTGCAATAAATTTTGCCGATGCCTAGGTTCCAGCCTACTCAGCCTGCTAAATGTATGTATGGAATGATTCGATGATGTTTTAAATGTACTGGCATTGTCTCAGCAATCCACACCTCCTTTATAAGCGAGTGGAGGACACAACGCTAATCGATCGTGTCCTGGGAACCTTTGGTTCTTAGGGCATTATATCGCGGTTGCAATTTCTTTAGACATTTTTAGTATGACATTTAGGACATTCACTATCTTTGTTACGCAGTTCTCCTGTCACCCAGTAGAAGAGTCGAAGATCCTTGGCTATGCGCAGATGTTCTATGTTTACTTCTCGCTTGTTATATTCTCGTTTCTTACGCCGATTGATATTTTTCTCTTCCTGTCTGGTCTGTCTTTAACGTGCCCTGTTATTTCGAAAGTACCTCTGTAGAATCTTAAGGCGTGTATAATGTTTATATTCAATCGCAGCTCTACCCTCCACTTAACATTAATTTTTCTGCTTTCCCTCGTTGTCATAAAAAATATCTGAAAGGCTGTGGTTCGAATTGCTTAAATGCACTCTCGCCAGATTTCTGTTAGGCAAATATGTTGTGTCTGTAAGTAGTAGGTCTTCCAATTTTCTCGAATAGAAATCATTCAACAATTTATACTTAAGTGCATCCGTGTTGAATTTGTGCAGTGGCTATGTGTGTTTTATCGTCGAAGACGCAAACCTTACTTTGACCATGACATGGTAGCGAACGGAATCCACATTTGTATTTCTGCAAGTCTTAAGATCGGCTAGGTTGGAAATGAGGCGTCCTTCAATTGCTAGACAAAAGGTCTATAATCTCTGATTAATTATTACTTAATAGTTATCTCTAGTAAAGTTCTATGGTTAAGTAGATTAGTAAACGACCTTAAAATGTTGTATATAAAATTCCCTGGAGCGTAAACTTCACTGGACTAGCAATATTCACAGTACACAGATAGTTATGAACTTGGGGAATTAAAATATAACAATTTAAATACTTCATAGAGTTTGCATTTAATGTGAATGGTTCGAGTACGAAATACGACCAAAGATGGAAAAGCCTTATAACAAAGCCAATTTCCCAAAAACTAAGCTCAATAAGATCTGCTTCCACGGCGTATTACACTTCAAATATGGCTTTGTACAGTTTATTAAGTACAAGGACTTTTAGGTCAACATAAAATCCTTTTGTATTTTGTGGACAACTCAGGATATTCAGAAATTATTTGATGTAAAAGGCACAGAAGCATTATGTCGTAACTTTGTCTATGTGGAACGTAAAAATGTTCCATTTACTAAAAGGATTCCAAATTCGAATGCATTAAATATCTTGAATTTTTAATATTTTTACTTTAGGACTAAATATAAACAAATTTGTACGCCAATCTTCGCATATAACAAGTACATAATAACAATATTAATACAATTAAAATCATTTTAATCCAGGCTTACTGGTACAAATAAATCAATAAACAAAATAAATTAGTTGGGGAACACGTCATCTGACGCCTTTTTAATTGTTTCTCTGACCATTTAGGTATCCGCCTTCTGTGACGACACTTCGACGCTTGTGTCTTAGCTTTCTTTATCGTACAATCTATTGCTGTGCACCTAGGAGCCTTGAACAAAGCAAACACTGCTGTATTCTTAATTGGTATGGTAACTATTTATAAACACGGTTTTAACGAATACTGTTTGAAATGAAACATGTATTAGGCACGTCGCATACTCATTTCTGATTTTAAAGGCAACTAACGCCCGAACCCAATAAGCTATCTCAATCCATAATCCACCATCTGAGATAGTAATCCTATTCCAAATGTTGTAACAAGTGTGCCAATAAGCAATTGACGGATTGTAAAAGCCATCTGTCGATACATGCTATCCATGGGGGGTCGTATCGGTATCTGTGGATAGACCTTTGTATGAAAATGACAGTTGACGAAAGCTCGATTTCAACAGTTAATTATTTTAACAGATTTTAACTTTCACCAGTTTTTTAACGGTTTTTTAAAAACGGTTTGTTATGTTTTAAACATACACATGTATATTTTAATGTTATATGTACGGTTTTATTTACTTTATTTGGTTTACATTGATTATCAAATATGAGTGAAAACTCGGTAAAATGGAACGACAAAGAGCAGTTTATCCGTCGCCAAAAATGGATTGTCTTCGTAGGGTTTGGTTATTGGGATGCAGATAGGATATCGATCGACTGTTACAGTCTGATCTCAGATTGTTTTCAATCTAAGATTGTGGATTGATTATTGCGTTCGCGCGTAATTGCCTACCAACTCAATACAAACAGCTTCGCTGAACACGAATTAAGGACCTGCTTCAACATTGGAACTTTTGAGCCACTCATATACTCAAAAAGTATAGGAACTGTTTTATACATATTGGCGTGATATTGCGTGATTTGTATAAGTTAACAAAGTTATTCACGTAAAATAGGTGTTGACTGTTAACTAAATTATAATTGGATATGCAAATTACTAACAAAAGGTTATTATTAAAATGTTGTTATCTACAATTAAATCACTATCGACATAATTTAACAAGGTTTTTGTCAACCATAGAACATTAGTATATATATTTTTATAAACATGATTGGTATATACGAAAAATATAATCCTACATCAATGAGGTTTATGATTATTATTCGCGAAAGGTAGAAGGGCTATTAGTACGAGATCCGGCAAGATTAGTGCGTTCATCTGTTATTTGCTAGGGACCAAAAAAATTTATGTATATTTATAGTTAGGAGAATATATGCCAAATTGCCTATCACAATTAGCCGCTAGTATTTTTAATTGATTTTTGGGAAAAAATTTCGATGACTTGTTTTATTAAATAAAATATTGTCTACTTCACGGCAATTTACATAAAGATTTTAAAAAATCACGGGTTCCGTCGCGCACCTGGCCGCACCTCTTCGCAGCTAGGTGTAAACAGGTATGATTTCGATACATTTATTAATATATCAAATATATTTATATCACAGTGAAGCTAATTTATTTGCCTAATTAAATCTGGCCGCAAATAATTTATATATATTGCTGGCTGTTAAAGGTAATAAATATTTAAGGTAGTTAGAAAGAGAGTTAACGCGTAACATCATTGTTCAGACAAGGATAGCGATTGCCGGCTGTGTGACGCTTTTAAGCCATTAAGCCAAGCCAAGCAAGTACGCACTAATCCTGCAGCCGGATCTTATACTATATGTAAGGCACCCCACTCCAGGTTGTCTGCTGCCCAGAAGCTTACAACCGTTAAGATGTCAAGAATATAAATAGAACATCGAGACAAGTTTGGTGGCGGTTGTTTTTTTGGATATGTTCAGATATTTTAAATGAAACACTTTGTTTAAAGCTGGGTAACAACATTGTTTAAAACATGAGCCTATAACTAATGATAACATTAGGGGTAGTGGGGTTGCAACGCTGGATTAACAAAAAACTAACTTGACTTATTGCAGAGTTCGTAAATATATATAGTGACACTTTGGACATTCTCGGACACAAGTATGTTAATTTACAATTTAAGAGTATGGTAAAAACTAACAGGCTAATTAATGGGGTATCAAGTGTGCGATGATTGCTTACATTGTGATTACGCTTCTACTTATTCATTAATATATATATATGTTACTTTACTAATTTAAGGTTACAGAACTATCGTAAACAATATATTTGTTTATATTAACGAGATATTGATATAAATTTAGGCTTTATTAATTCTCGTTCTAACCTTTCCCTACCCTTGGGATTTACACACGCTATTGATAGAAATAATAATTAATGAACAAACAATAACAGTCAAACAATTTTTAATTTTGAAATGTTTTTATTCTAAAAGTTACAAGTGGAACTTCAAATTCAATTACCTATGTACACAATAGTTTTATCACAATATATTTTTATTAATAACTTCGTTACATTTTGTTAGTAAAAACTTGATTCGCTGAAGGGATCTTTACTTAATTTTAATTAGAGTCAAATCAGATATTTCTTCATAAAGTAAAGAAAATAAAAATAACCGGTGGCGCTACATCATTCCTTTGATAGACTTCCTTTATGGGCAAGTAGGTGAGCAGCCTTATGAGCCGGCCCGGTGAATCAAATAAAGTTTTATTCATTCGCCTTCTGGCCAGGTTTATGTATTATGATTATGTTATGTGTGAGCCTGGGTATTCGGAAGTTATATCCCTATTCCTTCCTACGGTAAAATACTATGCGCTGGTTCTGTCACGCGTCCACCAACGGTGGTGTGTCCCTCTCCAAGCACTGGATGCTTTAATAATGGTAAAAAGAAAATGCGGTCTAATGTTAATGCGCACGCGACAGCGATTAATTTTTAACTACTGATCCTTGCGCTATTACGCCGGAATTTGCCCCTTACCATAATTTATGGTTCGTGTGTCAAAGTCAAAATCGACAATTGTGATAGTTTTTTGACTGACACCGATTTAGCGCATACAATGATCATAGTACCATTAATACGTAATACACAACTCAAAGCGAATATAATATTTACAATGTCCTTTATTTGCTTGGATAGTAATAATAATAATAATTATTATAAATAGAAAAGTAAAATAAATTAAAAATAGTTTTAGTTATTTTACTTTAACATTTTATACTATATATATTTTATGCCACGAAGGCCAAAATGTTATGGACCTTGGACAAGCGACTTAGCCGCCGTTTTCTTTACAATATATTGAAATTCCTTTTATCTCCTTAATTTTGAACAAAGTAAATTAAATCGAATTCTGTAAAGTTAATTTTATTATTTAATATATAACAGCAAACAGATCGGTAGCAATAAATCAACTTTGATCCCATAGAAAATCTGAAGGAAGAATCATCAAAGACAACCGGCGAAGTAAAAACAAATTTGGCCGGTTTGTTCACGGCCACAATATTAGTTATAATAATAACAATTTATTTAATGCAAGAATATGGTACAAAAATGTGTAACGTGGTACAATCGTAAGTTCTCATATTCTGCCACACATAATGGCGCGCAAATTTGTCTTATGGAATTTTACATTTTACAATATAAGTCAAAGTCAATTCTTATATTATTTGTATCGTTCATATCATATCATACTTTAACATCAACTATCAGGTATCGAACAAGATTCGGAAATTCACAGCAATAACAGTAGGATTTTTCTAGGTTTTTTACACGAAATTGAACCTTCTTAAAATATTATTGTATCATCCTTACTTCAATAACTAAATCAGTTTGTAACCCTGTTCAGAAAATTCCCATTCAGTGTTATTTTCATGAGATAATTATACATGGTACAATGTTAATTGGACTGTTCAAGTTGTCTAAAACAAGTAAAACTTAATTAAAAACAGTTGAACCTTATGGCAGGTAAGATAAAAAAATATTGAGTTCCTTCTAAGTACTGACAAAATATTAAGTTATTTAATATATAATATACTATATTTGGTATGGTAAATATACTTATATTTGGTATGGAACGCTACTTGTGTTCGCCCCGTCTCATCTCCCTCGGACAAAAGCTGGCGCAGCCGCAGGGCAGGCGGAAAATAATAGACAGCTCAAATATAACTGTCTTTCCTCCAACTTCTATTGTGTTCCCTTTTGACTAGAGACTCAAAGAGAGACGACCCAAGGTAGTGGGCGAAGTGCATAGTCGATAATTTAAAATTTAAGTTGGTGCCTGATAGATGATCTCATAAACAGCGAGGAAATGCTGCCAGTATAAAAGAAACACTGCCACAAGGGACAAGCTTTTAAAAATTTGTTGTAATAGTACAGTAGAATATATTCTTTAAAAATGTTTGTAACACTTTTCTGTATCTTTTTAGCTTAAAAGTTTTTGCGATCGAATTGAATTATTTTCCTTGTCACAAAACCGTTATCACGTTCTATACGAAATGCCACTATTTATTAATATTAAACTGGACCCACCATTTCCCCAACATTTGAGAGGGAATATAAATTGAGATAAACTTGTATTTATTAGCCACGGGTTAACAATTATGAAAGGGAGGAAAGTCCCTTTCACGATCTTAATACATTTGGGTAGATAATATAAGCCTTTATTCCTATAATGCTTATACTTGTACATAAAATGGTGAAGTCATTAAAAATTAACACTAAAAATAAAAAATAAATACTAATAATTAATCGGCAAGCCGGTTGATTTCTGTTATACAGCTTGTACTTGGACATAGCTTCCACTCTTCTCTATTTCTAGCTTTACGTAGCCACATAGGACCAGCTGCTCTTCGCACATCATCTTCCCATCTTTTTATTTGTCTTCCTCGTTTTCTTTTGTCATAGCGAGGTACCCATTCCGTCACTTTCTTCGTCCATTTATCGTTATCTTCTCTCATAATGTGTCCTGTCCATTTCCATTTCAATATTTTACTAGAAGTAACAGCATTTCTAAACTTTGTCATGTCCTTTATTTCTTCTAGTTTTACTCTATCTTTCAAATTCAGACCTAGAACACTCCTTTCGATACTATTTGGACATACTCTTAGTTTGTTTTCATCTCGTATATCAGGCACGGTAATATACAGGCATCAAATACTTTTCTCTTGTAAAACATTTTCAAAAAAAAATCAGTGGCGCTACAACCTCTTTTAGGTCTCGGCCTCAGATTACTGAATCTGTTTCATGATCATTTTTTAAATCTAATAGGCAAGTAGGTGATCAGCCTCCAGTGCCCGACACACGCCGTCGACTTTTTGGATCTAAGACATGTCGGTTCTCTCACGATGTTTTCCTTCACCGTTCGAGGAAATTTTTAATGCGCACATAGAAAGAAATTCCTTTGGTGCACAGCCGGGGATCGAACCTACGACCTCAGGTATGAGAGTCGCACGCTGAAGCCACTAGGCCAACACTGCTCGTACAAACATTTTCAAGTTTCTGACAGTGACCAGTAACTTTTCCAAGTATATCTAACTCTACGGTCCAGTTCTTTGCCCATGTATTCTTTATTAGCTATGAAATGTCCTAAGTAGACATACTCATTCACATATTCAACTTCATCTTCGTTCACGTTTATTGGCACTTCTGTTGAATAATTTCATCTACAATAATTATATTTTATTCAAGCATCCCCTACAATTTGTGATTAAAATATACAGGGTAACAACTCCTTGCACTAAAATTTAAGCAATTACATCGCAATTGCCCCGTGTTTTGTATCAAAATTAATCGCTGCGCTGCTCCAGTTAATTGCTGTATAACAAGGCTGTTAAAATCTAGTAATATAAGTAGGCTTTGTACAATTATATGATATTTAAAACGATTAGAAATTTCCATTGTAATATATTGAAACAACATGAAAATTTTAACTATAAGTACATATGGTCATTTTCTCAAACTTCTTAAACGAAGCAATGGGCAAAAATTAAAGCTCTAGTAAGTAATTTTATTTAAAGAAAAGTTTCTTAAAATCTTAAAAACAACAAACAATTTTTAACAATCTTCAAAATTCTCATCGATTTAATTTCTGCGTACAAAAATCAAAATGAAAGTATTTACTATTATATAATATATATATATGACGAGGAGGACGAATTACTTGTCCAATTTATTTCTTAAATGACGTTTTCAAAGAGTGACTAATGCAATATTAGGTCGCCGCCCTTTCTTTTGTAGTAATATGAAAAGCACTATACTTCGCTTTTATAGATTACAGTAAAGCATTCGACCCTATAAAACACGATTCCCTCTGGAGAGCCTTAATACAACAAGGAGTCTAAAACGAAAGTAATGACGAATAGAGAAACTATTATCATACAAATAGGCGGAGATGCTATCGAATAGATGTAGATCACTACGTTCACCTTGAGATAGAAAGAAGAATGTCTTGCGCCTGGAAGAGATTTTGGTCCCTTAAGGAAGTACTTAAAAGTTAAGACTTCCCAATGGTAGCTAAGAAAAAGGTGTTCAATCTATGTATCCTACCATATGTCACATACGGCTGCCAGACTTGGGCATTATCTCAGAAACATCTTCTAAAGTTGAGAACATGCCAAAGAGGAATGGAAAGAAGCATGGTGGGTGTAACACTGAGACATCGAAAAAGAGCAGAAGAGATCAGATCAGCGACCAAAGTAGAAGACATTATGACGAGAGATAGCACGTTGAAATGGACAAAAATTATTACAGAATGGCAACCACGCGATGGAAAAAGGAAAAGAGGAAGACAGAGCAAGAGATGAGCAGACGATATATTAAGGGAATAGGAGGCACAACTTGGATAAGAAGAGCTTACATCAGAAAAGAATAGAAGCAGCTGGAAGAGGCCTATGTGTCACAGGACACGCTGATTACCTAATATGGGTCAAGTGCTGTATTATATTAAGTTTTATTATATTGTCTGAATAATATATTTTTTTAATTCATATTGAAGTTGTGATGCTTTCTAATGGTCCAAGAGCTAGTGAACCCTGGGAGTAACGGTCTCCCTGTAAGGTTAGAAATTTGTATACTTACGATTTATGACATGCTAAGAGCAATAGCCATGACCTGGCAGGCGTCAGCCCTGCACGTCATCAGCCCCTTTTTTTTTGGACTGTTAAGTAAATTGAGTTTCAAAACTTGTTTCTGTAAATTTGAAAATTTTATAGGATAAAGTTTATTTATTGTACATCTTAAAAAAAAAATTGACAGGCGATTACAATAAGCAGAAGTATATGACAGATCAATTAGAAAACGTACAGTTGATGAGTTAAAATAAACTTTATCCTGTATACTTAAAATTTTTATATGTTTTCAAGTAAACGTCTCAGAGTAAATATGTACAATGCCAGGCGGTTTTGAACAGCATAAGACCTTGACAGGCGAGGGGACAGCTGCTAAGGGAGTGCGAGTGAGAGGTGTTGCGTGAATGCCTATAGTGCGAGTGAGACCGTTTATCTAATACGAAGGGACGTATACCTGCTCTCGAGCAACAATGTACAGAGAAGAATTTCGTCAGTTGTGCCAATGATTTTTACTTGTGAAGATGCTTTGAGCTATAACATTTCTTATGTTGAGTGAATTCGAATTTTTAAAAAATCTAACTTTATATTATTATCAATTGTGCAGTGATATTGTGTATTGTTGTACTTAATATTAACATTTCAGTAAATAGTGTGCAAGATGGAATTGGAACACGTGGTTTGTGTGATTTGTAACGAAGACACTGACAAAAAAACTGTACGATTTACAGAGACTACGTTGAATAAAAGTAAATCAATATTGAAAATAAGAAAAGACAATAATTTAAAATTTAAAGACATTTCTTTGCCAGAGGAAATTAACGCAAATACTGGTTACCATGTAAAATGTTATAAAAACTTTCTTGCTGTGATGAAAAAATATCGCACAAGTGAATCATCAACTTCTTCAAATCTACCAGCATCATCATCAGGTATTTTTTATGAACTTCTATATTTTTTACTAGGCTTTATTCTTTAATTGTAACTATATTTTTGACTTAATTACGTGGTACAAATTTTATCATTATTAAATATATATTAAATGGAAATTATTCATAATAATGGTACTGTAACAATAATTACAGTAGAACCTCTATAAGTCGAACATCAAGGGAGACGCGAAAAATTCGAGTTATAGAGTTTTCAACTTATGGAGGATTTCGACTTAGGCGGATTTTGATTCGACATAAAGAGTTTGAGGTTTATTCTTATAAATTTTGAGCCAAACTACTTCTGACAGTATTTAAGTCGAAAACAAATGACTGGCTTAGCTAAATTTCAAAGGGAATCAAAATTGAACACCTGACACAAAGCAAGCAAACACGTGTTTCCATGAATCATAAATTTATTATTGTATACTCCTAAAATGTTTTCTAAGAAACAATAGTGTACTCACATTGTCGGCAAGTTCTTAAAGTCGGTAACTAATTTTTGTTCGAACAATAGAGATAATAAATTCCAAATGATCAAGTTGTAAAGGTTGTAAAATAAATCGTTCCTATGTTCGAGATACAGAGGTCAAATTTAATTTTTCGAGTTATAGAGTGAAAATATGTACCAAAATGGCTTGGAGGGACTCGGTGATTATTTCGATTAACAGAGGGTCAAGATTTCAAGTAATGGAGGTTTTGGTGTTTTAAGGGAAGGGAACAAAACATTTTTTCGAGATTTGGAGGTTTTTGACTTATCGAGGTTCGACTTAACGAGGTTCTACTGTATATTAATGTGCAAATCACGATTTATTAATTATTATTGACGGAAATAAAAATAATTACGTAAAAATAAAAATTATTATTAATTATTAAATATGAATATCTCAATGGCTTTTTTTTTATAGAAATGTCATCGACAAACGTAGAAACAGTGACAGTAGCCCCTCCAATAGCTACTGAAGAAAGCGGAGCATCAACATCTGCTGAAGTGCCCGTTACTAAAACTAGCCATGCTGATAGGCTATGTGTGTTTTGTCAAAATAAATATAAACGAGTGAAAGGGCGGTACCAACCTCTTCACTCGTCAGAAAGAGCAAGTTTGATGCAAGTTTTGAAAGAATTTGACGAAAATAATGAATTTTATGAAAAAGTTAGCGCAGATTTAAGCCCATTGATTTTTTATCATAATAGCTGTCGAACAATTGCCATATATACTTTACAAGAACAAGCGAAGACAAAATCACCACCGAAGAAGACTTGGAAATATTTTCACAAACTGGCTTTTGATGAAATGCAAATTTTTATCAGCGAGGAAATAATAAATAAAAAAAGGACATTTTCATTCACATACTTATGTAAATACTACTTTGAATTATTACAAGGAATACTCGAGGAAAATGATGAAGATGTTGATGTTAATTTTAGTATCCAGCGGTTTGAAGCTAAATTGCTACAGAATTACCATGAAATTACAATTATCAAGAGGGACAGGAAAAAATATGTAACATTAAAAGATTCTGTTGTTGATGCAAAATTATGTGAACTGTTGGAAGATGCGGAGATATTGCAAAGAGCAGCATCAATTTTACGAAAAACTATTTTAAAAATTACAAAGAAAGAATTACCAGAAAACATAACAACTACTGATTTGTTAAATGGCGAATGTGAAATACCTAAGCAATTACTTGATTTTTATTGTTTTCTTCTGGGTGGTTATAAACAACGTCGGAGAATTAGTGAAGGTTGTATAAGGAAAACTAATTCATTGGCAGAAGATTTGATTTATAATGTCACTAATGGGTCTGTCAAAACCAAAAAACACATCACTCTGGGCATGACATTGAAGAGTTTGACGAGCAGCAGAAAGATCGTAGAAATTATAAATAAATATGGTCATTGTTGTAGTTATCATGTTATTGAAGAATTGGAAACTGCAGCAACAACTACGTTATTGAATCGTTCTAAAATTTGTCCAAATGAAATTTGTAAAAGACAAGATTTATTCACAGGAGTAGCCTTCGACAACTTCGATCGTTATGTTGATACTGCTACTGGTAAAGATACCCTACATGATACGGTAGGCATAATCTATCAAACAGTTCTAGAAAATGAGGAATCAACAGAGAGAACTTCTGAGCAACTCCAAAATCCTTCTGAACATGGTGAGTGCACAGGCGAGCTATCCGTTTCATGTGTTCATGCAGGACATAAAAGAAGAAGGACTCTTGATGCTATCATCCCAGAGTTAGTCCCATATTCAAAAAAACCCAAGATGAATGATGAATTATTGTCCTTATCTGACAATTTAAGAAATGAAGCAACACCAGCTTCACTAGAAATAATTTATCAGCAAAAGTTTCTGTGGATGCTTTGCCATGCTCTAAAAATTAAAAAAACATCGATGTGGGTTGGGTTCCATCATAATGTAAACAAAGATTCTCATAATAACAAAGAAAAAAATTTGTTATCTTACACCAATAAACGAATCACCGACAAATATACCAGTTGTAATAGAAACTATGAAACAAAGTCAAAGTATTGCTGCAGAAATTGGACAACCTTGCATTAATGTAACATATGATCTAGCTATAGCAAAAATTGCTATGCAGGTACAGTCTACAGAAAAACCAGTTTATGATAATTTATTTATCCATTTAGGACCGTTCCACATCATGTTAGCATTGTTTAGAGCAATTGGAAAATTTATTGACGACAGTGGAATAATGAATGTAGCTGTTGAAAGTGAAATTATCGCAAATGGTTCAGTAGATGGATTTTTGAAAGGAAAACATTTTAATCGATGTAAGCGGCTGCATCCATTAATGGCACTAGGACTTGAAATATTATGTTTTCAATCTTTCATAGAAAAAGAAGATATAAGTATTGATGAAGATGTTTACAATAATCTCTCTACATTTATCGATGGTAATGAACCGTTTGTGCCCGTCGTAGAAAATGAAGCAATATCAACATTGATGACTCGATACCAATATCACAAAGAACAATGTAGAAAAGGAACTTTTGGTAAAACGCCTCAATTTTATGTTATTTATATGGATCTTGTTCATCACTATCAGTTACTGAGTCGAAGCATAAGGACTGGAAACTTTTCTTTGTACAAATATATTTTGTCAAAAATAGCAAATATATTTTTTATGACAAATCAGCCTAATTATTCACGATGGCTGATAAAATACCATGATAATTTGTTAAAAGTTGGTCTTACACATCCATCAATTGAAAAATTTATGAAAGATGGATACCTTGGAATCAAACGTACTGATAAATCTTTCTCTAGACAGCCAACAGATCTAGTACTTGAACAAACTATTAATGCCGACGCGGGAAAAAGATTAACTGGTGTAATCCAGTTCACTCATTCTATTTCCGCTCGTCAGCGATGGGCTAGAAGTCACGACATAAGAACAACTGTCATATCTCACACTCTGGACATTACTGGTTTACGAAGAAAAAATGATGTATCAGCAGACCTGGAAGAACATGCTATAAAAAGAGATTCAGCACAGTTGTGGAAGTTCATAAATACTTTTGAGAAATTTCTAAATCCATTTATATTGAATCTAAACAAAGATTGTCTGTATAACATCGGTAATGGTACAGTTGCTTCGATCGCAGTACAGGATTACTTATTGAATTTTATAGAATCAGGAGAAAGATTGAAAGAGAATTTTATAACTGAATGTTCACAGAATGGAAAAAGATTTGAAGAAAGAATTGCACAAGTGAAAATTATGAATTTTGCCTTTGAAAAAAAAGGAAAAAATCAAAGTCGGTGATAAGGTTCATGAAATCCGTGTGCAACGTGATTTCTTTGGTCGCCTGTTAGCTCTGTCAATACAACATAACATCGATTTGGAGAAGACGTTATCATACCCCATTACAACTGTTCCATTGTCATTGTGTCATGAAGATGGTACAATACATAAAACTCAGAAATCAGCAATGGTTGAAATTTTAAAGGCAAACGTCAACAGTGAAGAGGTACCAAGACGTTTTGATGTTGTCATTTTTGATGGATTTTTTTACTGCATACATTCAAAAACATCCCTAAAACATTTGGTGGTATTTCCAAAAAAATTATGTCGCTACTAACAGCTACACATGCCTCACGAGTAGATATCATTTTCGACCAATACTTTTCGCCGTCAATTAAAGATTATGAACGAGCCAAACGACAAGAAGTACGAAACATAAATTATTTCATTACCGGACCAGAACAAATTCGACCAGTCGATTTTATGAAAGAACTTCGTAACATAAAATTTAAATAAGCTTTCGTAGATTTTTTAATTTCACATTGGAGCACAAATGAAATGATAGAGTTTATCGGGAATACCATAGTAAACTTAAATTACAAACAATGCCATACTTATAGTGTCCAAAATAACTCTGTGATTGTCGATATAAATGATGATTTATCGTGCCAACATCATGAAGAGGCTGATACAAAAATAATATACCATACATGCCAAATGGATGAAGATGTATCCGACGTATTAATAAAAACATGTGACACAGACATTTTAATATTACTGCTCGGAAACATGGACCATCTCCACAATAATAATTTAAAAATCTATATGGAATATGGCACTAATCATTGTAAAAAATGGATAAATATTTCTGAACTATATACAAAATTGGGACCTTCTATATGCCAAAGCTTACCGGCATTTCATGCATTAACCGGTTGCGATTTCAATCCGTCCTTTTCAAGAAGAGGTAAAAAAAACCATTCCAAATATTGCAGAAATCGAGTGTATATCAGAAGGCATTCAAAGAATTAGGAAACGCAGAAATAGTACAGAAGAAAGAAAAAATTTTCCCGATACTAGAGAAATTTGTATGCCAAATGTATGGTTTGAAATGTTCAAAGTTAAATAATGCACGTTATGAAAAGTTCCTTGCTACGTACAACACAAATAATCCTAAAGTGTTTATGAAAAAAGTAGTAAGCTATGATTCATCGAATTTACCACCCTGCAAACGTGAACTACATCAACAATTATTGAGAACTGCCTACATTACAAATATATGGCGAAATTGTAATTTAAAAGAACCAACAATTCTTACACCTGAAAATAACGGTTGGAACTTAATTGATAGTCGTTACGAATTTAATTGGTTTGAGGGGAATACGGTTCCATCTTCTATATACGACATACTTTTACAAGGACCTGCTGATACTGCCACAGCACAATCGACTGAAACTGAGGAATGCATTTCAGGTAACATACAACTATTTTATTCCGTAACATTTAATACGCAGTCCTATGTAATTGAGCTTGATATTTAATTCTTAACAACCTTATTGATTCATTAAAATATTTTTTTTTACTATTTTCAGATGAGGAAAACATTGTTGAAGAATCAGATGATGATGAAAACAGTGATAGCGAAATTTCGGATGATGCTGAAGAAAATGAATGTTAAAAATAATGTAGATTGCATAAAACCCAATAAAATACATTGCATTTACTGTATGCGTTCATGTAACATTTCTTATTTGCACGCCGCTGCAGCAGCTGTCCCCTCGCCTGTCAAGGTCTTATGCTGTTCAAAACCGCCTGGCATTGTACATATTTACTCTGAGACGTTTACTTGAAAACATATAAAAATTTTAAGTATACAGGATAAAGTTTATTTTAACTCATCAACTGTACGTTTTCTAATTGATCTGTCATATACTTCTGCTTATTGTAATCGCCTGTCAATTTTTTTTTAAGATGTACAATAAATAAACTTTATCCTATAAAATTTTCAAATTTACAGAAACAAGTTTTGAAACTCAATTTACTTAACAGTCCAAAAAAAAGGGGCTGATGACGTGCAGGGCTGACGCCTGCCAGGTCATGGCTATTGCTCTTAGCATGTCATAAATCGTAAGTATACAAATTTCTAACCTTACAGGGAGACCGTTACTCCCAGGGTTCACTAGCTCTCCAGCTATAAAACATTATCTTTAAGATTCATTAAAGTGCCATCTACAACTTACGATAAAATATATTATTCGGCTCATAGATGGCGTTCCAACAAAATTAGTGTTACCTGAACACAAGTATTGCACTTTCTGTTTAAAGTAATACTACTTTTAAATGCCAAGAGAGGGCGATAGGCTCCAATAAAATTTAAACTTAAAACTAGCAAGCTGTTACACAATAATTTATTTTTAACCTTGTATATTATTTGATGTTTTTTCCACAAATTTAAAGAGCGTTTTTAATTTGATTCAAAGTTTGCTTGTTTTGAGCAAAGAAGGTTTATTTAAAAAAACATTATTAATTGTACTGTTATAATTTTTATTTACCCATAAGAAGTATTGAGGTTGTCGAACAACATATCAGTGGGCAGTATATATATTAAAGAGAGCTGTAAAATTTAATATATATTTTTTATTCTACACACTCTTAACACTTGAGTTGTATGTGTAGGTGAAAGGATAATTTAAAAGTAGTTGTTAGTTAGTTTGATATAAATATTTATTCTTGTATGGAATAATTGCAATATGTATCGTATAAATGACACCAGTACCCTGAATATTTCATGACATATTTTTGTGTTCTGTTTTACTGATATTCATAATAAAGAAAGTCCCATTTCCAAATCAAATTTTACCAGCATTCGAATTCTTGATCGACCCATTTTCCATTTAAACTTTTAATTAGAAAAAATATATTATATGTAGCACTTACTTACAAGGTACTAAATGTTTGTTAAATATATTTTAGATATTCTGTACTCTCTATGAGAGTTTAACAAAATCATCAATTTGCACCATTGACAGTGTGCCAATTCTCCATTGGGTTTAAAAAAAACAAGTAAACAAGCTGTTAATATGGGAAGTATATTAGATGGAAATTTTTTACCGTTAGCGAAGGTGAAAGCCCAGAGTAGAACACAGTTGTAGGCCAACCGGCGCGCGCGCACGTTTAAAACCTGCATTTGTAGTGCATTTAAGAAGTTGTCAATTGTGAAATTATATTTTATATGTTCCATATATAATAACAGGTATGTATTTTAATATATTAATAAGCATGATTAAATTATTAATCTTTGTTAATTAATTTGTTTTTAATTGTATTTTCTACACATAAAGCACGATGGATATTAAAGTAGGTAATCACCTCTACTCAATTATTTAAAACAGTTAATATATACAAATATAGCTATAATGATACAGATTACATAATACATTAAAAAACTGTGTCGCTACAACCTTTTAGTTCGGCGTCACCTGTATCTGTTTCGTGATTATTGTTAGGAATAGCTGAGAAGGTGATCAGCCTTATGTGCCCGCGACTTTTTGTGTCTAAGGTATGCCGGTTTCCTCACAATGTTCTCCTTCATAGTGTGAACGAGTGTTAAATACGCAGATAGGCTGATGGTCCATTGGTGCACAGCTCGGATTCGATGGTACGACCTCAAGGATGAGAGTCGCATTCTTAAACCACTAGGCCAACACTGGCACTACGAGGTGCAGTGTTGGCAATTACATATAGAAACATCAACCATAAATTTATTGATAAATTAATACACATAAATGTCACTAAACGTAGTTTTCTTATATCTAGTAGCTAGCTTTGTTATTCAGTTTCAGCTTTTTTTGTATAATTAAGTCTCTTTAAGTCTTAGGGAGAAGAGCATGACTAATCTAAAAATATTATATTAAACCGTACATTACTACAATATAAAAAACATTTTCTTTTTCAATCAATAATTACTTTTTATGTATGAAGCAATAGTATAGTACCAAGTATCTCATTATTTTTAGGATTTTTTTAATTCGTTGTAAATGATTTCAATTCTTTTACAGTATTTAAACTGTATTCCAAAACCTATTAACTAATATATCTGTGTTCATAACTGGCATCTCAAAGAAGGGTCTGTCGGTACACTCTCGCCACACTCCTGCAGAAGGTATTCGCGCCGTGCAATATATTGTAATATACCTGATTCCTTCAAAATTCCACTACCCAGAACCAATGTTTTTGCTCATAGTGTAGACATCTCGCACTAATTTATTTACTCCAGGGTATAGGGTCTAGTATTGTATGGCCCCTTTTAGGGTAAAAGCTCCGCCATATTTTCCATTTCCCTTTTTTTCCTCTGATTTTTCTCAACGCACCGTTCAGATCTAATTGTCTTGTTTTGAATGATAGGGATCTTACGTATTTTTTTTATTATTGTCCTGTTCTTCGTTATTCATATGTAAATAAGGGTGGTGGTGGCTTTCCCCACGGGCAGTGTTTTGCTAGCGTGGTAATTATTTTTGTATTTTCTTTGTTTTCCGGTATGCTGTGTATTGTTTTGTTTTATAGTTACTAGATTCTCCAGGTCCTGACGTTGAATTTCCTCTGAAGCGGTTATAGGATTTGTTGATTTTCTTGGGAGCTAATATGTCATCCTTGTGTTGCTGTTTATCTTCAGATGGTGATTTGGAATGTGATAGTTTCCTTTTTTTCCTGGAGCTTAGATGTTAATCTTCATTAATTTTTTATTTATTGCCGAGTACCTCGTTATTTCGCTGTTTTACCTACTAAGTATAACTTACATGCGTCCATAAAATTCGAAGAATTTGGATTGGGATTAGTAGTACTTAATATTGGTTATTTTTGAAAATATCTCTACTCAAAACTCTCGTATATAAGAAGTATTTTATAACAAAGGCCGTAATCAAAAGGGAGTAAAATACCTACTTAATCTTAAAACCGTCACAACGCCGATCTAAAAACTTTGGATCTAGGTCCAAATTAGTATTCGAGACGGCTGTGGCTGACCTTACGCAACTAGACCTAAATTTTATAGTCATTACGCTTTATTTAAACTACCTTTCCAAAAATATAGCTGTAAATATCCAATGGATATGTTAATTGTAAATCCAATTATAGTATCATATTTATATATATTTTGTCCTTGTTGTTGTTGTTTTGAACTCCAGTGGGACAAACAATTTCGCAAACTTAACAATTTCTCGTACAGTTAAGGAAACCGTCGTGGGTGTCAGATACATTAATCGACGTACTATGTCAGACATAAAAGACTGAACACCCATATATTGCCTATAGCTCGGGAATCATATACCAAAGTCCATGAGTTTTTTTATACAGACCTTTGGTCACAATCCCACTCGATTTTATCTGAGATGTTGTGGCCTATTGAAGGGCGCGCCAGACCAGGAGATGCGTATTTAACCGTCGCTATATATATTATTATAACGCCACTAATATTATTATACACCTACTTAAACTACACAACGTTGATAATCTAGTCTTGATTTAAATATATCATAGAATTTCTGTTTGTTCATATATACATATATATAGCAGCAATATATTTGCAGGATGTTAGAAGATCGCAAAATGAAGACACAGTCGCAGGTCTCAAGTATTTTCGACATAGCCAAAGATACTGTTCTGTTCCTCGTGCTGTCGTTTTATTATATACTAGAGTCACTGTTCTGGACTCTAGTTCCCAACGCCTTTAGGCCTATGAAGAGCTTAAAAGGGGATATTGTGCTGGTTACTGGAGGGGGAGGTGGAGTTGGAAGGCGATTGGCGATTCGACTTGCAAGACTTGGGGCTAAAGTGGTCATATGGGATGTTAATGAGGATGGTAAGATAAGTTTTATACAGTTATTCTTTATCAAAAAAAAGGGTGCGTGTACTTATGTACGCGCGTAAGAAGTTATACTTCTTTGGCATTATTAAAAATAGTTTTAGGTTGCATGCAAATAATTAATTACAATTAAATAATCAAAGACTGGAAAAGGAGTCTTTATAGTCAATAAAGTTCAGTTTACATTAGAAAAATTAAATAAATAAATATTTATTATAATTCTCTTACATTAAGTGTAACATAAATTATATTATTATTCCAATGTTGTTTTTAAATTATGTCCAATGCCGTAGCATCTTCCGTGGGCAACTTCATTCTGTTAATTTTGTGTCACGGTGTGCGCGCATCGTAAAATTTCACTTATCAATTTTTCATAACGCGCCTAAAGAAGTATAACTTCAAAACAAAATCATTTATTCATATAGGTAACACTATGTACACTTATAAACGTCAAAAAATAAATATGTATTAAATGCTTCTGATTTTACATTTACTGCCAGTTCTCAAATCAAGGGCGTAGAACGGAAGAGAAGAATATATAGGAATTAACCAGGTGATTAATAAATTTATTCCAATTAACAATAATATATTTCACGTAAAAATCGGGGGCTAGTTTTACACACTACAAGTTACTAGGCATATCTATTTATCTTTTGCAAAATGCGCAGGTAAAATGTATGGAAATAATTACGTTTAATTAAGCGTATAGAAACAGTGCGTGCCGGAAATACGTAAGTAATTATACAAGAGAGTACCTTACAAAACCTCACATTTTTGATGGTGTTTTCTGAATAATTTGAAGAAAATCACTTCTACAAAATTCAACACAAAGGTTGAATTTGAACAACAGAATTTTGTCGTATCTACACTCAAATCAATTCTACCTTCTTTAAAGTGTAATCTCTCTTAACTATTTTATGGTGTTAATTTATGGTTTTAATTTGTTAAGACAGGTTCTAGAACAGAGTTAGTCGTAGAACAGAATATGCGACCTTTTTGCTCATCATATGAAAAATTATGTAGAACCTACCTTTCAGAAGATATCATAAAACTTTAGATATACCAAACAAGATAACAGACTACCAAAAATAAATAAGTATTATTTTGTAATTGAATGAAAATATCTCCAAAATTTGCTTAGTATAATGATGAGGTAGATAATTAAGATAACATAAAAAAAATCTTCAATTACTCCAACAACAATTTTCGTAATGAGAGGTATCTTATATAAGAAGCTAATTAATATTCATTAGACATTCAAGAGACTATTAGCATACAGAATAACAATTCGCAATTTACAAAACAACGTTGTTATAAAAGCATTAAGCAAGGTGCAATAGGATATATTATTTATATAAAGATTCCATTTTAGTATCATCAATAACTAAATATTGATGGTAACGTCAATCGTTTTAATGCAATACAAAAATTAGATACTTATTTATAATTGATTAAAAACCTCTTTTACGGTGAACGGAAGTTTAGTATACATTTGTGCTCCTACAGGCTTTTAGCATTCTATTAAAAAGTGTTGCAGCGCCTCTAGCGGCTACACGTGGAATTAAATTGCTTGATAGAAATATCTTACGCCTTAGCTTTAATACTTGTCAAACTCAATGTTTAACCATAGCATACCCGCCTCTAGGCACTGGCAAAATTTACCTTAGAAGAGTCCATTTCCGGTGAATCAATAAGGGTAAGGTATCACTTGTCATAATACAAAACATCTAGACACAAACTAAGTGTTATTCACGGCTTTAGGCAATTAATCTTTCAATATTAAACTGAGAGACTCTTTTCTTGATTTCAGCGTTAAATAAAACATGTTCTGCAGTTAGAGACGAGGGATATGAAGCGAAAAGCTATGTTGTTGACTTGGCGGATCGCGCTGCTGTTTATAAATCAGCCCAGAAAGTAAAGAGAGAGGTAAGCATTCGATTGTCCATGTTTAGATGATTAAGTTGATTCATAAAAGGCTGACAACGTACTCGCAAGCCCTCTGGCATTGTTAGTGTCCATGGGCGGCTGTATCACTTAACATCAGATGAGTCTCCTAGCCGTTTGCCCCTGTTCCTTAAAAAAAAGAATATGCAAATACTGCGGTCTTCGATGAGCGATAAAAATATATTTCAATTACCTTACTAATTAATGACTTCACTTCGTTATCTATGTTGTAATAAGCGCCTTCGCCACTTGAAATGTATAAGATTGCAGATTGTAATATGATACAATTACCACTAGATACCTCTAAGGAAATAGAACAAATTGCTCAAAGGTCATGGTAGGATTAGGATATAGGCAAATTTAATGAAAGATAAATGAATAATTTATAAGTAAGAAGGCTAATTGTTATCCTTTCCATTATATTCAAACAACTGGAATACTTTACACCAATGCTCATATAACTGTACAAATTATCCATCCATGTTTTTGGCCTTACAAGAAAATAATATATAATTATTAAACATATTAGTTACCCTTTATTGATATATGTAGAAATTTACTATATACCTTTTGTTCGTAACCAAAAGGTATAAAAAAGAAAGGTGTAAGGCATGTAAAGAGGTAAAGATAATACTTTGTCAAACTTATGGTAGAATATAGAGGTACAATTCTAAATTATTATAAAAAAAATATTTTCAAAACGTTTTACACAACGATTAGCTTTATAGCTAACCTTATGGTCCAGCATAACAGAAGCAGCGTTTTAAATTTGTTCATGGCTTTTCGCAGGTGGGTAAAGTTGATGTTTTAATAAATAATGCTGGCGTTGTCTTCGGAGAAACACTTTTAGAGCTAAATGACGCGGCGATAGAACGAACATACAAAGTGAACATTCTTTCACATTATTGGGTAAGTTTAAGAACATTGTTTATTATCTTACAATAAAATATGAGGGAATTGTAGGTGATTTGAAATAAAATGAAAATGTAATTTATTATTAAAAACAAAGTCGTGGAACGAGATTACATTAAAGTCAGTGAAACATTTCTTAGCAAATAAGTCTTTTATTACCTGAACACGCAATCTACAAAAGATTTAAAAACAAAATTTTAAATTTAAAAATAAATAAATTATTTCATAATTGTTACACCTACAAGGCGCCTAATATTTGACAACTACCCTCGGTTTTTGAGTTCCAAAACGACATAATAATAATGCATTAACTTTGGCCATGACCCATAATAAGAGGAGATTTATTTCAGACTGTGAAAGCTTTTCTCCCAGACATGATAGAAAATGGCAAGGGTCATATAGTGACAGTTGGCTCAGTGGCTGGCCTTCTTGGGACTTACCGATGTACAGACTACAGCGCTACAAAATTCGCCACTGTTGGCTTTCACGAAAGCCTTTTTACGGAGCTACGGGTAAGTCTTTAATCGTATAAGTTTTCGTTCAATTATTATCGAATACGAAGGCATCCTTCTTCTATTAGTCTCTCAGTTTAATATTAAAAGATTAATTGCCTGAAGCAGCGATTTTCTGTGTAAATTCTATTGATATTGTTTCAAGGTCATTGAGCTTTCAGTGCCCGGAAATTATTTCTTTCGACAACCAGAAACTAGTAGCTTGTGAAAGATAGAGAGTTAAGTAAGAAATCCTGAAAGTGATGGGTGACTCAGTGGTGACATTATAAATAAAATTCCTCTTAAATAAAATAAATTGATATTAGAAATACATTCTATGTTGAATAGAAAAATATATCGTACTAGTGGACCCCACAGACGTTGTCCTGCATGATATTTAAAGCGATTAGGATATTAAGCAAAGTATGAAAGTACCGACTGCAGTGCCATCTGCCGGGCTGATTTGTGAATCTAAACCATTCCCAGATCCCCTTGAACACACACAAAAAATTTCATCAAAATCGGTCCAGTCGTTTAGGAGGAGTTCAGTCACATACACACGCACACAAGAAATATATATATTAAGATTCGTAGCGCAATATGATGTATAATTAAAAAGTAACATGTACGACTCGTAGCTATAAGAATAAGGATAATCTGGAGTGTAGAACCTTATCGATATAAATTATGTTTACAGGCACATGGTCACAGCTCAATCTATGCAACTCTAGTATGTCCATACTACATAAATACTGGGATGTTTGATGGAGTAACACCGCGATTGATGCCTATGTTGGAACCGGACTATGTGGCCGAAACAATGATCGACTCAATTCGAAAGAATGAGGTTAACTGTATCATGCCTGGCTCTGTAAGGTATCTTTTACCTCTTAAATGGTGAGTTATTAAATTTTTTTTCATATATTTAATAATAAAAAATATTTTCATAAAAAAACGAAATGAAGAGTTTCTTTCCAGTTAATTTGTAAACTGGTGGTAAATATAAAGTTATTATATTATTTTGTTCATTATAATTTACGAATTTTACGACTTCGTGAAACTATTACATAGGAGTATAATATGCTTATTACTATGTAGCGACCTACGTTCTAAGGCTACAATCACTGCGAACCCTGAAAGCTAACTAAGGATATATACAACAACTCAACCCTAGCCTAGTAAAATTCCATAAAAAAAATAGCCACTGGGGGCTTCGGGTCGAACTGTCAATTAGACTGGTCGAGGAACCTTTAGGCCATAAGGCCAGAACTGTTCACCATCCTTCCTCAACAACTATATTATGTGGTTCTAATTAGTAATATTTTTGTATTGCACGCCAATTCTTTCTGCAATTGTTTTATAAGTATTCTGAAATTAATTGTCTGAAAGATATTTAATTCTTATTGAGACTCACGTGAGAAATAGTAAGAAAATAAATAAAATGTACTTTTTCAGCCTACTGCCGGCAAAAATGTGCTGGGATTTGATGCATCGAGTGATGAAAGGCCCTCAATCGATGATGGAGTTGAAGAAAAAACCCCAAGCCATCTAATACAAAGGCTTATATTTTGTAAATAGCACAAAAACACTGAAAATTGTTAAATTTTGTAGGATAAATTATTAAAGATATTTATTTTTTTACATTAGATTTCTTATTTTAGCCTTCCACTTTTTAGTTTTTCTGAAAATATCGCTTTCTTTTCATATAACATAAAATCATACAAGAACATCTTAATCCCACCGATGATACTGATCTGTCGATACCGTCGCAATTGGGGTACTAGCCTTTAATGCGTTTCGTTATATATATTACATTATTATTGAAGTGAAAACTTCTTTAGCATCGTTGTGATTTAAAAGTCGATTTTTTTTTTTACTTTAAGAAAACTATTGTCATGTCGCTTTAAGGCTCAGGTGATTAGTTATTAAAATTGCTAATTAAAAGTGTTTTAACCCGGTCAAGTCTAATTAAACATTGGACGAACAATAAGAAAACTCTTAATCGCTCTCTTAAACAAACACAAAAATGTGGTATTTTTTATGTTTAATAATTTAAAAAACAAACATTTTAATTGGGACATAATTTATTAAACCTAAAAATAGTATCACATTTAAAATAAATCATAGAAGTAGTCCAACCCCTGGCCTAGTTCCCATACAGCAACTCCGGTACCCAACTCCCTGGCGAGATCTAATCGTTTCTGTATTGAATATAACGTTGGGAAAAATATTTTTTTCGCTCCTTGGAATGTCCTAAAATTAAAAATTATTGTTAAAAATTAATGTTTACGTGTATGATGCCTTTGGAGTGAGGGATCATGGGGTTCAAACTCCCGCAATACATGCATTAACTTTCCTTATGTGTAATACTTTCGCGTTTGGCAACCTTACCTTATCTCAATATAATTCTCAGCTGTATTGTTATTGTATGTAAGCATTTGATTATTTTTGGCATTTTTCAATAACTCTATATATTCTGTGCCAACAATAGGACCTCCTCCATTAGCAGTATACGAATTTCCATAAAAGTTTAAACCAAGTAATATTTTTGATCGTTTGGAGGGATTGTCTTCATTTTCAATTAATTTCTCTAAACACAGTCTTATCCAGTATAAGGGCGCATTTGGTCCTGCAATTTTAAAGAAATTATTCACTTTTGTATCAATCCAAATGTTTAATAATAAAAACAAGAAATGAAGCTTAAATATGTGCAGAAACTTTTCTTTTAAGAGATATGACAGATACAAATACATATTTATTTATTTATTTAAGTTTACCACATCATATATGTCTAAATCCACGGTAGATGTTAATGATGGTAAAAATGTAAATGTTACAAAAATTATACAAAATAAAATAAAAATACTAGGCGCTTCTTGTTAAGCAGAAAAAAAATTACCAGCAAAACAGATTCAAATAAGCATTAGAATTATGTCTATTAAAAACAGACACATTATGCAAAATAATATCGAGAGTAAGCTAAATAATAATCATATTTGCTTCCATCATCAATTTTTATCTTTAGTATTTTATATTTTTTTCAAGTTACAAATTTTTGTCATAGTGTTTACCTGGTTTTTGAGTACTTGAGAAGTCATAAGTCATCACAGAAATAGCTTCAACATATGGATAAATATCATTATATGCTTTAACAAAGAACTCATCAGTTGGGTAGCCTCGGAATGGAGGGTAGACCAGAATCAGTTTAAAATCGTCTTCACTCATTTCTAAGCCTATAAAATAAAGAAGTTGTTATGAGTATAATAAAGTATATAAATCCTTTTTAAAATAGCTTTGTACTTTTAAAAAATAAATTAATCATATTGGTTTTACAAAGTTTGTTAATAGGAATTATTTTCTTATATTAATACTTGTCAGTTCACTGGCAATATTCATTATCCATTCGCATCTTTATATGAAACAGGAAATAGATTGACTGTTTTTATTCAATTTACTTCGTGAGATGCTACCTGAAGTCATGTTTCTTAAAAAAAACTGTTTTTATCATCATGGCCATAGATTGATTTAATAGGTAATAATATAGTCTATATGGGGTCAATTATAAATTTATGTCAATTTTACACTTTAATATTTCAATAGACAACAAGCAAAAGCATCGTGACTAAACAAAGATTAAGTGTTAAATCTATTTAACAATATCTCACCAAACTGCTGGATAAATTTGACAGATTTCTCTACATACTTTCCAATCTGTGAAAGCATTTCTAACACTATACCATCAAAATTCCACTGTTTGCATGTTTTCTTGACTTCTTCAATCAGAGCTTTTTGTTCTGATAGTGAGGATGGCTCTTTGAAGAATGCCTTTAGATCTGACAGCTGCCAATTTTCTAAAAGCAGTCTTGGTAGAACTGGAAAATAAGTATTGGAAAATTTAGATTTAAAATAATTTTAAGTGAAAATATTGTTGATAAATAGCTGTTTTTAAATTAAACTTATTCAAAACATTCAAAAGCAAATTTCTTACATATCGTATTATTTCTGATTGTATTACAGCAGTTATGTAGAAATATCAGTTAGACTGCAACATAATGACAAAGACAATTTTTCTTTAAAAAAAATGAAATTAATTGGTATCTTCCAGATATTACAGCGGTGTAAGTAGTCTGGGAAAAGTATTAAATTGTGTAATGGAACCCTAGTAGCTATGCCACCTCTTAAATCATTATATTTTTTATATTAAAACCACTCTAAAAATCTGGGGCCAGAACAAACAAAAGTTTATAGCTGTAATGTAAAAAATACTTACTTCTAACATTACTTGGTG
The DNA here is from genome assembly GCA_905332375.1 of Pieris macdunnoughi. Taxonomy (NCBI): domain Eukaryota; kingdom Metazoa; phylum Arthropoda; class Insecta; order Lepidoptera; family Pieridae; genus Pieris; species Pieris macdunnoughi. The sequence continues at coordinate 6,246,819 of CAJOBZ010000062.1, forward strand.
TCCCTTTTTGCTTGACTACTTTCATCCAGGCATGATCAACATCATGTAACCCGGAAATAATATATATGTTAGGACTCTGTCGTTTTACTTGTAGCCATACAGGTGCTATATAATTAAACTTAGGTGCCCATGTTTTAGCCACATCATAACCCTTGTTGTTCCACTGTAAAGATGAAATTTTTAAGGTAACTTATTATTCAGATAGCGCCGATTTTCAGTGACATCTCAACGAGAGCCCACTCAGGGTAGATATCAGTAGCTTTTAAATAAAAAAAGAATTTAATTTCACCTACCGGTGTTACAAATCCTAACACTGAATTCAAGAAGTTACGTGTTGTGATACTTTGGTGGAAAGTAGCGTGATATTTTATTATATCCTTAGCATATGGTGTTTCCACAACTAACTTCCTGTCCAAAACATTGTTTTTTCGTGGACCATCTTGAGGTTTAACCCCTTTTTGGGACTTTTTATCGGCTGGTGGTGATAAAGTAGCAAAACACACACTTAACATAACCAGAACTTGTATGATTGTTGATAAGCATTTCATTTTAATGCAGTGAATACTTGCACAAAGTATTACGGATAACAGATAGATAACTTAATAACTATTAGTTTAATTATTAAGATTTAATAATATTGATATTTATATTATCACCGGCAAAAAAATAGCCGGTCGCCGGAAATACAACGCATTGTCCACAGGACTGAGGACACAGAGCAAAGAGTAAAGATTCAAGATCACAGAGTACCAAAACCTTGTGCTTGAACATATTATTATGTTTGAAATGGAAATGTCATTAAGTATTTAAATGAATAAAAGCCTTTCCCATTAGGTATAAATTAATATCATAATTAAATGAATCAGTAATTAATATTCTCACCGTTCAATTATAACCTTAAAATTTTATTAAGATTTTTTTTACTATTGCAGTGACTGAGGTGACACACACCACGGACCACACGTCCAAAATCATCGCATGGCGCATGCCAAAAAAACCTTATCGACTGAATGAGTTACTTCGAAAGCTGTGCCGATTCACACTAGACGAACTAGAAGAAGAGTTACTAAAACGGGTGTGGACAAGACCGTGGATTTTAAGAAGAAATGAATGTGGATCATCTGCTTTACTATTGGAAGAATTTCGCAATGAAGATTTAGAAGAGTATTTTGCGATTGACGCCTGATTTGTTTGATATTCTGTTGAGTAAATTAATATCCATACTTAGTTTGGGCATCTTAAAATCTCAAAAACACGTCGCGGTGACAAAAAGAAACGAAACGCGTGGTTCCTGCTTACTAGCCAACCGAAAACTATCTTCTCCGGCCACATAAAGCTAGTTATATAACCTCGTGTGTCACCACCATAATTATATTTTATATAAACAAAACCATTGCAACATAGTAGTACAAAGATCCTTTATATTTCAATAGCCGAAATGCTGTTACATGATTTACGAACCACTCTTAGTTCTTACTAAGTAACGTTTCCTTGTAGAGCGTGAGAACAATGTGTCAGCACAACGTAGGCCTGTAAGAATAGGATATAAATATAATAGAACGCTTGTAATATACAGTATTAAACGGACCTCAAATCGGACCGGTTGTATTCATTTTAACTTTAAGTTTTAAAAAACCCTTTTTCGCGGACCCACTACTTGACTGGCGCTGAGGACAGGATAGTCGCTCTAGCTGCACGTACTTCTCAATTATCGGTTCGAGCATCAAATTCTGCTTACCTAAAAAGGGGAAACTACGTCGCGATTGCTAAAAACGGCTATTCAAAAGAACAAATAAATTTGTCAAGAACGCCAATCCAAAAGCGTTAAGGGTGTTTTGTGCGAGTGTTGAGGCAGCGATGTACTGGTAAGTCACCTTTTCACCTTTCAAATCCAGCCCTCTCCACTTTTCTTTTGTTATTTTGAGATCGACATCTCTCATCTTAACGATAGTTTTAAGACTTTGTTAGAGTTAAATTCATATATAAACGTAAATTGTAATAAGTAAATTAAAGAAACATAGAAGTAAGTAGGTTAGTGCATGAAATTCTGCAACCCCTAAAGTAAGTATAAGTTTAGATTCACATCAAATTCTGTGAGCTAAAATTATTGAGTAATTGTGTAATTATTTAATCAAACAATTCCTGAAAGAATACATAAAACCCAAAAAGAAATATTTTATATATTTCGAAAATACGGAACATCGCAAACAATTCAGCAACATGGTAATTAGGCTTTTTAAAGGTGGATCAATTCAATTTTTTGAGTGTACGGAAAGAATAGTTTTTATTGACGATGAAAATGAACAGAAAGCCGTTATTCTGAAATTTCATCTCGGGAAAACCTGTCACAGAGGTATTCAAGAAACTTTTACACGCATCAGGCGACACTTCTTTTGGAATAACATGAAAGAAACTATATCAGCAGTAATTAATTCTTGTGAAGCCTGTAAACAAATGAAATATGACCGAAAGCCTTTGAAACCATATTTACAGTTAACTCTAACGCAAGATGCCCCATTCCAGGAATTATTTATAGATATATTTAGTATCGAAGGAAAAACATACCTCACCTTAGTTTACGCTTTTAGCAAACTAAGACAGGCAATTGAAATTACTATAAAAGGCACACTTGACGTTATCCGCGCACTAATAAAATACTTTTCATTTTACGGCATACCTAAGAAAATAAGCTGCGACTCTGGTACTGAATTCAACAACGATCTATTGAAAGAAATGATGTCACTCTATAAAATCCAAATACATATCGACACACCTAGGAACCCTAATTCAATGGGAATAGTTAAACGTGTTCATTGCACCTTAATTGAAATTTACAGACTGACAAAATACGAACAACAATGTACCGACGCCGCATCTATTATATCACTCATCATGGCATATAATAATGCGATTTATACTGTAACAACTTTAACACCGTTTGAAGTAGTGTTTGGCCATGTAGATTCTGAAAACGCATTCAATATAGACTTCGAGAAACGATACTTGCAAAAATTAATTAAAGATCACGCCAAAAGAATAAAAGTTTTATACAAAATCATATCTGATAAAATGTTAACGTTTAAGGAAAACTCTAGAGAAAAACGCGGTGGCGAATCCGACGTCCCGTTACCAGAAGGGAAAACAATTTTCACAAAATTAATAAACACTCGTAGAAGTAAGTA